>JAMPIV010000150.1:0-397500 GCA_024509875.1 Oreohelix idahoensis
AGTTTTTCTGGTTTGTTGTCGTCCTCTATTAAAGTTATTGTTGTTTAATTTTAAAGTTATTCTGTCCCTTATGAAAAATAATGTCATAGTCTCCTTTGAACCTACCCCTATCTACACCGTGTGTTCTAGGTTTGTTATTATTATGATATTCCATATTTGGAGCTACAGGCAGTGGTTCTCTTATGCAATGTGCCAGAAATATTAGCATTCGGGATGAGCGACTGTGCAGTAATTTAAAGAAACTTTTTCTAACTCATCAATAGATTCTGGTTTTCTTTCTTGCAGATAAGCAAAGAATGGTGGGCTGACAGACGATAATACTTTATCCCTCAATAACAAATCGACTAACTTGTCGTAGGATTTGTTGACACCTGCCAGTTCAACCCATCTGTTAAATGTATTGCGTATGTTAGCAATAAAACTTGTGAAATCTCTATTGTTATCTGGCAACCAAACTTTTAAAAACGCAATCTACATGCCTCTTCGTTCAAGTGGAAACGACGTAGTAACAACGTCTTAATGGCCTCATAGTCTGTTGATAGTGTTGGATCAATATTTTGTGCTGCACTTGCAGGTTCGCCATCTAGAAATTCCTTAAGTTTCATGTGCCCATGCCGCTTTGTCAAGGTTATTCACCTTAACATATGTCCTCAAAGCGCGCGAGCCAACGATGAAAGGTCATCTACGTGTAACTTGAATGGAGGCAGCTTAAAGTAAATAATTACCTTTAAGTCGTGTGGATGAAGATCCAGATTGAGCAGTATATCATTTTGGGCTGCTGCAGCGCCCTGTGAATTAAGTTTTGTTGTTTCTAATTTAAGTCGTTGCAATTCCATTTCTTGCTGCAGTATGATTTCTTGTCGTTTCAATTTATTCTCTTCTTCAATCTGTAGGATTTCATCTCTCGCTATTTTTCTTTCTTCTTTTGGTCTTAATTCTGCCTTTTTTTCCGCCTGTTTTCTTTCAAGGTCTTCCATCTCTGCGTTAGCAATGGCTTTCTTTTCCTCCTCTTCTGCCTTATATTTTGCAAATTCAGCCAATGCATAAGACTCGAGAAGTTCTCCTTTTTCCCAAAATCTTTACCATTTTTAATAAAATAGTCTAAGTTAAGCATCTTGACGTTATATTGTACGTAATGGTATATGTAATAATCACCAATAAATTTAAAGTAATTATTATACTTATTCAATTTATGAATAGTCGATATAAACAATCATAATATTATTGAACTTAATCTGGGAATGTTCAATTTAATTAATTGTAATATTATCTAACTATTATTTGTAGATTCCATACATAGACATACTATGTTGGGAAAATATTACATATATACTCGTTAATATATCATAAATAGTTATGATATTTATCTATTTCGGGTGCTGAATTACTATCATGCACCTAATAATAAATAGTATTATTCCTCAAGTATTATATCATTCAGTCAGTGATATGTGCTAAGTAAATCATTTAGTAATGGAAAAAAATGTTTAATTCACTACCCTAAAGACCGTTCAGAATGAATATCGGCAATCCGTAGAGCCATAATTTATTCATTCTGAATCTCCACTCCAACCTCCCACAAATTAGGCACAGCACAAACAATGAAAACAAATATAACGTGCATATAAAATATATAGAACGGACATGCCTGCCAAATGTGAATTAGACTCAGTGATGTTTCTTATGAATGACAACAGTCACGAACTGAGACTTATCTTTTAACCCGTCGTCCGATGCGATCTTCACCAACGGCCTAGACTAGAGGATAGGACTGTTTGCTCCTTGTTGGTAAATAATGTCTTTTCAATCCTATGATCTACTGAGAAGTTGTATTCTTGAATGAAACATTAGGTGAGCTGGCATCGTCCTTCGATCGTTGGCTTGTACACGGAATATTGTGACGTCACTGATTTTTGCATAGTTACACAAGCCACGTCATGTTCGGAATCATGTGACTTGAACGTTTTCTTGTAATCGTAAACAGTCCGTGAAAGTATGTAAACAAGAAAAATTTCTTTCTTCCTTCGTTCCCCAGCAATGGCAACCACTTTGTTGCGGGGCTTTATACGATTCACTTCTTTTATTGTTGTTGCGGCCCCGTCTTCTATTTCAGTGGTCGTTGTGGAAAGCCACCGTTCTCATTGATTCAATAAGCTTCTTAGTTCTGGTCATTTGATTCATTAATTCTTGATCGTGCTATTGTTGGAATAGTTACGCGAATGTGAGTTAATACTTTCTGTCTGTCACAAGGTTTGAACTCAGTATCATAATTGTTGAATTTGTAACTTCAATGAACGTGATAAGTCTCTTCTCGAGTCCACACAATTTTTAATATACATTTCAAACAGTAGACAGTCCATGGAGGTTGATTATGAAAACATTAT
Organism: Oreohelix idahoensis; assembly: GCA_024509875.1. Classification (NCBI taxonomy): domain Eukaryota; kingdom Metazoa; phylum Mollusca; class Gastropoda; order Stylommatophora; family Oreohelicidae; genus Oreohelix; species Oreohelix idahoensis. The sequence goes on from JAMPIV010000150.1 coordinate 2,385, forward strand.
ATATTAGAATTGAATCATACATCATAAATGCTATCCATGCATTATAGTCCTGGTCCAATAATATGCAACCCTATAGTCAGAACGTCGTAACTATATGTACGCGCGGTTGGGACATCCAACGGCCGACAATGAGATTAGACGTCTGGCGATATAAAACGAATGTGGACCATAATTTCATCCTTCCTTGACTTTAGTTAAAATTACTAACCTCGATACATTCCTCTCTTCATAAGAATATCGGACTGACCCATGTCCGTACTGCAATAACATATGTGCGGCAATATCATGCCTACCACTGGAAGGATTATAGGACACGTCTTATCCGTTTGACGGTCATCTAAGAAAAGGGTGTGGTAACCTAGTCACGGTGCGTGACATACCAACGCATACACGTCATAATCAATCGTGTGTATCGCGTACACTAACTAACAATTATTTACATTATATTAAACGTAGTCACCTATTAATCTTATGCTGTTAACCTCTAGCAGACCATGCCAATAAAATACCTTAACAGTATACTCTGCTTTGTTCATTTCTCAGTGCTGCCTCTTCTGCCTGTCTTGCAAGATTGTCTAGGAAATTCCTTTTGTTGGCTCGGGTTTGGCGTTTAACTTCCTTGTCCAGCTGACTGTACTGTTCGCTATATAGTTGCTTTAACCTGGGGGACTTCGCTTCTGTTTTCTTTCTTTTCATTACCTTTCTCATCGTTATGGTGTTTAATGTTTCTGGTGTTATCCAGTCTTGCTTCTTCCTTTCCTGAAATCCCAAGCATGATTTGCTGCTTTCCTTATATATTGTTGAAATGGTGTTGAATTTCTGATCTGTATCATCAGTCAATGTCTTTTCCTGACTGTTGGCATATTGATATCGCTTCTTTATATCAGCCGCAAAAGCTTTTCTGGTAAGAGGGTCCTTCAATTTGCTGATGTCAAACCTTTCCTGTGTAGTTACAGTTGATCCAGCAGTTCTTAGTTTTACTTTCAGTTTTGCTACTACTAAATGGTTATCACTTCCCACATCCGCACCTTTTCTTACCTTCACATCTTGTAATGCATGTCTCCATCTACCGTTAATCATAATGTGGTCTATCTGTTTTCTGTCCCGACCATTTGGTGATTTCCATGTTAATTTGTGAATTTCTTTAAGTGGGAAAAGTGTTCCTCCAATGACCAGGTTGTTAATGCTACAGAAACTTATTAATTTATCCCCATTTTCGTTTGCTGTTCCGCTGCCGCATTTCCCCATTACTCGTTCATTATATGTATTGTGTGTTCCAACTTTCGCATTGAGGTCTCCCATTACCACGATATGATCATATCTAGGTGTGTCTTCCATTTCTTTCTGCAGTTGTTGATAGAATTCATCCTTGACCTCATCATCGCTGTCATTCGTAGTGCGTAGCATTGTATAATTGTAGTGTTGGTGAATCTCCCTCTCAATCTTATTCTTATCAGTCTGTTGTTGATGGGTTTCCATTACAGTAATGTCCTTTCTATTCCTTTTTGTAGAATAATGGCTACACCTTCATTGTGCTGTCCATCCTCTCTTCCAGAGTAAAGTACTGTTTCTCTTGTTGCTGTTTTAACTTTTCCTGCCCCTGTCCATCTGCTCTCGCTTATCCCTAGAATGTGTAATCTATAGTTTCTCATTTCTGCTGTGACCTTTTTAAGTTTACCCGTCTCGTTCATTGTCCTGACATTCCAAAATCCTATTCTTGTTTCACGTTTTGCGGTCAGGGCGTCCGTTTTCGTGTCAGTGGCTTCCTTTCGGCGTTCACCACTGACAGTCATACGAGCCTCAGACTCCGGATGTCCGTCCCGCTGCAAAGTTTGTTCATTTGTTGTCGTTTCCGTAACTTCATTTCTTTTTACGTAGACAGGGGTGTGAGCCCTATGCTAAAACCCCCAACCTGGAGAACCAGGGTGTCTGCTTTAGTCTGACCCCTGCCCACACAAACCTGTCTAGCTTGGTAGAACCTTCCCGGAGTAAAACTCCAGCTGGCATAGCTCTGGGGGTAATCAGTGTCGTAGATTTTGGATAGGAGAATTAAGACTTGGGTTGGTCCCTTCTGAATAGATTAGAATAGGTGATAGACCCAGTGAGAGTTAGTAAAAAGAAATAGATTCCACGAGTGAGATGATAGAATGTGATATAGAGGCTGTCTCTGAAAGCGAAAAAAATTCTTCTCTCTCTCACCTATCTTCTACGACAGCTTTTACAGCGTCAGACAGTCTAAACACAGATATATATATATATTACATATATTTCTATCTACTCACGGGCACGCACATACACGTGACGACAGTTAAACACACAGACGTGAGAAAATCTATAACAATGAATATATATATACTACGCTGACCAACGCACTGATTAATTCCAAGAGAAATTTTTAATTATCATTTAAAATTTCCTCACAACACATAGAAATTTCATAAAAAACATATACAAATAGTCATAAAATATCAAGAGAATGCTACAAGGATGATAGCCCCGTTATGATATTAACTCTAGGTTTAGCCCACAGCCCCGTTATGAGACAGATGATGGCCCAAAGAGTCATAAATACATATGGAAAAACTCACTCAGTCCACTTTCACTCGGTTCTTTCATCAGGGATCCCTGGCACACGTGCTTACCTAAAAACTTGATGTTGTTCACAGTTTGGCGCAACCTTAGGACACTTCTCTACAGTGAATCTGTATTCTTTGGATAAAGCGAATCCCAGCTCTACAATTACAGGTTTCTTCCACTGTTTTCGGGGAGCGTTCACTTCACCTGTTAAATTTTGATTACTGTTAATGTCACTTGAATCAGTTTGGATAAGCAAGTTTAAACGGGCACACAGAGTCAAAAAGATACGAGGGTTCCCTTAATTTGGAAAGATGACCAGTGGACAACTTATTTCCACAGATAGCCTTGTTTCACTATTCACTCTTTCGACAAAAAATGTCGGGAAATGTTAATGTTATTGATTGTAATTATTCTCGCCGCCAGTCAGCAATTTTACATTAGAGTTCAGGAAAAAATAAGATCTGGCTCAAAGGCCCAGAAATTGACACTCAGTCTTTAAAACCCGTTAGTGGGATTGGTATCTCTGTCTATCTCTGATGGCACATGCACTGTCAGACCAGTGTTACCTGAAACCCCACGTGGGTAAAGCTAAGAAATGTCTAATACTTCTCATGTCTGAAAACTCTTTATTACTAAACGCCGGCAAGTTGGGTTCACCCCAGTATTCACTGTATAAAATGGAAAAAGCACATATAAAATAATTATACATACTATGTATAAGGATATAACTTATATTTTAAACTGCAAGCGTAGAGCTTATCATTTAACCCTTCCCGTGAAATAAGTTATATTATAAAATCAATCATCATGAATTTGAAACACATATAAATATATTTCGTCAACACTCATGAGACATCTTAGCAGTTATAGTTTGTTAAGCAAATATACTCGACTGAGTAGTTAGCAGTTAAATTAAATTGTTTTAATAGCCGAATGGGTTTAGCTAGAAATTTATAATTTATCTTGCTCTCCACTGTAACTCGTCGACCAAAGAAATAACAAACTATTAAAATAATCACTCTGCACACAGAACTAGTTTAAAATGAAATCGGCGATTTAACACTTAATCACTTTCCAAAATACTAGATATCTATTATATTAATCTCACCACAGAACTACGGTAACACCACAACTAGGATAATTCACTAGATAGGTAGTTAGAAGCTCGTCACAAATCTGACGAGAACTATGAAATTCGCTATACAAGTTTCATTCGCTAGCATGCGTGTTCCGTCTACTGAAGATGTTGGAGACTGAAATGAAATCAGATTTCAGCTCCTGGGTGGATATTTGAAAACAGGGGCAAACAATCCCACATTTTCTCAAACTCCGAAATCATCTCCCCTCTTACGTGTAAAACACCTACGTCAGCTTAACGCGTGTCGTAACTGCCATCTGTGACCGAGCGCGCGCGTGAGTTGCAACTCTCAGACAGCCCGTCTCCAGTGCGGAGCGATTTTTCACGCTAAGCCGGAGCTATTTTGACGAAACGCTCGCGGTTTACCGAAAAATGCCGACACTCCGTCTGCCTGCCATGTCCCGCGGAGTGAATTTTCACACTACAGGCCCAGAACTCAGCCGAAGAAACCACTGTCCCCGGGGAAACTGCAGACAGCTGTCGGCTCTCCGGTCTGACGGAATGCATTATAACACTTCTCGTCTGACTGACATCTATGTAATAGAATGCTAGTGCGATTCTCAGTTTTTGAGAAAAGAACAAGTAAAGTTTGCGAATAAGAAGGAAATATATTTCGCAAACGAATGATGCGAAAAATACCGGAAAAAGGTAAAGACAGATAATAAATTAAAAGGATCCGGGTGAAAGAATAGGAAGAAGATCTAGGCAATTTAATGATCATAAGACCTACGTGACAGGACGTCCCCCCTTTTAGATATGGAAGCACTCCATGTCTACGTTATGGAATTAAATTTCCTATAACCGTAGCTTCGGAGTGTCTGTCTTCTTCCCTCTCATCTTCCCCCTCCATCTCTGTGCAAGTCCTACTCAAGTCTACTCCCAAAGTTTCCTTTCTCTGGAATGTCTCCCATGCGCGCTTGAAAGAGCGTCGCCGCTTCTGACATTTTTCAAAGATTTCCTGTGATTGCAGTGGAGTTTCCCTGCCACTATCGTCATCTTCGTCAGTTTTGGCGATCGTCAGGAGATGGTCGGAGGTTGGCACTGGTTTTTCCAAGTATCTCTTTAAGAGATTTAAATGGAAAACCTTCTCCTTTCCTTCAATAGAGATCTGGTAGTTAGCCTTAGAAATCTTTTTCAGGACGGTAAACGGCCCTTGCCATCCGATCTTCAGTTGGTTGTTCTCGGTAGGGAGTAACACCAAAACTTTCTCTCCTGCTTCCAATTCTCTCTCTTTCGCGACTTTCCTGTATCGGTTAGCGTGCTTTGTGCGTGCTCGCTTAAAGTTAGTCAATGCTAGGTCCCATCCTAGTTTCAACCTTCCTTTTAAATCCGATACATATTTACTGGCTGAGACAACTGTCTCATCAGCCTTCTGGTCTGTCAGCGACCAAAGTAAGGCTTCCAGCGGCCCCTTTAAGGTCTGCCAAATAAAAGCGTAGCTGGCGGAAATCCTGTGGAAGTATGAGGAGATTCTCTGTAGCCAAATAAAGCTGCCGGAATGCAACAATCCCAATCTTCAGGTTTCACTTGTGCCAGTCTACTTAACATCATGTTGAGGTTTCCACTAACACGTTCCACGAGCCCATTTCCGGTCGGAGTATAAGGCTTTGTGTAGATGTGTTGGGTCCTCAAGATCTTAACGATCTCATCCATCAACAGGTTTCGGTATGGAGATCCGTTATCCGTCAACACTTGTTGAGGGAATCCCAACCGAGTGAAAATCTGCACGAGGGCTTCTGCGACATGCTTGGCATCTGCGCATGTTAGCGGTATAGCTTCTGCCCATAATGTGCATGTATCGACTAAAGTCAGGATGAACCTGTTCCTTCTTTTAGTCCTGTCGAAAGGCCCTAAAATGTCGATCAAAACCCGTTCGAATGGTGTACCCACTATTGGCATTTCACCCAAAGAGACTGGGGGTGCCCGTTGCTTGGGTGGCACACGTTGGCACTGGGCACAGGATTTGACATATCTGATAATATCAGTGTTTACTCCTGGCCACCAATAATGAGTGGTTATCCGTTGGTTTGTGGCGTTCTGTCCCATATGTCCGCTGAAGGGAAGAGAGTGCCCCATTTCTAGGATTTGGCTTCTGTACTGTTTCGGTACTAGGAGCTGGTTGTAACCTTGGTCAGGTTTGCCCGTTCTGCGATAAAGTACGCCATCCTTAGAAAAAATGTCCCCGTGCTGTCTGGGTTCCTTAGCCATGGGCAGTTTCCTAAAGCAGGGTGCCAAAGTAGGGTCCTTGTATTGCGCTTCTTTAAGTTCCATAGGTAACAAATTAGGCGCAGGCTCCCGTTCCTTCTTGGTTTGCCCTCTTGTAGTTACTGCTGCCACAATCGGCTCTTCCGGTTTCCCAATACACACGTATCTCCCGCCAAGTATGACTGGGTAGATGGGATCATCCATAACAGCCGCTTTGATCACACCTCTGACAAAATCAGAGTGGATCTCCACCAATGCGATGGGAAGCGCTGTAGGTGCATCACTCTTACGAACTCCACAAAATTGGACGGTCTCTGCTGTCTCTTGACCGGGTTTGACCAGGTTTCTGGCAACAATGCAATCATAAGAAAGCCCCGTGTCAAATAAACAAGAAGTTTGAGAACCGTTCAATGTAACAGTACCTCGCGTTGAGGGTGTATCCCCAACAGGTTGGGAATCACTGTCAATAATTCCGCCTTGCGAGACTGTTAGCAAGCATCCTATGCGTTTCGGCTCGGTATGCTCGCTCTGATCATTAGTCCCGTGCTCAGGGGTTCTCCCTTTGCCACCTTGTCCTTTCTGGCTGCGCTGCCATGTAGGGCGGTCGGGTTGATCAGACTGTTTGGGGTGGTTGGGGTACTTGTTCTTGTAGAACTTTGATTTTTCAGGAGGGGGGTTTTGAGGTCCAGTTTCTCTGTGGTTATTCGAGTTGGAAGCCTGAGAAGATTGCTCTAGATTATTTTTTCGAAAATGCTCCTCTGTCGGTTTCCGTTTTGTGGCCGGTAGTTCAGCCAGCGCATTTTGATAACGCTCAGACTTCTGTAAGATGTCTTCAAGTTTTTCTGCCCCCTGCTCAGCTAGAAATCTCCGGGTATCTGCAGACAATGTGTTCTTTATTTGTTCTGTTAAAACAAATTCCTCAAGACCTTCGTAGGTAGAGGGGAGCTGCGAGAGCTCTAGGCACTTTGTCAGATAACCCTTCAAACGAGACGAGAACTGCTGAAAAGTTTCAGAATTCTCTTTCCGGCTGTTGCGAAACAGTTGCAAAAATTTGCGAGCGTTCATTTCAAAGCGCTCCAGTAACGCTTTCTTCAACAGATCATAGTTGTCTTGTTGGCAGCTTTCCAGTTTGGCGTAAACATCATATGCACTGCTTTTCAGCGCCTGAGAAAGCTTCATGTTCCAACGCGACCTCTCTAAACCGTACAGAGTTGCAATTTTCTTAAATTTTTCTAGCCAAGTGTCAATCTTCTCATTAGGACAAGGGAAAGACTCAAGAGTTAAAGACATAGCGTTGAGATGAAGAGATTGCGTGTTAGAAGGATCAGTTAAGGAAGAATGAGGAGAGGACTCTCCATTGCTGGAGGTAGAGGCAGCACCACGACCTTGCAGTTCTAGAGCTTTAAGAGCCAACTCATGTTGTCTCTCCTTCTCTCTTTCCTCATGCTGTCTTTCTTTCTCTCGTTCCTCCCTCTCCTTCTCTCTTTCCTCCTGCTGTCTTTCTTTCTCTCTTTCGTTCGCCCTGCGGATTTACATTTCCTCATCCATCTTCTTCTACTCTTTAGCTTCCGCTGCTTTCCTCTCCGCATCATATCTTTCTAGTTCGTCTCTGACAAACGCTTTCGCTTCCTCTCCTTCTAGTCCCTCCTCTCTCGCTTCGTCCCTGAGGAGTTGTCTAAGCTTTGCCCTCTCGGCCATATTATGTCAGTGACTGAGACTAGTGGAGAAAGAAATTAGGAAAAAGGATACACTGGTTCCTACCACTTACGAGAAATTTTAAATATAAAGATGATATACTTAACCCTGGGATACCTCCTCCAAAAATAAAATCTAACTATCGCTGCTATTAATCGGCAATAAAGCACCTAATGCAAACACGACTACACCAACTAAATGGTAGTTAAGATTACTTCTGAAAAATAAGTTGCTGCAGTGGAAAACAAAATATTATTGCAAAAATTTTAAGGAGAAAAAAAAATCCCTTAATTTTTAAAATCCACTATAAGTTCGCCCCTGAAGTCAGATCGGGTAAGGGAGGCAATTAATCTGGACGAAAGAGTCCGAAACGCACTCCTTAACTTAGTTCAAACACCGTTCTGCCTCAGTACCCAGTGAATGTAATACACTCACCACTTTACCAGCGTTTAGTATTACAAATCAACAATTAACATATATTCCGACAAAATCCACCTGTAACTCAAATGTATATTATTCAAATGCTGTGGAAAAAAAAACTTATCAGTTTGTTTGGTCAGCACGCCCGAAAACAGATCGTTAGTCTAGGGGATAAATTATTTAAAGATATAACAACTTACAAGACATCAAACTCTTACTCTATTTCAGAATAAAGAATCTTAAGTTCAAAAACCCGATAGACGAGTCCACATTTGTCGTACTCGTCTTCCTATTCTAAGTTCAAAAATCCGTCGGGCGAGACCCCATTTGTCGTATCGTCTCAGGATTTTGGGTTTAATTCCCGGTAACGAGCTACCATTTGTCGTAGATTTTGGATAGGAGAATTAAGACTTGGGTTGGTCCCTTCTGAATAGATTAGAATAGGTGATAGACCCAGTGAGAGTTAGTAAAAAGAAATAGATTCCACGAGTGAGATGATAAAATGTGATATAGAGGCTGTCTCTGAAAGCGAAAAAAATTCTTCTCTCTCTCACCTATCTTCTACGACAGCTTTTACAGCGTCAGACAGTCTAAACACAGATATATATATATTACATATATTTCTATCTACTCACGGGCACGCACATACACGTGACGACAGTTAAACACACAGACGTGAGAAAATCTATAACAATGAATATATATATATATATATATATATATATATATATATATATATATATATATATATATATATATATATATATATATATATATATATATATATATATATATATATGAACGAGCTGACCAACGCACTGATTAATTCCAAGAGAAATTTTAAATTATCATTTAAAATTTCCTCACAACACATAGAAATTTCATCAAATAACATATACAAATAGTCATAAAATATCAAAAGAATGCTACAAGGATGATAGCCCCGTTATGATATTAACTCTAGGTTTAGCCCACAGCCCCGTTATGAGACAGATGATGGCCCAAAGAGTCATAAATACATATGGTTAGGGTCTAATATTGTCCTTCAAAAGGAACAATTTAATCAAGCAGCCACTCTTCTGTAAGGAGATTATAACGTGGGGTGAATCAATAGTTATAAAAAAAAACTCACTCAGTCCACTTTCACTCGGTTCTTTCATCAGGGATCCCTGGCACACGTGCTTACCTTAAAACTTGATGTTGTTCACCGTCTGGCGCAACCTTAGGACACTTCTCTACAGTGAATCTGTATTCTTTGGATAAAGCGAATCCCAGCTCTACAATTACAGGTTTCTTCCACTGTTTTCGGGGAGCGTTCACTTCACCTGTTAAATTTTGATTACTGTTAATGTCACTTGAATCAGTTTGGATAAGCAAGTTTAAACGGGCACACAGAGTCAAAAAGATACGAGGGTTCCCTTAATTTGGAAAGATGACCAGTGGACAACTTCTTTCCACAGACAGCCTTGTTTCACTATTCCCTCTTTCGACATAAAATGTCGGGAAATGTTAATGTTATTGATTGTAATTATTCTCGCCACCAGTCAGCAATTTTACATTAGAGTTCAGGAAAAAATAAGATCTGGCTCAAAGGCCCAGAAATTGACACTCAGTCTTTAAAACCCGTTAGTGGGATTGGTATCTCTGTCTATCTCTGATGGCACATGCACTGTCAGACCAGTGTTACATGAAACCCCACGTGGGTAAAGCTAAGAAATGTCTAATACTTCTCAAGTCTGAAAACTCTTTATTACTAAACGCCGGCAAGTTGGGTTCACCCCAGTATTCACTGTATAAAATGGAAAAAGCACATATAAAATAATTATACATACTATGTATAAGGATATAACTTATATTTTAAACTGCAAGCGTAGAGCTTATCATTTAACCCTTCCCGTGAAATAAGTTATATTATAAAATCAATCATCATGAATTTGAAACACATATAAATATATTTCGTCAACACTCATGAGACATCTTAGCAGTTATAGTTTGTTAAGCAAATATACTCGACTGAGTAGTTAGCAGTTAAATTAAATTGTTTTAATAGCCGAATGGGTTTAGCTAGAAATTTATAATTTATTTTGCTCTCCACTGTAACTCGTCGACCAAAGAAATAACAAACTATTAAAATAATCACTCTGCACACAGAACTAGTTTAAAATGAAATCGGCGATTTAACACTTAATACTTTCCAAAATACTAGATATCTATTATATTAATCTCACCACAGAACTACGGTAACACCACAACTAGGATAATTCACTAGATAGTTAGTTAGAAGCTCGTCACAAATCTGACGAGAACTATGAAATTCGCTATACAAGTTTCATTCGCTAGCATGCGTGTTCCGTCTACTGAAGATGTTGGAGACTGAAATGAAATCAGATTTCAGCTCCTGGGTGGATATTTGAAAACAGGGGCAAACAATCCCACATTTTCTCAAACTCCGAAATCATCTCCCCTCTTACGTGTAAAACACCTACGTCAGCTTAACGCGTGTCGTAACTGCCATCAGTGACCGAGCGCGCGCGTGAGTTGCAACTCTCAGACAGCCCGTCTCCAGTGCGGAGCGATTTTTCACGCTAAGCCGGAGCTATTTTGACGAAACGCTCGCGGTTTACCGAAAAATGCCGACACTCCGTCTGCCTGCCATGTCCCGCGGAGTGAATTTTCACACAACAGGCCCAGAACTCAGCCGAAGAAACCACTGTCCCCGGGGAAACTGCAGACAGCTGTCGGCTCTCCGGTCTGACGGAATGCATTATAACACTTCTAGTCTGACTGACATCTATGTAATAGAATGCTAGTGCGATTCTCAGTTTTTGAGAAAAGAACAAGTAAAGTTTGCGAATAAGAAGGAAATATATTTCGTAAACGAATGGTGCGAAAAATACCGGAAAAAGGTAAAGACAGATAATAAATTAAAAGGATCCAGGTGAGAGAATAGGAAGAAGATCTATGCAATTTAATGATCATAAGACCTACGTGACAATCAGGGTACGCAAGCCGTCATACCTAGACAAGGTATTGACACCGGTGATGGCAGTTGAACGGGTACAGAAGGAAAAAAGGCTTGCCGTTAATTTTTTGGAGGTCTAAGCTCCAGTGGGGGCGGGAGGGTAATAAGGACGGTGATGGTTGTATATATATCATTTTTTTAAAACCATACCAGCTTGATAGCCCCCACAACGCTAATTGTAACTATGTTCGTGGTGTGTACGTACCAACTATTGTAATAAAGTCAAGAAGATTTGAATAACTAATTAATGAAAATAAGGCATATAGCAGATCTATGGGGGTGATTATCCCTTTTGTAAATTTTCTGTTATGTAGTGGCCTCTTTCTTTCCTGTCTTTCTTTCTTTCTTTCTTTCATGCTTTCTTTCTTTCGTTCGTTCTTTCTTTATTTACATTTGTCTTTTTTTCTTTATGTCTTTCTTGTTTCCTTTCTTTCTTTACCTAATTTCATTAATTATTTATTACTCACAGACCGTTGGCGTCCCTCTTTGTTCGTTTAAATAAATATTCTAGTAGTAACATTATTGAAGTCCACCAGATGTGCCAACTGGTTGGTGGGTGATTGAACAGCCTCTAGATATATAAATTACCTATGAATAATAAATAAGTAGAAGCTGTCTGTGTAATACACCTCTGAAGCGTTATAATTTGATTACCGGCGAGATAAGGGAGCTTTATCCTCCCCTTTTGTCACTCCCCTTTTCGTCGATCGACAAAAAAAGAACCAGAGATTGTCTGGTTTGTCTGGCAGATTACACAGAGGGTAGATGGGTTTATCGCTTTTTGGGGGACAATCCCTGGTGATTGTTACAGATAATCTGTCTGGGTAGACATCTTGGAGGAAGACATTACGTTAGGCAAACATGGGCACATGTTGTTGTGAGCTGGCGGAAATATTACTGCATTATTTGAAAGAGGCCACGCGTTGGAATATTAAATTTAATATTTAAAAACACGTGGGGGATATTTTGAAATTATACACCCAACCCAGTGCTAAAGAGCTTACGATTGGATTAATGTAAGAAGCCGGAATAAACTATGTATTCTATTGGAACATCCGACGGAAGCACCATCAGTGATGTGAACTGAGAACTGCACATATAATGTAGTGAAATCAGAGGCACAGAACAGAGAGACTGCAGCGCACGTCATATGAGCGACTCCCAGAAGCCAGTGAGACATCAGACTTAGAATTCATATATTATAAGTGACAGATCGAAGTATTTGGAAACTTAAAACCTTAAAAAGTAAGACCGTCTTAATAAATACAGAGACTAAAATACTTAATGGACCAGGACTTAAAATACGAAGACTGGAAACCTAGAAATTGGATCAACCGTCGTAAGAGAAACTTTCCCAGACCAAGTATTTTGCAAGATTCACCAGTCATAAAAGGGATTCAAAATTTCCAGACCAAGTGGTTTCAGAGCATATAACCTAAATTTCTCGTGTCCATTCTAACCTGCGCAAGGAGATTAGGAGTAAGTGTAACAATTATTTTACAAATGTAAATTTGACATGTTTTCTTGCTAATTGGTTCTATATGAGGCTGGCAACCTCAACATATGAAACAAGTATATTCATAAACCACTACAGCAAGCGCTGGTGATTTCTTCTAGCAAGTCGTGCGGAAAACCGACAGCAGAGGTGACCCCTGACTCCGAATGGAGCAGTGATGAGAGATGATTGCATTACATGTGCCTAAAGTGTATAATATTTTGTGAGATATATGCACTTTGTTAATAGTAACTCAGGCAACTCATTATTTGCGCTGTCCAGACACATCTTCCCAGTTAATGCCCAGAGGAATATGGTGAATTTTATTCATCTTCTCTGAGTTAAACTGTGTGCTCGGGAATTTAATTCTTCTGAGAGATTAACATTAGTGGGTGGAAAGCGAGAATGTGCCTGTTAATTGGCAGCCCACAAATGTACTTAGCAGAGGCATTTGTTTTCTATTTTGTCTAAAATGTTCGTGGTTACAAGCTATCAGACGGTTCAAAGTACTGAAGTTACTTCGCCACTCGTGTGAGAGAATTTCATTCATCACCAAGAAGTGACGAAAACCACAGATGCAGGACTCCCTTATATCAGTTAAGTGCTTATAAAAAGGCACCAGCAAAAAGGACATAATTTTCTGACTATATCCTCAACCTAAATCTCTGTGAAGAGAAAATTTGATTCCAATATAAAGTCACCAGCATTTTATTTATTTTAAACTGTTAATACTAACTGATTATTAAATTTGTTACCTGTTATTTTAAAACTAAGCCAACATAGTTGATTCAGTTATTACATGTTTGAAAGCAAACGTATGAGCCAGAATATTTCATTTATATTTACATCTAAACATATATTTACCTCTAAACAGAGCTATACCATTATAAGAGGAATTTTGCTGAATTGACTCAGCTGGGGGCTTGAACGGGCTAAAAACCATTGCTTAAATCCTTCACAAAAGGCGACGGACAGATATAAGTTAACACATGTTCAGCGCTAAGCTGCATTGTTCTTGACTTCTGAATTATCTTATTAAATTTCCCCTAAGGTAGAAGCGTCATTAACCTTCTATCTACATCTCTGCCAAGAGTAATCTTGTGCGGAGGTAGACACATTTGACGACCCATTTAGATACTCTCGAGTTTGGGCCACTGTTGGACCTCTACTGCAAAGCAGGGGAGGCAATCCGTGACAGAGTAGCTTTATTTTCCTCAGTAGACCTGTCCATGTTTGTTGAAGTTTTTGTGGTTTAACATTTTTACAGGATGGGGGTAACCGGGCCCATGCCCAACCCTTCCTTAGTCGTGTTTTACGACATGCATGATAAGAAACAGTGTTACTATTCTCTGCTTCTCTTTCAGGCCCCGGTAACACACGGGTGCGCAGAAATAACACAAAATAATTATTCCTCGTCCCGTTTTGGCGGATTACTTGCTCGTATTATAATAAATATAACAGAAGGAGTTACACAGTTAAAAACAAACCTACACTTGTACTGTATAGACAACACTGAGGCATTCAGCAAGGTGAAACATGGGAGAACTATCAAAATGAAATAAAGCAAAAACATCAACGGTATAGACAAGAGAATATCAAAGAACATGCATTGGCAATAAACCGTAGCTATAAGAATGGACCACACGTGTGTTACCGGGGCCCGAAAGGGGAGCAAAGAATAGTAACACTGTACCCTACCAGGCATGTCGTAAAAAGCGACTAAGGAGGGTTGGGCATGGGGCTGGTTACCCTATCCCGTTGTAGTGGTTTTGATGGTATTGTATGATGGTGATATTACTAAGTGTGATGTATGAGGTCAGCTGTGAAGGCTCCTGAGATAAAATGTAGCTGTGAATTGTCAGAAGGCCTTTCTTGCTACCACTACGACCTCACACCTATCTTTTTTCCTAATGAATGTGGCTACGTTATAATCTAGGGTACTGAATGTAATGTGTGGTATTGACATATACAAACACACACACACACAGATATTAAATAATATATTATCAATAAAATTTAGAACACAATGAACTAAATCCAGCTGGTGAAATTTTAGAAAGTAAATCTTTTTTTAAATTTATTTGTTCTGAACCAAGGTTTTATTTGGCCAGAACATATGAAAAGATTTTGGAATTTATGAGTGAATGGCATGAATAAATGACATGATAAATAAAATGTGTGTACGTATACAAATTTTAAGATTAGTTAGTATTTCTACAGTTTATAATTTTATTTTCCCTGGGAGAACGATGAATAGATGTGCTGTTGGGGTGGCTTCATCCCTCCCTGTCTAAGTTTACCAAACATTGTCCATTAATGATGGAAGTAAATGGGATGTTTTAGTAGTAATTCACTTTGGGTGTTATGTCTATGAAGTTGGTGTAAATCCAGCAGACCAGCCTGCTTACTTAACTTTGAAGGTGTAGCGCTGGTGCTGGAATCTGGTGGCCCCACCTCTCCGTGCTTGGGGGCAATATATCGGGTGGCCCCACCTCTCCGGGCTTGGGGGCAATACAAGGCTGTTCTGCCGCGATGCGACACTGCACGGGTCCTCACTGTCAATTATCTACCCAGCATTTGACACCACCTTTTGGTGTCAACATAAAAAACTCACAGCTCTGAAATAAAGTATTGGTTTAGGTTCAGAACCTTACCTAAGGAGCCACTTCTACACGTAACAATTTACAATAACACCATTTAGACAGGGTCAGATCTCTCTGACCATACAACACATCTTACCAAGTTGGTTTCCCATAGGATAAGTTCTCCCAGACTACATATTCAGAAATATGTTTATTAGCTTCTTGCCCTAGGATAGGATAGGTGATATGTTCCACTGATCTCAACACTTGATCTGTCCTTCCTAATCCTTGCTGGAGTTTATATATATTGTTTGTCCCTAGACCCTGAACTAGGGCGGGGGGTCTAGAGCAAATCCTTACTTGTTTGTAAGGCTAGATTTCGATATGGCAGTATCAAATCACTCGAAACATTAAACAATATTCAAAATATACAAAGAAATAATTTCAATCTTACCAGATTATGAATAAAGAACACAGAAATGCTAGCAAAACTCAGCTGAGCTGCTGGCTATAGTATGGCGTCCCTGAACTTATTTCAATTTATTTCATTTGGAAATCACCACACTTGAAATTTACTGTGTCTATCACTGGACAACTATTGAGGAATGGCCCCAAATGCGCGTCTGAGCGCCGATAATATGATTGTCTGTGGCCAATCAATGCCTTGGTTTTTTTTAATTCAAATTTCCTACACTAAAGTCATTTCAGTCATGCTTCAGTCAAGTATGGATTTTTATCTGTTAGTCCGTCCGTCTCTACTTGCGTTTTCACAAAAACGTACTTGTTTTTTTTTGAACCAACCTATTCGTCCCCTCTACACTTTTTGTCTGTAAAGTTATTTTTAGCCACAGCTTCCACCAATTCCCCTTCTCTTTCATTCTAACTAGATTTGAACACTTGCGTCTCAAGGTCGCGATTTTTGTGCAAATAGTGATATGTTAGATTCAATGCAGTCTTTCGCTGATGTGAACAACACTGTCTTTTGTCATTATCTTCATTATTAGCTATCCGTCTGTATAAATAAAAGCATATTATTTCACTGCTCAGAATGGGCCATCCGGCCAGCTAATTTTTATATTCCTAACATTAATATTAAGAAAAAGTTACTTTTTAAATTTTGTAATATTTCAAGCATCTGCGTTTGCCGCTGAATTCAAATAAAAGGCTTGGTATCGCAAAAGCGTCCAATAAATGACTGTGGCGTATCATATCCAAGGTCCCTTCTGTCGAGTTCCTTACTTTATGTCAACTTGGGAAACGTGACTTTTTTCTCCGTTCCCCCCCCCACCCCCCCCCCACCCCCCCCCCCAATTGCGTCTCCTTAGCCTTGCTAGTCTCACGCAATTTTTCCAGTCATATTTTTTTTTTTTTTTTGATCCGCCGTTCTCATCCCGTTCAAATGGTAACCGTTTTGATTTCCCGTCTAGCAAGTCAATTTTTATGGAGGGTGATGACCCGCGATCAGGGCGATCATGTACTATCAGCAGCTTACGCATTATGTTTTTATCCTTACATTTTATCCTTTGGAGATATTTTTACGTTGTATCACTTGTTAATTTTATGACACCCGTAAAAAACGTTTTACCACAAAAACTTCAACAAACTTGGACAAGTCAAATAAAGAATATAAATCAACTCAGCCACCCAAGACAGAAGAAGGTCTCTGGAAAGGAGGCGCATGAAGCAACCTAGAGAAAGCCGAAAGGACTCTGGGTTGCCGACTAACCTTTTTTCGTCTAGGAAAATCTCCAGGATTGGCACCTGGAATGTTCGCACCCTGTGTGAACAAGGGAAAACTGCACAGGTAGCAGCAGAAATGTAAATTTACAGGATTGATATCCTGGGTCTCTGCGAGACACGGTGGAAAGGCATAGAGAAGAGTGATCACAGGAGAAATGGTGTTGTCCTCAGGACATGAGGAGGAAAGAGCCCACCACAGTGAAGGGGTGGCTCTAATGCTGTCCAAGGAAGCACAGAAGGCACTTATAGAATGGGAAGTAGTGGGACCCCGAATTATAACAGCAAGGTTTAAATCAACCAAAAAGAAAGTAAATATAAACATCATTCAGTGTTATGCACCAACAAACGATAAAGAAGAATCTGCGAAAGAAGACTTTTACACCAGACTACAAAGTGTCTTTGACAATAAGAAAAGAAAAGACATCACAATTTTGATGGGGGACCTAAATGCGAAAATAGGAACAGACAACACTGGCTTTGAAGAAATCATGCGAAAGCATGGATTAGGTATGATGAACGAGAATGGGGAACTATTAGCAAACTTCTGTACTTCAAATCAACCAGCTATAGGAGGAAGCATATTTCCACATAAAAGAATACATAAAGCAACATGGATATCACCAGACCACAGAACTGAGAATCAGATTGATCACATATGCATAAGCAAGACGTTTAGGTCATCATTGCATGATGTGAAAGTATGTAGAGGAGAGCAGATGTTGTATCAGACCACCATCTTCTGTTGGCTAAAACAAATTTAAAACTCAAGAAATTTACAACAGCATATAGCTATAGACAACCGTATAATGTGGGATATCTAAGAAATCAGGAAATAAGAGAACAATTTTCAATCACAGTATCCAACAAATGCCAAGTACTCCAACAGCTGGAAGATGAAACAAATACGGAAGACCACTGGCAACAAATAAAAAATATATGGAACGAGACATGTGAAGAAGTACTGAGAAAAAGAGAACATCAGCACAAAGCATGGATAACAACAGAAACCATTAGTAAGATAGAAGACAGGAAAAACAAGAAAGCAGATTTAAACAGAAGCAAAGCCAGAAGCTCCAAAGCCAAAGCTCATGAAGTGTACATAGAAGCAAACAAAGAAGTAAGAAGAAACAACAAAAGAGACAAGATGAAATATATTGATGATCTGGCAAGGGAAGCAGAGGAAGCTGCAGCCAAAGGAAATATGAGGGACCTGTACAACAACACAAAGCTAACAGGGAAATATAAGCAAGAAAATGGCCTCATAAAAGATAAGAATGGAAAATTGCATAGTAATATACAAGAACAAATGAAGAGATGGACAGAACATTTAGAAGAACATCTCAATAGACTATCTCCAACTAATCCTCCAGACATCCAGCCAGCAGAAGAGAGCTACAAATCAGCTGTGAACGACCAAGTAGAGAAGAAATAAAGAAAGCCATAAAGCTTCTGAAAGATGGAAAAGCAACTGGTACAGATGGCATTCCAGCAGAGGCCATCAAAACAGATATTGATATCTCTGCAGAGATATTATACAAACTACTTGGCAAAGTCTGGGAGAGAGAGGAAATACCAGCAAAATGGAAGGAAGGTTATCTGGTCAAGTTGCCTAAGAAGGGAAATTTACAAGAGTGCACAAATTATAGAGGAATAATGTTACTATCAGTGCCATCAAAAGTATTAAACAGAATCATCATGGAGAAATTAAAAGAGTAAAGAGACAAGCAACTGAGGGATGAACAAGCAGGTTTTCGACAAAATAGATCCTGTACAGACCAGATAGCCACATTGAGAATAATAGTTGAACAAAGTCTGGAATGGAATTCACCGCTATACATCGGATTCGTGGACTATAAAAAGACATTTGACAGTGTAGACAGAGAATCTCTTTGGAAATTGATGAGGCATTATGGAGTTCCCATGAAGATCATTAACTTAATAAAGAAGACCTATGAAGACATGACATGCAGAGTTCTTCATGAAGGACAACTTACAGAACCGTTTAGAATTAGAACGGGAGTTAGACAGGGGTACCTCTTGTCTCCATTTCTTTTCTTACTAGCAACAGATTGGGTTTTGAAAACATCGACATCACACAACAGAAATGGAATCCAGTGGAATCTGACTAAACAGCTTGATGATCTGGATTTTGCAGATGACTTAGCTCTTCTGTCCCATAACCATAATCAGATGCAAGAGAAAATGAAAATTCTCGATGAGAGGTCACAACAAGTGGGCCTGAAAATACACAGGGAAAAGACAAAGATTATGAAAATAAATGCAGGTAATGATAACAAGGTTGAACTTGAAGAAACACCCCTAAAAGATGTAGAATCGTACACATATCTTGGAAGTAATATAGACAAAGTTGGAGGGACAGACAGTGATATCAAAATAAGAATACAAAAAGCAAGAGGAGCTTTCATTGCATTGGGAAACATATGGAGAACAAGAGAAATCAAGTCCAACACGAAAATAAGAATCTTCAACTCAAATGTGAAGTCAGTCCTATTGTATGGCTCTGAGACATGGAGTACAACAAAAACAACCAAAAAGCTACAGACTTTTATAAACGGGTGCTTGCGTAGAATAGAAGGACTGAAATGGTATGACAAAGTCACAAATGTGGAATTGATGACAAGAACCAGACAAGTGCCAGTGGAACAAGAGTTGAGAAGAAGACGCTGGCGATGGATAGGACACATTGAGGAAACCTGTTGATAGCATTAGAAGACAGTCCTTGTTCTGGAATCCACAGGGAAAGAGAGGCAGAGATAGACCAAAAAACACATGGAGAAGAGAACTGGAAACAGAGGTGAAAATGATGAGGAAAACATGGAAAGAACTTGAGTGGATGGCACAGGACTGGAAGACTTGGCATGTGTTTGTTGAAGGCCTATGCTACTTGGGGAGATAAAGGGTATTGATTGATAAGAATGGACAACTAAGTTGGAAAGTTCATGTACTTAAAGCAGTGTGTTAGGCAGGGATGTATGCTGTTACCTAATGAGTTCTCTCTGCAGTGAAAATATAATGAGATCCATAGAGGATATGTCAGAAATACTAGTTGGTGAATATAATATTTTAAAAACTTGTGATAAGCGTATATGAATATTTTATGGCCCACCGAGCAAAGACCTATCATTTGCAAGTATGGAAATAAAGATCTCGAACAGCATAGTGGGCGGAGACTTCAACATTCACTCGGAAAGATTGGGATACCCAGGTACAGATAGTAGAGGAGAGGAAGTGGAGGATGGGAGATACAAATAAATATTCACCTTATCAACAGATATGTAGGTAGTCCCTTAGCAAATACTGCTGTAGGGGAGTCAAGTGCAACAGGCCAGATGATAAACCCATTGTTTTACTCCAGAAGATGGCACACCACTTCCACTCCAGACGTAGCTTTCGCTACAGGAAACGTCCTTCACAAAACTGAACGACAGGCATTTGACCAGCTAACAGGCAGCGACCACAGACAAATAAAGCTGGTCGTAAAAATGGAGTATGTTCCCCACTAAGTAAAACTATTGCCCCGATGGAATTACGAAAGAGCTGACTGAGAAAGTTTTGTAGTGCTGACAGACAGGTTTTGCAAGACAATCAACACACGAAACAGCAGTATGAAAAATGTGGTTGAAAGCCTTAATAGAGTGTTAAGAGCTGTGTGTGAATACCAAAGTATTACTCTGGGTGTGGTTGAAATTTTATGTAAACTTTGAGCTCTCTTCAGGTTCATGTATGATAACTCGAATTGTATTGAAAACGTAACTTTAACGTGATAACTCGATTTAACTCTATTGAGCAGTCTGTAACACTGGCCAACGGTTCTGCATATTTATTATGAAGAAACTCACGATGAACATTGCAAGTCAATGAATAGATATACAATCAGATGCAGGCACGCTGCTTGCCAGTCGAGCTTCATTTTCTATCAAGACGTTTAAACCAGGCTCATATTCACCGTGGTCCTTAAACACGTACAGTTGGTTCATGGCCTTTAAGCACGTAGTCAGTTGACTACTGACCTATACAACTAGTAATCCCACTAGTCAGGAATACATCATTCTGCCTCAAAGGCAAACACAGAGAACGTCCAGTTCTCTCATAGTGCACATAATATTCTGCCTACAAAGGCTTGCACAAACATTAACAGTTCCCGAATTGGAACACATCCATCAGCCACTATGGCTCAGAAACACATCAGAGACAGAATAAACAAATGAAGCAAGCATCCTGCTCAAAAGCCACCACTGCAAAATACAAAAGATTTTTAAATCAAACAACAAGAGATTGCTGGAAACAAAAACAAGAAAAAAAAAACCTAGATAAAGAAGGGAACAAACTGGGGAAATTAGTTAGAGCTTTGAACAATAAAGAATCTTACAAAAATAACATTACAGTCAAACAAGGTTAAAATATGATCTCAGAAAAAAAGTTGCAAACGCGCTCATGGAACATTATGCCAGTGCTAACAGCATAGATGTTCAGATACACAGGGAAAAGACCTTCATTGATGAACAAAGGAGTCATGACAACAAAAACCTTGCACCAGAAACCTTGCGTATCATGGCAAAGTTAACAATGGAAGAGGCAATGAGGGCGCTAAAGAAAAGAAGTCACCTGGAAAAGATAGGATAACAAATGAAATGCTAACAGGCCATTGAAGATCAGATCACATACACAGCTAAGAAAATTGAGGACGCCTTCCAATTGAAAAAAACACACGCTGGTTGTTTGGGTGGACTTAGAAAAAGCATTTGACAAAGTGTTGAAAGAGGGACTAAAAGTCAAGTTGCAAAGAAGTGAAGTGTGTGGGAGAATATACAAATGGATCAGCCACTACCAGAGTACAACTACAAGGGCAGATCAATAGGTAGATGATATCGGAGCAGTGTGTTCCCCAAGAGGGAGTCCTGTCGCCCACGTTGTTCCTTATGTACATAAATGACATTTCAAAGAATATTCCAGGAAGATCCCACAATGCTTCATTTGCGGACGACCTAACCCTGTGGATCTCAGAAAAAAATATCACTACGGCAAGCATTAGCATGCAGCAAGCCCTGGCATCATTGAAGGAGTGGGCCAAAGCATGGCTAGTGAAGATAAATGAAGGGAAAACAACATATACAGTGTTTTCCGTCTCAAATAAACCACAGAGCTCCCAAATGAGTGCTAAAAGGGAACAATCTACATCTGGATGGAAACCCAAACTACCAAATTACCCATGATCGACGCTTTATTTGGAAAACCCAGATTGAAAGGAATAAGACAAGAGCAATGCAGGGAATGGCAAATGAAACAAACTTGCTGGCATGGGCTGGTGAGTGGACGAGAGAGTACTAAAAGCTATACACTGGGCGAGTGAGACCAGCGTAGCGAGGTCGCATGAAATACAGGTGTATCTGGATGATACCAGATGATAGTGCCAGATGAGAATTCTGGACTAAAAGAAATGCCACAGTCTCAGAAATGAGCACTGGTTTATGTGTTGTTGTACTCCTAGTCAATGTTGCAGGATTACAAGTATGAATCTACTTAAGGCTTCTGACAGTCAGATTTCAGATTCGAACCCGCTAGCCACAGAAATACACTGGACAATACTTGATTGAGGTAGGCTGCGCACAGTTACAAACTGAAACTGAGTCGTGTCTCGCTCTACTCTCTGTCATTAGTGCATCGAATCTTTTGCTGTGTGTGTGTCATTTTAAATTTGCCTCTCCTTTTATAGGCGAATAGCGGGCCTCCTTCTAAGCATGACGTCAATAGGTTTTTGTGGACACAATTTCTTCGATTAGCCCGATACATTTGTGGGCATTTGTGTTAGTGGACTATACATTCCTTCGTCGCTCTCGTGTTATATACATGCTATCGTTTTCATCCATATCTCGTTTTACTCAGACTACTTGGAGCTTTCTTTCCATATATGTCTTTCTACATTCCGTTCATCTTACGATTTGCTAGGCTTAGCAGAAGTGACAAATAGTCCTATCAACTTACGTTTTGACACACTAGCATTCAATTATCTTAGCAAATACTGCTTGCCTTGCACTGTCATCTACACCGAAACAAACCTTGTTTCCTCCTGGAAGCAAATGTGAAAGAATTATCACTTTTCGTCCATCCTGTTCGATATAATGCCATTTGAACGAGGTCACCTGTCACGAGAGGTTAATTTGTGTTGATGATGAATAGATAAAAAGGTGTATTAGATGATATCAGGATACACTTGCCAGATAAGAGTTCTGGTCTTATAAGAAATACCCCAGTCTCAGAAATCTATCTTTGCATTCATGTCACCCATCAAAATTGTGATGTCTCTTCTTTTTCCATAATTTCCTGTAGTCTAGTATAAAATGCTTCTTTCACAGACTCTTCTTTGTCATTAGTTGGTTCATAACATTGGATGACATTTACATGTATTTTCTTTTTAGCTGTTTTAAACGTAGCTGTTATTATTCTGGGTCCAACGGCTTCCCATTCAATGAGTGCTTTCTGTGTTTCTTTAGATAACATAAGAGCTACCCCTTCATTGTGGTGTGAACTTTCGTCTTCATGTCCTGAGGACAGCACCAATTCACCTGTGATGAGTTTCTTCTTGTCTACCCCCTTCCACTTTGTTTCACACAGTCCCAAAACTGGAATGAGTTACTCAAGGCTTTGGTTATAATTAATTATTTTATTATATTTACAGTAATTTCTTCTTTTCTCTTTTGGCATAAGGATAATGGAATGCAATTCAAAATGATGATGAAAATTTACAAAAAAAGAAATGTGTAACAGACACAATTAAAGTTTTACACACAGAGTGTCAATGACACCTTCCGCTTGGAAAATGTCACTTTAAAATCAAAAGTCACGTTAATTTATCTTGTCACTTGTACTGAAATTCACTGTTGCTTGACTGGAACAAACAGTTCTTGAGTCACTGTTCTTAAACTTTTAAAATAGTCACTTTGACTTAAGATGCTGTCTTTACAATGTAGTGACCTTAACAAAGACTACTATCATCGTCTAAATTTTCTCTAAGTAGTGGTGAGTTCAGTCCTTTAGCGTTGACTTCACCGGGCTGTCAATATTGAGTAGACAGTGGCTGGCAATTCCCATGCATTAGGGTTCCCAGACCTGATCGGAGGTATACTCTTGGGGATTGAATGCTTCTTTGGCTATCCCAGGTAAACACAGTCTTCCGCCTTGCTGACAGTATGGTATGATATGACCCGCAATTCTGAATTATACACAGGGCATCAAAGGCCTGGCAGGCTGCACACACATAAAGATTGCAAAGGTGCTTATTGGCGAGCTCTGTCTTCTGTGTTTGAAAATTGGCGGTGAGTGTTTGGTCATCCGCTGTTGTCCTTTTTATACCTTCAATCCTGCGGTCGAGAGAGCACTGACGTCATATGTTATTCGTTCGTTTCTGTCTCTGCAACATTTGCTGAATCAAGCTGCGAGTGTGATTTTGTCAAAACTTCCATTCGTTCCTGTTCCTTTATCCTTCAACTGATTTCCTTCATCTTGGGCTTGTTACAACCAGCCTATTTAGCGCTGTCGTTCAGTGTAATTTTTCTTTTACTACAGTCCATTTTATCTTCCGCTATGGCAAGCGATAATGTGCAGAACTGTGTGAGATTTATGTGTTTCTGACTTTAACCTCATTTATCTTGGGTTGTACTGCACATAACAGGAAGATATAGGTATCTGAACGAAGCGCCTAGGCTCTGTAATATCTAACCTTGATGGCATTATTATTTACAATCCACCTGAATATTTCACAACTCCGACGGAAAGACAAACATCTGAGCACACTTTCGATTCCGTCCATGTTACAGCTTCCAACTTGCTAGTCTCGCGGTAAATGACTTGCGAAGCTCTCATTGGCTAAAAACAAACCTTCGCGTTACAGTGTTAGACCGTGTTCGATTACCTAAGATATCGAGACCATTGCATTATGCGACATCATCTTTAACACAAAATAAATGTTTCACTACCCGTCCATATATCCTTTGATAATGCGTCTCGGCTCGTGCATCTTAAAGTCTGGGAGATCTCGCGGCATTTTATTGGTCAACACACTTTCACTGCGAGTGATCCCCAAAGGTAATGGTACCAATTTGCTACAACCAGTCCTAGAACATAGCATTACAGCATGGTCAACAGCAGGTAAGTCAAACTTTAATAAAATAAACATAACGCAAAACCTAGCAATGAGAATCATAACGGCGTGGGTGGAAAAGGGGGGGGGGGGCGTGTGCATGAAGTCAACACACATTGAAGAGTTGGAAAAGATTACATACCTTCAGCTAATGGGGGACAGAAGAAATGGCAGAGCCCAGCAACAAGCCATGAAATTCAGGAGGTTGATAGACCACCCAATGTACCAAAGAATAAATGGACTTGGAAGGGGGAGACTGAAGCGAAGCAACTTTGTTGAAACAGTCAAAACAAAGATGATAGCAGACCCTATCAACGCAATAGCAACAGCTACGCCCATCTAAACTGCACACAAGCTACCTTTTTGGAAACAACGGCGCTTACCTGAAATGATAGAAAACATTCCAGGTATTGAGAGAAAGAACAGCCAGAATAAAAGAGAAAGAATAGAACTAAGCACAAAATACATAGAGAAACATTACCCTAGAAACACTTAGATTTAGGCATACACAGATGGATCAGCAATAAATGCGACAGAAGATAGGGGTGGTGGAGTCTTTCTCAGCTTAAGCGATGGCGCACAAAAAAATATGTCAGTCGCAACATGAAAATTACCTTCTGCTCTGAAGTTACTCAAGCAGATGCCTTAAAAACTACAGCAGAAGTCCTAATGACCGAAGAAAGCTCAGAGAGACAAGTAGCTAGCTATCTTCTCATATGTGCTATCAGGGATTATTGCGCTGAAGAATCAAAATAATGCCGACCTGGATGACCTAAGATTAACACTTCACAAACTGTGTCAGAAATTCAAAAGAGTTGTGATACAGTGGATCTCTTCTCACTGCAACATCACCGGAAATGAAGAGGCTGACAGACTGACAAAGGAAGAGGGAAAGCTACCTCAACTTGACACAAGCATAACTTATGAAGAGGTCAAGGGTTATATCAAGCACAGTTACAAGAGCAAGTGGGAAGGAGAGCATCCAGACCACCCACAAAATTATGTGTATTACCATCTGAACAGGGAGCTGCGGTAGCATAGTGGTTAGTGCACTGGCTTCCTAGCTCAGTGGTCTATGGTTCGATCCGCAGATGAAGTGGGATTTTTTTAGGCCGCAAACGTCTCCTTGGTCGACCCAGCCCCAATTGGGTACCAGAGCAACTTCTGGGAAGGTTATGGCGACCGGCGTGATGCTGACCACATCACCCCTAGTGTGCCGATGGTCAAGAACATATGGGCCTAACACCATATTCCCAATATGCCTCAAAGGGCGTGTAACGGGATCCCTTTTTTACCATCTGAACAGAATGAACAAGTGATAATCTTCAGACTTTGCACAGGTCACAACAGATTGGGATAACGTCTATTCAACAAGTTAAAGATAGGAACTACCGATGAATCTAACTGTGGGACTGATATAATGACTGCTGAACATCTACTTCAAAGGCTCCCAACATAAGAGGAACAGAGAAAGTGCATATGGCCATAACCAGTGCCTTTCCTGGAAAAACTCTATGGAGATCTCAACAGCCTTAAACTGACCACTAGAGGGTGAACAAGAAAGAAGAAGATGTGTTAATGACCCAGCCTTAACAGCAAAATGTGAAAAAGGGTTTCAGGAAATGATTACTATAATGGTAGTAAAATAAATTCAAAATAAAGACCTACGCCAAATAAACAAAAAAGAAAAAAGTAATGGTCATCTGAAAGAACAGCACCTCTCCGAATACACAGTCAAAGTAAATGGGACAGCTTTGACACAGAGTAATAGATTCAATTACCTGGGCATGTTAATAACATCAGATGAATTAGAAGTAAATAAGTATTTTGTGCAACAAATCAATGTCAATAGAAGTAAGAAAGAGAGTTGTTCAAAATTACATAATGCCGATCCTATTGTATAGAAGCGAGCCATCAATCAGTACCCTTCAGCTCTCCATAGAATACATGCCTTCAGATAACACATGCCAAGTTCTCCTGCCGCGTGTGATCAGCTCAAGGTCATTCCATGTCTTCTTCATCCCCTTCAGGTCCGTCTCCAGGTCTCATTTTGGTCTACCGCCACTTCTGTTACCATGGGGATACCAGAATAAAAACTGACTAGTAATGCTTTAAAAACAGGTTTCCTTAATGTGTGCGTCTACTCCATTGCCTGCTTCTTCTTCTCATCTCTTGTTCCACTGGAGCGTATTTGCTTCTTGTATCATCACATTGGTGACCTTCTCGTACCGTTTCAATCCTTCTTGCTAACCACGCTATGCTGGCGTGATGCTGACCATGTCACCCCTAGTGTGCCGATGGTCAAGAAAGTATGGGCCTAACACCATTTTCCCAATATGCCTCAATGGGCGTGTAACGGGATCCTTTACCTTTTACCCTAACCACGCTATAACTTCTTGGTTGTTCCTTTTGCCGTTCTCCATGTTTGAGAGCCATACAATAGGACTGACTTGACATTTGAGTTCAAGATTCGTTTTTTTAATGCTGGACTTGATTTCATTTAATTTCATTCCATTTTTTTCCTAATGCAATGAAAGCTCCTCCTAATTTGAATATCGCTGTCTGTCCCTCCATCTCTGCAAGTCATGCAAAAAAATCCATGAATGCCACAACAGTCAGAAAAGAGCTTACCGTATCAAGATTCCTTTATTTTTTTTTAAACATAAAAGGAGAATAAATCGATAGCAAGAGGAACAGAAGACATATAAAGTATTGTTCGGCACATAATCGAATATAAGTAATTGCAATAAGAATACATATCAAGAACAGCTTTAAAGTTATACAAATTTAAGTTCTTTTGTAACAGCGTTCTATTAGGAGAAAACATATGAACATACAGGCATCATTTTTTGAAGAGTGTTTCTGACTGGATCGAATTCCCGCTGTTTGTTTCACCGGAGCACCGCATTCTGATCTATCTGTTATGAGGGAATTTCCAATAGTGTATTCGATATGTGGTCCAGAAGTTATTGACAGGGAAAATCGATGCTGATGAAACGGCTGTGAGCTAAAAAGAATTCCATAAGTTTCTGCCCGCCAAAAACATCGCGCGCTCAAAACGTAACTACATAGGTTTATAGTGAGGCCGCCGCGGTGTGCATTCAGCCAAGTGCGAGTGCTTTATAGAGTGAGAAAGCCAACGCCTAAATTCTGGCATATGTAATCACGTTCCAGTTAGAATGGCAGTGTTTACATTCAGTCAACGAAGTATGCCAGAGTGGGAAAACAGTTGCACATAATGTCACATGTAAGTACGTCACAATTCGAAAGCTAATGCTTACATTTAGTCGAATGTAAGCGTGTTAGAAGCAGACAGCCATTCTGTGCATTTAGTCAATATTATGTGCTTTAGATTGAAAAAGCCACTGCTTATATTCAGTCCCATGTTAGAAGGTTAGAACCAGAAAGCCATTTCGCACATTCAGTCAAATGCAAGTGCTTTATGACGACAACACTAATGCCTATATTCCGTCAAGGCCTGAACTAAGTTGAGTACATTTTAAGGAAGAAAGAAATAACAATTATACGACCCGACATAGACGCTCCAGTGAAAATTCAAATGAACACAATGGCCGCTAGAATAGATCCATGTAATAATTGATGCGCGAATACAATAAAAATACTAGAAACTAATTAAACAAAAATATGGAGTGGCTTTTTGGGAGAGATGCTAGCGGCGAAGAAACAAAATGGTAATCTAATTCCTACATTCAGTCAAATGTAAGCATGTTAGAGTCTGAAAGCAACTGTGTAGATTCAGTCAAATGTCCGCATGCCAGAGTGAACAAGCCGGTGCTTATTCAGTCACATGTTTTTAATTACTTTACTTTGACTTTTTCGCACCACTGTTGCCGTGAACCGTAGTGAGGAGCTGAAGTTTGCGTATTTGAGCCACTTCAAAGATGCCCAACATATGTGGAACAGATAAAGCGCATATGGCCGTCACCAGTATCATTCCTGGAAAGGCTCTATCTGTGAGCCAGTCTTGTTGCAGGATTTCCGTGATGTTGCCTAAGCATCAGACTCTTGGTTGTCTTCGTGCCCTAAAACCAGACGTTCTACTGTTGGAGATGCGAAGTGGTAATGTAACTGACTCCATTCTCATGAAGTGGCCAAACCACTTTATTGTTTTTTATTTTATGTCACAAATACGCGTGTTAAACAAAACCGTGTTTACATTTCTTCAATTATTAGTACAGTCGCGCTGGGAGACCTGTGTAAACATTCCGTCAAAAGTGTGCACCTTAGATTGAAGAAATAAGAATAACAGTGGACATATTCATCATTCAGTATCGTTACCTCCCTTTTCACTTCTTGCGGAGAATGGAACCACTAACGAATGTAGTTCCTTGATATGAAACCTGCACATAAACATTAATATGCTCTTATATAAATATAAAAATAATATGGTATGAAATCAGTTTTACAAGTTAACGGTACACATGAAACAAGGGACTTTTTGGATTTTACTCTTCGTCAGCCACAGTTACGAACAGGTGACAAGGACAAGAACTACACATCTCTTGTAGCAGTGCTTTGAGTAGTAATTTACATAATAAAACTACCAGCCATATCCGCAACCTCAAATTAGCCACCTTTTACAAGATGCCTGAGACAGCAGTCGTACTATTTTTTTTCTTTGTATCCCCAGTGACCCCCCTCCCCAGTGACCCCCCCCCCCCCCAGTGACAACCCCCCCCCCCCCAGTGACCTCCCGGGGACTACATGAAGTAGTGTGTATATTCAGTCAAATACGGTGTACATTAGAGTTTCTGGTTTGGGAATTCCCGGGATGAAATTATTGGGAATTTTGAAAAATTTCGATCAGTCAGGTCTCGGGAATTATTGAACAGGACCTGGGAAATATTGAAAATTAATTTGATAAAAATCATATAGTTAAATAGCTTTAAAAATACACATTTTTTCTCGTTTTTGAATGCTTGGATTATGTGTCGCGCATGAATGAATAATGCTGAAACATGTAACAATTCACTGTTAATTAACGTAGTTAAGTTCATTTCGGGTACAAACGTTGAGTTCACTATTTTGCTATCTCTCTCTGTTTTCTGATTCGAAAAAGAAGATTATTTAAGTTCTGAATAATCATTTAGCTGAACAAAGGTATGAATCTCTTCTAAAAAGAACCAAAGAACGACGAGAGAAGAAATGTATGAATCTCTTCTAAAAAGAACCAAAGAACGATGAGAGAAGAAAATTATTATCCTAATTATGTTCCTCCAAAATCTGGAGAGCGTAAAAAAGACAATAACATTTTACCTTCTGTTCAAAAATCATTTTATGTTCATTACTTACTTACTTAGTCGTTCCCCTTCTACCGTGAGGTGTAGAGTTTGGAAGAGAGAGCGTCAGACTATCCTATCGGCTGTCTTCCTCCTGGCCTGGTTCCATTCTAGTCCTCGGTCCTTCAAAGATTGTTTAATGTTGTCCTCCCAGCGGACTCTGGGTCGTCCTGGGGGTCTGGATCCCTAGCTCTTTGTTTCCCATGCTTGTCGTGGTAGCCGATCTTCTCCCATTCTGCAGACATGGCCAAACCATCTTAGTTGGGACTGTTCTACTTGGGTCTGCAGGGGGTAGGATTTTAGGCCTTGACGTATCGTCTGGTTGCGGACCATGTCTCTTCTTGTTACTTCAACCACCTTCCTCAGATACCTCATTTCTGAGGTTTGGATCTGGCTTTTATGGGTTGTAGTCATTGCACATGACTCGCATCCATATGTCAAGACTGGGACATAGGTGGAGCGGTATACAGCCATCTTCGTTTTCTTACCAACCTCTCTCTTGCAGAGGAATCATCGATTTATGGCCTGAAAAAGTCTCCCAGCTGCTGCTTTTCGAGTGGCCAACTCTTCTTTATTGCCCCCCTTTCGGTCTATAATAGCTCCGAGATATTTAAAGTGGTCGACCTGCTCCAGGACCTGTTCTCTTAGCTTAATCTGATGTCTTCTTTCTTCTCGTGATATCACCATGGATTTTGTTTTAGAGCTACTTATGACCATCCCACGCTTCTCCAGCTCTTCCTTCCAGACTTGCAGGTTGGATTGGAAATGTGCCTCTGATTTAGCAATCAGGGCAACATCATCAGCAAATGCCAGCTCTGAAATACAGACCTGTCTTATCTTCCAGTACCCCACTGAATACTTTCTTGTTCTCTCCTTACATGACTTGATAACATCGTCCATGAGGAGTATGAAAAGATAAGGTGACAGGATATCACCTTGTCTTACACCAGTGGTGGTCCTGAACTCTTCTGACTTATGGTTTGCTGCCCTCACATAATTTCTGCAAGACTTGTAGAAGCTCTGTATAGCATGAATCAGAGGTGCTGGAATGTTCTTCCTTGCCAAACAGTCCCAAAGTTTTCTCCGGGGACCCTATCAAATGCCTTTTCCAGATCTATGAAACAAAGATGGATCTCACTCTTACACTCAAGGGCTTTTTCACTCAGCTGTCTGAGTGTGAAGATTAGGTCTTGAGTACTTCGGTTTGCTCAGAATTCACACTGGACCTCATCCAATTGTGGCTCAGCTAGGCGTCGGAGTCTCTGCTCTAGGATTCTAGAGTAGATTTTACCAGGGACACTGAGAAGGGATATGCCTCTATGGTTTCCACATTGTCGATTGTCACCCTTTTTGAAAATTGGTGTTATGATGGCAATATCCCAGTCCTTTGGTATGGTCTTGTTGCACCACGCTGACTGTAGGACCCTAAAGAATAAAGGTCGCCTGATGCCCCCATGTACTTAACCATTTCTGGTGTTATACCATCATGCCCTGCTGCTTTGCCCATCTTGATTTTCTCCAGTGCTGCCTTCAGTTCTTCCATCTTTATGTCATCTTCATCACCATTTGTTTCCTCTTCTGTGCTAGTGGTTATCATTTCTGATGTTTGACCTTGCTCACCATCAAGGAGTTCTGAGAATTATTCTTTCCATCTTTCCATTACTTCCTTCGGGGCAGTAAGCAATTTGCCTTGCTTGTCCTTTATAAATTTGAGAGGGCATTGTTTTTCCTTCCTCATGTTCTTTAGGATCTTATAGAACAATTTCTGGTTTTCTTGCGCATCTTTTTCTAGCTTTTCTCCAAATTCTTCCCAGGACTTCTGTTTTGCTGCTAGCACCTTGTTCTTTGTTTCTGTTCTGAGTATCACATATTCTCTATATTTCTCTATTTGTCCTGCTGTGTGTTTAGCTCCTAAGTATTGTTTCCATGCCATTTTCTTCTCTCTTATTTTCTCTTTGACTTCCTCTGTCCACCAAGGTGTCCTATTTCTCTTGTTCCCAAGTCGGACTTCACCACATGCTTCTGCAGCAGCTGTCTTTATGATGTCCTTGAATTTAAGCCAGAGGGTTTCCAAGTCATCAGGTTGTTCTTCTGTGTTTCTCACCGCTGTAGCAATAAGCCCCTGATATCTGGTCTTAATTTCTGGCTCTCTCAGCTTGTAGGTCTTAATGCTCATTTCTTCCGTTCGTTTACTTGGTTTCTTGCGTGATGCTGGGCAGTTCCTAGGCTGAGCAACTCTTTCAGTTGTTCTTTTGATTGTAAGCAGGTAGTGATCACTTCCAATCTCTGGCCCCCTCCAGACTCTAGCATCCCGGACATATTTGAATGAGTTCCCACTCCGGAAAATTTTAAGTCGGGAATAATCAGAAACACTAGTGTACATTTAGTTTATCTCTACAAGTAGATACTATCTGTTTTACATCGATAGCCAGTACGAATATCATCTGAGTCACGCTCTGACATTTACACATGACAGTAGAGAATATATGGAGATATGAAGCCTAAAGAATCTGAAATATTCAATATACGTTAGTGTATATGTAACTGTCTTTTTTTCTTGTTGAGGTGATCACTGGCCCAAGACAGTATACATGTTGTTAGATGTGTAGTGCGAGCGTATGATGAATTGAGTGTGGGTGCGAATGAAGACGCGAATGTGTTTAGGCTCGTATAGATGTAGATCCTGCAACCCATACTCTCACATGCAGTAATCAAGGATGCTTTGACACTGCAGGCATGTTTCAAGACATTTATTGACGGGAACACACATAATATCAACAGGAACAGTCAGTGTAACAAGGTCATGCTGACCTGACATCGATAGGTATACATTTGGCATTCAAAAAGGTAAACATCAGAATAGACGTGCATGGTCAATAGCAAAGTTCTTCAATAATGACAGTTCGTAGCGTCGCCCTTGGCGTCTCTGACTAAACGCGTCAGATGCCTTAGTTACCTTGACACACAGGTGCAACTTGGCACTCCCTGCCAATTGCACATAACAGGCTGTAGTATAATAGCCGGAAGCACAGGCCTCGTCCTAACGTCGGCCGTGTACTTCTGTTAAATAGGTTATCATCAACCCTGCAGTAATACTTATTGTAGGTAGAAGTTCCGCCAATCTGCGGCTCCCACAATATATCTTCGTCACTGGATTTCTGGACAATATAAGACTAACAGTCTTGGATGGCTACCTCGAGCACAAATATATAAGTTCTGAAATGGCGGATCCGTGAACTGCTGTTCACCCTAGGTAATCCTTTACATGTTCTGCCACCGAAAAGCGTAATAATGCATAAAGGTCGGTATTACCTGGTAAATGAATCCTCAGAACTACACAAGGAATTCTGTCGTCATCCCGACGCACAGAGATTCACTGGGGAAAACTGCCATAGCAGTTACTTCGAAGATTCTCCCCGAAAAACAATGGACTCTTGGTCCCTTCAGAAAAACAGGACCTCCCGGCTTCCCGGAAGTATATCTCACTCCCGCTTAAAAAACCTTCCCATAGGCCTACGCTGAACTGTCAACCTCTGACCCTACAGGTCAAACACAATGAATGAATAAACAAGGGAAGACAACCCCTAATCAACCTGACATCGCAGGTAAAGACACAATTATACTTATGATACAAACATAAGCAAATAACTTGACAGATGACTCCGTCGAAAATGACAGCAACATTACTACCACCCCCCTGTAAAAAAAAAAATTGCATTTTTTTTTTTTAATATGCTCATGAGCAAGATAGCACCAGTATCACTTCTGTGCTCATGCAAACAATGAACCTAATATCAGGTACAATAGAAGAGGGTACAAATCATCTCCCAACATAGGAGAAAATATTTCCTTTAAGCCAAACAAACTAAGGGATACCATTCAAGAAACCTAAGTTGCTGGCAATACCAATCATATATCAAACATTACTAAATAATATAATCATAGCAATATACAAATGTCAATGCTATTTTAGCAACATATCACTGATGGATGGACAAAATGAAATTTGTTAAATTATCTAAACATCATCCAAATACATTTGTATTACAACATATTATGATATTAAGGACAGACCTAAGTCTGAAAGTATATCAGGAAAAACTAGGACACAAGATTTAACTGGAATCATGTGGGCATCTAGACAATATGTCCGCCATCACATTATCCGAACCACGGATAGCTCGCACCGTGAAATGGAAAGGCTGAAGAGCAATAGCATAACGAGTAGATCTCGAGCTCTTCAAATCCTTACTTTGCATAGCCGTAAGAGCTTTTTGGTCGGTTTCCATAAAGAAATGCGCGCCCAGAAGGAACCTTTGTAGCTTAAGAATGGACCAAACCATAGCCAACAATTCACGGTCCAAAACCGAGTAATTCCTTTCTGCCGCATTCAGCTTCCTAGAAATATACATTACAGGATGCAGAGTTCCTGAATATTCCTGCATTAGTGCCGCTCCAATGCCAGTGGAAGAGGCATCACTACGAAGGACAAAAGTCTTATCAATCGTCGGTAGTCTTAAGATAGGATGAGATGAGAACAAATTCTTAACCTGATCCAATGAAGTTTGGCATTCTTGGGACCAACGCACCATATTAGGAGAACCTTTTTTCAATAACGTTGAAAGTGGTGCCATAATGGAGGACAGATTCTCAATGAATCTTCCATAGAATTGTATCAATCCCAAGAGACTACGCACTTGCTTTTTTGTCTTCGGAACCGAGATATTTAATATCTTTGAAATGTTTTGGTCCTCTGTCTTCAACAGACCATGACCAACTCGATGACCTAGGAAGGAAATTTCACTAAACCCAACAAAAGCTTTAGAGGGTTTAGCAGTCAAACTATGCTCACGTAGAGTAGATAGCAATTCCTTCAGACCCACATAGTGTTCTTCCCAAGTATCGCTGAAAAGACAGATGTCGTCTAAATATGCAATGACATCTGCACGATCTGATAGAATTCGTCGCATCATGCGTACGAAAGTCGCTGGGGCGTTCATAAGCCCGAAAGGCATAAAATTCCATTGAAACAGACCCCTAGGTGTCGAAAAAGCAGTGAGAGGTTTGGCGTGTTCCGTCAGTGGGACTTGCCAATAACCTTTCGACAAGTCTAGTTTAGTAAAGAATTTAGCTTTAGAAAGTCTAATAAGTAGATCATCTAATAACGGCATAGGTTCAGCATCGAACTTCGTAACTTGATTTAATTTGCGATAATCAACGCAAAGACGTATGTTATTGTCTTTCTTTCGAACAATAACTATCGACGAAGAATAAGCTGAAGTGGATGGTTCAATTATTTGTAGTTGAATCATTTCATCCAATTCTTTCTCGACTTGTGCTTGAAAATGAATAGGTATTGGGTATGGTCTTACTCTGATCGGATTACGATCAGTAAGTATGATGTCATGTTCTATGACATCTGTGTGTCCAGGAATGTCGGTAAGGACATCCTGATATGATTGTAACGTAGAGGATACTTGACGTTGTTCCTCAAAAGACAAGTTGGAAGAGACTGTAACGTCTCTCCACGATTCCGTTGAAGTAAGTGGAATCGTAGGAAGAGGTAAGTTCACGTCAGAAAAAATAGTTTCCTCATCCTGTATAACGGACAGGGATGAGATGTGACCATGTTGAACTGGAGAGTCGTCCGTCGCCTGGAAAATAGGCTGTAAATAGTCTGGACGTTCAATAAACTCTGTTAGCATATTTATATGGAAGGTTTTATGCCTTCCATCCACATCGACAATATAGTCGACATCAGAAATTTTCGAGACTATAGTGTATGGACCCTTCCAAGAAATGAGAAGTCTATTCTCTCTTGAGGGCAGTAAGACATATGCTTTGTCTCCAGGACAAAGTTGACGTAGGCGTCTTTTCTTATTAGCAAATCGCCTAGCTTTTTCTTTCGCAAATTCGGAAGATGAAGTTGCTAACCTGCACGATTCGATAATCTTTTCCCTAAGAGCTATAACATATTCATATGACGATTGTGTATCATCGTCGATATTATCGGAAGTTATCAAATCGTGTAACAAGGACATTGGCCCGCGCGGTTGCGCGCCAAAGACAAGTTCGAAAGGAGAAAACCCTGTATGCTCGTTGGGAACCTCTCTATAGGCAAAGAGGACTGCAGGTAAAACCCTGTCCCAATCTTCAGGATGATCCTCCGTTATCTTGCCAAGTAAGTTCTTTAGTGTCCTGTTAAGACGTTCTACCAATCCATTGGACATTGGATGATAAATACTACTGAGAGACCTTTTAATGTCTAGCGTAGCCATTACCTGAGACATAACGTCCGAAATTAACTGAGTGCCGTGATCCGACAGTATTTCTCCGGGGAATCCCAGACGAGAAAATACGAGCCAAAGAGCATCAGCGATATCGACAGTTGATATGCTCTTCAGAGGAATAGCCTCTGGCCAACGCGTGCACATGTCCACGCAAGTGAGGATAAATTGGTGTCCTCTGGCTGACTTAATTTTGAACGGACCAATGATGTCTATAGCCATTTTCTGAAACGGCCGAATCGGAATATCTGCAGCCTGAATAGGAGCAGCATGTCTCGGACCCCTAGACTTGACCTCTTGACAAATTTTGCAAGATCGGCAATAAATTCGGATGTCTTTATTCACGAATGGCCAAAAGAATGACGCAAGGACTCTAGTTTTAGTTCTGGAAAAACCCATGTGTCCCGCACACTGAGAATCGTGTGCATGCCGAAGAATTAAGGCTCTCATACACTTAGGCACAAGAATTTGCGAGTGCATAGACTTGTCCGAGTGTTGTACCATTCGTACCAATATACCATTCTTCATAGTGATATACGATTTGTGATTCGTATTTTGATTGGGATCCCCTTTCTTTGCAAGAAGGAAGTATTTCTTCAAAGAAGGATCCTCTTCTTGACGTTTAACAAACGAGTCATGGGAAATCACCAAGTGCTCGTCTTGGCTATCAACTTCATTACTATTATCAGATGAAGTTGGGGGATTAAGAGCTTGAGCTCTTGTCACCACTGCATTGACCGTTTGAATGTTTCTTTCTTCCCAACTAGAAATTTGTTGCGGGGTGCATTCCTTAACCCCATGAATACGACCGATTATAAGATCCGCAATAGGATTAGGAAGAAGACATGCATGGACATCTCCTGTGAAGAAAGGAGTGTCAATCCTAATAATAGCAGTAGGATAGCTTTCCATAGTACCACCAAATGTAACACATTTGATTGTTTTTCCAGTGGCACAGCAAGGATCTATCAGAGACTCCTTAACCCCGACGGTAGTACATCCCGAATCGAAAAGTACTGAGACTAGCCTATCATTTATTAGACCTTTATGTAAGATGAGAGATCCTCTCCCATCATGCGCAACTGTAGCAGGTAGAGCAGGAAGAGGGTGACCACAACTTAGCGTAGATACAGTTGATGAGTCAAACAATGTTAAGCATTGGGGGCATTCAGTTGCTCTCCCAAAATCGAAAGCACAACCAGTGATAGCCCTAGAGTTACCACTATCATTTACTGTATTACAGGCTCCATCAAACTCTTGTTGCGCAGAGTTTGCCTGTTGGTAAGGTCTTTTTTTGTTAAACCTAGGTCTACCTCGATTATCATTTCCCCTGTAATTATTTTGACTATCATTTCCCCTGTAATTATTTCGACTATCATTTCCCCTGTAATTGTTATCATATTGCCTATTGTAATCATCATTCCGGTTTGAATCCCGGTTTCTAAATTCACCATCGTCATAATCTTGACGTCGAGAATGATTACCTCGAAAATTTGAATAGTTATTATTTGGATAGCCTTTACGAAAGTGTCTCAAATTATTACCACTAAAATTACGAGAACTACCATCTTGTCTCCACTGCATAGACGAAGAACCATCATGTGTTGGATTACTCCGCTTCTGAGTGTAATTTTGATTACTTCCCCTATTCCAATTTTGTTGAGCACCCTGAAATTTTTTTCTGAAATTAGGGCCATATGGTGTTGCCGAAGCAGCTGGCAACCCTTCTTTCACTTTAGAATTGCTAACTGTAGCATGGGGATGTGCTGTGGCATACTGACAACAGTATTCCTCCATTTCTTTTAAGTTTTTAGGCTTACGCTCATGAAGGAATGCAAGAAAAGAATCATTAACAGATGACAAAACCTTATCTCGCAATAATAAGTCCATTAGACCTTCATATGTTTTCTCAATCTGAGACAACTCAACCCATCGTGTAAATGTACGACGTATCTTTGTAACAAAATCAGAGAAATCTACTCCATTTTCTGGCAACATTGTCCTAAAACGAAGACGATAGTCTTCTTGTTTTAATTGGTATTTTTTTAGCAATGCTGCCCTGACAACATCATAATTAGTCCTCTCATGTTCGTCTATTGTCATAAGAGTAGTCACTGTGTCACCTGTAAAAAATGGCATCAGTTGTTCAACATATTTTTTTCCTTTTTTATGTTATGCGTATCGCACAAAAATTGGAATCTATCTAGATAATCTGCTACGTCATCCTTTAAAGGATTGAAATGAGGCAATTTAATCCTACTAACAAACTCCTTTGTCGTACTCGAAGTTGTTTGCTGAGCACCCGTACTCGCCAATTTCAATTTCTCTAACTCCAAAATTGCGAGTTTTTCATCAAGTTCCATCTTCTGTTTTCTTTCCTCATGTTCCATTTTTCTAATTTCAGCCTCAGCAGCAGCTTGAAGTTTTTTTTCCTCTGCAGCAGCTTGAAGTTTTTTTTCCTCTGCAGCAGCTTGAGCTTGAATTTTTTTGTCTTCCATTTCCATCTGGAATTTTCTTTCATCAGCTTGAGCTTTTCTCTCCTCAGCCTCTCTTTGATACCTTCTTTCTTCAAGTTCTAATCTTCTATTCTCAGCTTCTAGCTTCTTTAGTTCAGCTTCTGCTTTCAATTTAATTTCCTCTTTTTGTTTCTTTTCTTCTGACTTTAATGCAATGGCGAATTGAGCAGATGAATATTCTTCCAATTCTTTACCAGACTTACCAAGGGTCAACCCTTGCTGGATGAAGAAATCCAATGTAGACATTCTGTCTAATGAGATCAGAAACCTGAAAAAAAATTAAATAAATTACCTTATCCCACTTCAATGGGAGACAAGTCTGAAATGCTAGACTTGTATACTCACTTTACTTTATTTTACTGTCTTAGTCTTAGACAAAGACTTTGTATGTTCCTCTTGTTTATAATGTACCCAAAAAATCACTTGAGTACCTGTGGGAAAAAAAAAATTCCCTTATATCCCACTCACTATGGGCACAAGTCTTTTTTTATAAAGAACTTGAATATGTATTTACCTTGTCTCAATCTTTGTAGATAACAAGTCTTTTATCAAAGAACTTGTATAAATATCTTATATAATATTATTTAACAAACTCTATATGAAGAGTCTACCTTATCAATAATATCAAAACATGACCAAGTATGTGTATGTAGACTGTGCATGACAGTAATGTAGTACAACCAAAAAAAAAAATACAAAGACAAAAATACAAAACAATACAAATGGCAACACTGTTTTAACCAAAAATGTGTAGAGAAATACACAAGAAAGGAGAGACCTACAGAATACAAACAAAACAAATCGACAATCAAAACTGAAAAACAGACAAAATATTACAAAAACAACGTTAAGTACAATTACATCACAGCTAACATCAATAGCGACCAATTGTCACTAGCAAATTTCCAAATTAAGAAAATTTGCACCTACAGACCGCTTACAGTAAGCCTCGATCAAGTGGCATATTTACCGTAAGACCCACCAACCGAAAAACCCGCAGAAAAATACACCAAAAACAGTAGAAGTGACATAAACATATAGCAATCAATTTCAATGTGTTGCAGAACAAGTTCAGTCACAGCTGAAACTAAAATAAATTTCTTGCTCCTTGCGAACACAGAAACGAAATGTCAAACGCGCACTGAACGTCAAATCCACTGTAACATAAAGTATTCACGAACCAAAGTTACTATGACCTTCTCAAATTAGGGCTTGCACATTGAATGTTTACAATTTCACGTACTGTTTACAGACACTTGACCTCCAACAATGTAGCTTGAATGCTCTGACCTAGAAAAGTCTGTTGTTGAATGAAACGTGTCACAACCCGCAGTACTGTTTACAATAGGAACCCGCCTTCTATGCAGTTATGGTCCACGTAGCAAATGCCTAGTAGTTCACTTCAGTACTTGTCTTGTTATGCTTTATGTAGCATTATAATATAAATGCTCGTACTGTTTATTTGTGTCAACCGTTGATGACCTATATCTGTCCTGTTGTAGCCAAAACTTGCAAGTGTAGAATTAGCGTTGTGTGTTACGGCTGTCCCGTGTGTAGCTTAGACCCACAGATCAGAAGTGTAATGTGTACTTGTCCTTCTTGTAACTTTCTCGACAAAACTGGAGACATCATACATGTAACAGCCAACCAGGAATGTAAATTTCTGGATCCATAAATGTCAACAATAATGTCAAATGCTCGCTCTGTTCTTTTTAAACCCACAGATCTGGTCCATCCGAAATGTAAGTTTCTAGGCCACATTGGCGACAAGAAATGTATCATAAGAGCCCACGTAACTGGTCCACCAGAAATGTAACTGTCTTTTTTTCGTGTTGAGGTGATCACTGGCCCAAGACAGTATACATGTTGTTAGATGTGTAGTGCGAGCGTATGATGAATTGAGTGTGGGTGCGAATGAAGACGCGAATGTGTTTAGGCTCGTATAGATGTAGATCCTGCAACCCATACTCTCACATGCAGTAATCAAGGATGCTTTGACACTGCAGGCATGTTTCAAGACATTTATTGACGGGAACACACATAATATCAACAGGAACAGTCAGTGTAACAAGGTCATGCTGACCTGACATCGATAGGTATACATTTGGCATTCAAAAAGGTAAACATCAGAATAGACGTGCATGGTCAATAGCAAAGTTCTTCAATAATGACAGTTCGTAGCGTCGCCCTTGGCGTCTCTGACTAAACGCGTCAGATGCCTTAGTTACCTTGACACACAGGTGCAACTTGGCACTCCCTGCCAATTGCACATAACAGGCTGTAGTATAATAGCCGGAAGCACAGGCCTCGTCCTAACGTCGGCCGTGTACTTCTGTTAAATAGGTTATCATCAACCCTGCAGTAATACTTATTGTAGGTAGAAGTTCCGCCAATCTGCGGCTCCCACAATATATCTTCGTCACTGGATTTCTGGACAATATAAGACTAACAGTCTTGGATGGCTACCTCGAGCACAAATATATAAGTTCTGAAATGGCGGATCCGTGAACTGCTGTTCACCCTAGGTAATCCTTTACATGTTCTGCCACCGAAAAGCGTAATAATGCATAAAGGTCGGTATTACCTGGTAAATGAATCCTCAGAACTACACAAGGAATTCTGTCGTCATCCCGACGCACAGAGATTCACTGGGGAAAACTGCCATAGCAGTTACTTCGAAGATTCTCCCCGAAAAACAATGGACTCTTGGTCCCTTCAGAAAAACAGGACCTCCCGGCTTCCCGGAAGTATATCTCACTCCCGCTTAAAAAACCTTCCCATAGGCCTACGCCGAACTGTCAACCTCTGACCCTACAGGTCAAACACAATGAATGAATAAACAAGGGAAGACAACCCCTAATCAACCTGACATCGCAGGTAAAGACACAATTATACTTATGATACAAACATAAGCAAATAACTTGACAGATGACTCCGTCGAAAATGACAGCAACAGTATATAAGAAATTATCAATATGAATATTTTTACTGAGACTTTAACAATTTATGACATTTTATCGGGACACCAAGAAAGCAAAATAGTGCGCAAATGCAAGAAGACGTTCTCAAAGACAAAAAAAATATATTACAATCTCTAATAATGTGCTTGGTACATGCACGAATAACCAAGTAACGAACTCACCGATGAGGGACGCAACCATTACAATATTTATGATATTAAACACCACATATACTAATGGCGCGTCGGTGGTTTAGTAGTTGTAATGCCTTCCAAGCAAATGTTCT
Organism: Oreohelix idahoensis; assembly: GCA_024509875.1. Taxonomy (NCBI): domain Eukaryota; kingdom Metazoa; phylum Mollusca; class Gastropoda; order Stylommatophora; family Oreohelicidae; genus Oreohelix; species Oreohelix idahoensis. The sequence goes on from JAMPIV010000150.1 coordinate 44,766, forward strand.
GTGTTTGATTCATGATTTTTTATTTCTTTTAATTAGTCAGCCGTCTTTAGTTTTTATTCGTTTTTTTTTTTCATTATAGTTGATAAGTATCTGTGTGTGTGTTGACGGGCTAACTTGCTCGGTGGTAGATGAATGGTGAAAGAAAATGGAAAGGAGGAAACTGAATATATGAGAAAATGTGCTGCTCTCACTACATTAGACGGAAATCGCACACCATAATTCTTTGCCGTTATTTTTTGAACAGGTTACACGCTAGTTTATACATAATAATATAACGCGAATTGTGCAGACAATGTTTCTAGTTCAGGTTCTACATTGATTCTTTGTTTGAAAGTTATTTATTCAGGTTCCATGTCTACATCATACTACTTATTCGGAGTAACCAGGAGGACATGCACACCATCATAGCTGGCAGACGCTGGAGTTGGGTTGGCCACGTCCTCAGAAGGGACCCTGATACCATCACAAGAACAGCTATGCTATGGACCCCCGAGGGAAAGCGAAAGAGAGGCCGACCAAAAACAACTTGGCGGAGAACTGTGGAAGCTGAGATGCAAAGAATGAATCACAGTTGGGGCACTGTACGAAGGATGGCCGCCGACCGAGCAAAGTGGAATCAATTTGTTGCTGCCCTACAAGACGCCACCAGGCGTGATGGCCGCTGACTGCTTTGACTGTTGGTGGTTATGGATCAAAGAAGAAGAAGATGTCTACATCATAACATCAATAAATTCACATACCTTGGCACATTAATAACGTCAAATTGTAGATGCATCTCAGACATGAAAAGTAGAGCAACCCAGGCATGCACAAAAAATCCTTTAATCAAATAAACATTGTTTAATGCAACACGTCTATGTCAATTGAAGTCAGAAAGAGAGTTCTTCAATGTTAAATAGTGCCCATCTCGCCAAACGGAAGCAAATCGTGGTCAATCAATAAACAAGCAAGAAACCCCATGGAGGCCACAGAGACATGAATTTACAAAGAATATTACAAGTAATATGGAGTATGGCCAGCTCCGTAGGGTAATGAGGATGTCCTGAAAAGAGGGGGTCGGAACGGCTAAGAAGTATGGCGTCCGCTTCGAATTATAGAGGTACCTGGTTCGATTCCAGTTGAAGAAATATAATTTATGGAGATTTTTTTCAGAACCAGTGGTCCTAATGATGTCATACTCTCCCCCCACCCCGACCTCCTGAGTAGTGAGACCGGTGACCTAGCCTTCTCGGATAAGGGCGAAAAAATAGGAGGTCCCGTGTGGAAGTTGCGCACGTCAAAAATCCCACGGCAGTTGGAAATCGTAAAAAGTAGGCCTATCGGGTCGCTGCCCTGCTGGCAAAATTTAAAAATTAGAAACCTACTCACCACACAAATATTTATAGGATGTGTGATTCCTATATACACACATTGGGATTCTCGCCGGTGCTACAGAGTTCGTGCACTGTGCAGATATCCTCCTTGTGTGATCTAAGGGAGGAGATTCGGGAGCACTGATGGAGTTGTCCTTGTGCAATGAAGATAGTCATTAAAACCAAACCTGAAAGAAGCCAGACTGCAAGGGACGCTAATTAGTCATATTGGAAGCAAGCAATTCGCTGTCTGTGGGCGTGGTCTGAGAAAAGAAAAGCTGGAATATGGTGCTACAACAGGAAAGACTGAAGGAGGAAAAAAGATAAGGGACGACAAAGAGAGAAGACACAGGTCAGTTTAATATTGTGGCAGGCAGAACGTCAATAACAAAATGTATAAACAGCATCGGAGACAGAAAATTGTGGAGTGAAAGTTCATATACATTACTTGGTACTTTAAGAAGAAGAAAAAGAAGAAGAAATGGAAAATATCTTTACATGCAGCTTTTGTCCGCAAGTCCACACAATCCATATTCTTTTCTATACATTTTGTCTGTCTCAACAAGTCGATATTTCGTTATATTTGTAGTGGTTTTTGATGGTACTGTATGGTTGTTGTGTTACCTAGTGTAATGTATGAGGTCAGCTGTGAAGGCTCCTGAGATAAATGTAGATGAGAATTACAGAAGGCCCTTCTTACTACCACTTACGACCTCAAACATATCTCTTTTACTATTATGAATGTAGCTACGTTAAAAAGTCTAGGGTACTGAAATGTAATGTGTTGTAGTAGAATATACAAACACACACAGATAATTAATAAATGTAATAATATTAATAAAATTCTAAAACACACTGAACTAACTCAGGCTGTTTTAGTTTAAATATTAAAATTTTCTTTAAATTTATTTGTTCTGAACAAATGTTTTATTTTGGTCAGAACATATGAAATATTATGGAGTTATAAATGGAATGCATAAATATATGGCATAATAAAATGGAATGTGTGTACATAAGTATTTTATAAGACTGGTTAATATTAATTATATTTATAGTGACTCTGGGAAACTATTACTGGATGTGCTGTTGGGGTGGTGTCATCACACCCACTCTGTGACTAGAACAAGCTTTGTCCATTGTTTTATTAACTGTAATAAATGTTATCTTTCCCAAAATTCAGTATATTTGTGCTGGGGAAATATTTATAAATCTCTAGGAGTATGGTGAATCCTCAGCAGGCCACTAACCACTCATCTTGTCTGCGAAGATCTGATGCTGGATTCAGGTGGCCCACTCCTCTCGGTAGCTAGAATACAATGGTAGACTGCACCGACACACTGTTTGGCTGCACACACATCTGCTTGTGTAACCTTGATACTTATGTGGCACTACCCTAGTGCCACAACAGAAACTCACAATTCTGAAACAAAATTTGTGCGCTGTGTCAGTAATCTATTTACTGCACCACTCTTACACACAGCACAACACATCAACAATACACAGAATGGGTCAGATCTCTCTGACCACACAGCACATCTTACCCAGTTGTTTTCATATCGTACTAGTTTCCCAAGACTGCATTGCCTCTGAGATATGTTCAATAGTTTCCTTTTATTCAATAAGATAGGTGATATGTTCCCACTGATCTCAATAATAGATCCGCCTTCCATAGTCTTAGTTAGGCGTCCATATATTTTGTTTGTCTCTAGACCCTGAACTTGGGCTGGGGACCTAGAGCGAGCACTTACTTGTCGTAATCATTTTATATGATATGGCAGTATCAATCACTCGAAATATTAAAATGTACAAAATAAATACTTTCATTCTTACCAGAATTCAGAATTGAGAACACAGTTATTTGCTAGCAAAACTCAGCTGAGCTGCTGGCTATATGATGGAGTCCCACTAAATGTATGTAATATCTTCTGGGAAAAACACCACAGGCAATAATTAACTGTGTCCCTGGACAGAATTGTATCAAATGGCAAAAATGCGCATCTCTGTCCTGCCAATATGATTACATTTGACCAATCACAGACTTCCCCCCTAACTTTTTCAAATCTACAACCAAAAGTCAAATTTCAGTCAGATCTCAGTCAAGTATGTATTATTGTCTGTTGGTCCGTCTGTCTCTACTTGGTTTTTCACAAAAACACACTTGGTTCTACATGCCATACCCTACACAAATCTGCCTCCTAAGTTATTTTTAGCCACAATTCTCCACCTTCCCCCTCTCTTCCATTACAGCTGGATTTTTGCATTTGCGTGTCTCAAGGACGAAAATTTGAAACATTAGTGAAAGTAGGAACAGTACAGTCGCTAGTCTGATATGAACAATACAGTCTTTTGTCAATATCTTCCTTGTTATCTATCCGTCTGTATAATTTAAAGTATATTATTTCTCTGCTTAAGATGGGCTATCAAACTAGCTAGGTTTTATATTCATAACTCTATTATTAAGAAAAAACATGTTTTTCTCAAGTTTAGTTTTTTTGAAATTTGTTCGAGAACCTTCTCTACGGCGTTTGCCGCTGAATTCAAATAAACGACCAAGTATCGAAAAACGTCCAAGAAATGACTGTTTCGAATAAGAGCCAAGGTCCTTTTTGTCCATTTCCTTACATTGTGTCAACTAGTGACGTGAATTTTTTTTTTTCTTTTACTACCAATTGCGTCTTTTAGCCTTTCTAGATTCAAACACGAGTTCAGTCATATTTTTCCTTTTTTGATCTCCGTTTCCCTCCCGTCTACAATGGGTAAACGTTTCGTCTGCACGTCTAACTAGTTAGTTTAAATGGTGGTAGGAAATGCGGGCATGGGCGAGCATGTCTCCTAGTATCTTACGCATTATTTTTATCCCTACATTTTATCTTTATAATTGGAGATATTTTAACGTTGTATCACGGTAAATTCATCACAACATTCAGCCCATATCTGCAAGCGAATGACACTTTGTTTCATGCACGTCCATTCAGTTAAGATCCAATCAATACATGTCACCATAAAAGGAGATGGAACACGTGATGGTAGTAATGAATACTCTCCACTCTACGGACACCATTCGCTGAGTCATCAAAATGGTACCGAGATGTGACTACATAGAAAAAAGTGCGCACTCGGCTGTTTCATTGACAGTTCATTAAAAACAAAAACAAAAAATTTACCATTCAGTTACTTTACAATTCAGATGTACTCGTAATTAGTATTTTAGATAATCAGTTGTTAGCTACGATTAGTTTATATGTGTTAACGGGACCCGAGAGGGGAGCAAGGAATTGTAACATTGCACCCACCCATGCAGCTTGTAAAAAGCGACCACGGAGGGCTGGGCTTGTGGCCATCTACTCAATCCTTACAGAACAGCAGTCAGCAAAACAGGCGATGAAGAGAATTACTTTGGAAACACTAAGACCTCCACAGCTCTAACTTGATAAAAATCATGCCTGCAGATTTAGATTGAAAATCGATTTCAGTTGTAAAATAAACAGTTTTAAAATGTCTCTCAGCATTGACTCCTTGATAAAAGTGATGGGCTGACTCGCTCATTTAATTCTGGGCATACAATGCTTTTAAATGTCAGCGGAAGTGGGCTAGACCGAACTTTCCCTAACTTAAAAATTATTTCTTTTTCCCTCTAGAATAAGGTACCGCACTTTTTTTTTCTTTTTTTTTTTTCTTTACGGAACATTTAAGTGCCCTTCAAAACTTCATAGTACACTGTAATATTTACGTAAGTTGGTATGGTAAATATTTACAAATTCACTGCAGTCATAAGAAAACTTACTCTAATTATTATTTTTTTTTTGGGGGGGGGGAGGGGGAGGGGGGGATTGTTGGATGATGATACCTCACCTTATGTGTAAAATTGTACGTGTGAGATTGTTTCGTAATATTTTAGCATAACACATTATTTTATATATCATTATATGGTGTTGTCACAGTGTGATGAACACAGCTGTGGACTGGCAGTGCTCCGCTGGGGGCGGGTACATAATGTCAGTCGGGTATGAGACGTGTTCTCATACACATAACTTAACAACAGAGACTGCGAGGTCAGCAGGTCAGAGGTGAACGCAAGGGGCGTTCTGATTGGGGCAGTCAAGAAGAGAGCGGGGAGATTTTGTGGTCATGATGGCGGACGTGAACTGTCGAGTGCAAGTCGATATTTATTTGTGACAACATAATGCACTTTGTTATCTGGGATTTTCATTAATGTGTTACACTTCACGGACTATGTATATTGTTGTATCTTTGTGGTGACAAGTATTTAAATACATAAGTCAGAGTTGGGAATACTGATAGTGTTGGTTATTCCTTGAATGTGTTTGACTCCACCCCCCTCTCTCTCTCGTGTGTAGTATTTCGAGGACTAAGGCATAGGTGTATTTAATACAAAATACTCTGTGTCAGGTGTATTATGCCTGGTGTCGCGGCACACCAGCTAGAAACTGGTTCCGGAGCACTGACCTAGAGATCTACCAAATGGTTCCCAGTAATGTACCGGGAGATCACCATCGACCTGTTGCAGACCTCCAGCTGTAGAAACTTAAAGCCAAAAACAAACAAATCTCTCCATGACGTCATCTAAAAACAAGTAACTAATATAATTACACACAGCTAGCGAAGAAGGTCCTTTATCTAGAACATTAAGACACTGTCTAGAGCCATAGAGAATTTAACTTAGAATTTATCAAACAGCAACAACTGTTACATTTTTATTATAGTAAACTTTCAATTTTTTACACTTTCTCACTCAAACAAACCTGGAATGGATAATGAACAGCAATAAAGCTAAAAATGTGGGAAAATATCAGTGTTGCCATCGTTACAAATCAAAATACTCGAACATGCAGATCGAAATGATCATATACAATTCTAGTCAATTGAATGATCAGCAATTAATTTGAATTTGTGTGTGTATGTGTGTTTGTTTTTTGGCGATTTCCCTGGTGGGTTTTTGCCCTAAAGCATGTGTTCAGTGTGCTTATTGAGTGATCCGCCCCTGCCTTTATTTAAATAGCAAAATAATAGAAGTCACAGTCCATCTCAAAGAAAATGACTTCTCAAGAGTATATGATCGAAGTAAATTGGACAGTTTTGAAATAATATCAGTAGATTTAAATAACTAGGCACATTAATAACATTGGATGGAAGATGCATCTCTGAAGTGAACAATAGAATAGACCAGGATAAAGCAGTGTTCTAAAAGTATTGTATCCGACAAACTTTTGTCAGTTGAACTAGTTAAGAGAGTTCTTCAGTGTTACATGATGTCCATGCTGTCATACTGAAGCGAGTCATGGATAATCAATATAGAAGCAAGAAAATCCCTGGAGGCCGATAAACGATATACGGTTTGGAAGAGTAATAAGGCTATCATGAAAGACAGCAGTGCACAAAGGACCTTTACTGCTCATATTAGAAGGGAGAATTCCATGCTTTGGTCATGATATGAGAAGAGTAAAACTGGTGTATACTGTGACAGTGGGAAAGATTGAAGGAACAAGGATAGAAGAAGATACGGGGAAACAAGTATTGAACTGTTTAACACTGTGGCATCTAAAGAAGCTAACAACATAATTGATACAATGCACTCGAGACAGACAGTTGTGAAGCGACATGAACACTTAAGCCGTCGGTGATGGTACTTTAAGAAGAATTCATTACCGCTGCTCTTTTTCTTGAAATGAAGAACGAATGTTCTGAAGCATTCTTGCCAGTTCATCTTTTTTTTTCTTATCACAGTTTAAAATTTGACCTGGTTCGCCTTTCTCTTAGCTTGTATTAACCGTTGCCCGCTTCCTGCAGTCTTTGATCATTTTCCCTTCATCAGCTTCTAACTTAAGCAACTTTTGATCAGTTTGTCTTTCATCATCTTCTGACAATCTTTCACCAGCGTTTCCTTACCCATCAATCTAGCTTCTACAAATTGTTATCACTAATTTTCTTAACTCTTCCCTATATTAAACGACCTTTGACCATTGGTCTTAATCCTTCTCTGGGTTACACCGTCTTTCTACGAAGTATAAAGTGTTGTGCTGGCCCAAAACTCATTAGAAGGGGGGATATATGAATGCAAAGAAGAAATAAATTGACAGTTTGAAATATCGTCCCCTTATTACTGCTTTATTCTATCTCCACTTTTGGCAAACATTGATCTGAGGTCATACATCGATATCAAATAGTTTAATCTATCATCCTATACAATATCTAACAGCTAACTGTTTGGATCATCATGAAAAATATTCATGTCGAGATCCAATACTAACAACTGATTATCATCACTGTTAAGACTACTTTGTGAGTTACAGTTCTTAGTTTAGATTTATCTATAGATGTCACATGATACACGCGTTTTTTACTAGAAGCCATTGCGTGGCTAGTTCCGCGTGCAGTAGCAAATCATCAGCACCATCACTATTCAGCTACCCAAAAAGCATAAGCAAGAATGCCAAATCTTCCTGTCTCGTGCCATCAGCTCAACGTATTTCCGCATCCTCATAGCCTTTATTTTCGTATCCAGTTCTCGTCTGCGTGTATTCTTTGGTCTTCCTCTGCATCTCAAACCTTGGGGATTACAGAACAAGGATTGTGTGGAATGCTATCAACAGGTTTCCTTAATGTTTGTCATATCCTTCGCCAGCCACATTTTTACATCTCTTGTTCCACTGGCACTTATCTGATTCTTGTCATCAGTTCCAAATTGGTGATCTTGTCACTCTAGTTCAGTTCTTCTGTTCTGGCATTAGCGAATATTGTCAGAAAAAAAAAATCTTGCTGGCCAGTAACCTCACTGTACAAGTGCCCTTCCGAAACCAAAAGACGATCATAGTGATTCTTCTTCTTCTTTGATCCATAACCGCCAACCGCCAAAGCAGTCAGCGGCCATCACGCCTAGTGGCGTCTTGTAGGGCAGCACCAAATTGATTCCACTTTGCTCGGTCGGCGGCCATCCTTCGTACAATGCCCCAACTCTGGTTCATTCTTTGCATCTCAGCTTCCACAGTTCTCCGCCAAGTTGTTTTTGGTCGGCCTCTCTTTCGCTTTCCCTCGGGGGTCCATAGCATAGCTGTTTTTAAGATGGTATCAGGGTCCCTTCTGAGGACGTGGCCAACCCAACTCCAGCGTCTGCCAGCTATGATGGTGTGCATGTCCTCCTGGTTACTCCGAATAAGTAGTTCTTGGTTGCTGATGGTGTTTGGCCAAAAGATTCGGAGAATTTTCCTTAGGCAGATTGTGTGGAAGGAGGACAGTTTCGACATTTCCTTCTCTGTTACTCTCCAACATTCCGCACCATAGAAAAGCACAGAAAGTACACAGCTCTCATACAGTCTTAATTTGGTGTGTGTGCTGTACTGGGAGGACTTCCAAATGTTGTTGAGAATAGCAAAGGCTGTTCTCGCTTTATTCATGCTGTTGTTAATGTCCTTGCTTGTTCCGCCGTCAGGTGTTACTATGCATGCTAGGTAAGTAAATGTGTCTGTCTGTTCTAACTTCTCATTCCTTACTGTTATTGGCTTAGGATTGCCCACATTTAGTGTCATGACCTCTGTCTTCTTCAGATTGATGTTCAGGCCAACCTGCTGGCCATACTTATTCAGTCTATCGGTTTTGTCTTGAATGTGTTGATGTGAATGCATATTCCAGGTCTTCCAGTGTAGAAAACGTTGTCCATCTAATTCCTCTTGGACTGCCCTCTGTTGTCTGGCGCATCTCCCAATCTATGGCTGTCAAAAATAATGTTGATAAGGGGCATCCCTGTCGTACTCCTGTTTTCACTTCGAAAGTTACATTACTCAATCCAACAATTAGTGATTCACTTATAGAGAATTTGGCAGTTTTAAGGTAAGTGTCCACTTTGTATTTTCCTTAGTTCTTGTTGTATCAATAAAGTTGTGAGGAATTAATCTACAGCAGCGTCATGCAAAGTTACTTAAGCCTTTGCAGTGTTCTTGTTTTCGGCATTGCGTTTTTTTTTTTTCCTTTCATTGATTATACATTAACTCCCCAAGAAACATATGTCTTCAACAACCTCAAGACAAGTCCTCCTGTCATGTGCCATCAGCCGCAGGTTTTTTATGTCTTCTTCAACATTTTCATCTGTCTTTACTTCACTTCTCCATATGTTTTTTGACCTATGTCTACCTCTCTTACCGTCAGGATTCCAGAATAAACATTGCCTTGTAATGCTATCAATAGGTTTCCTTAATGTGTCTCCTATGCATGTTATGACGTCAGTCTTAATTCATTCGTTCATTTTTCCTGGGACATCTATGCTCAACTTCACCGGTCATTACTCTACTTATCGCCTTCATTGTCGATAATTATCTTATTCTCAGGTTCACACTCCTCTTCAACACCCACACGTTTTAGGCTTGGCCGCACATGACGTGTTACCCTTTGATTTTCAACAGTCAACGATTTGCCAGGTGGGATCATACAATTAAATCAACATTTGGTTTACCGTTTGTCATCGGCTTATTGTTTAGACAGACGGGCTATTGATCGAAGCGAGTTAATTGCTTCAGTCAAGACTGGGATGCGACTAACAAAAATGTATTCAGATTAGCAAGGAATAGTGGTATGAAGAGAACGAATGTCTACTCGGGCGGCATGACTTGCTAACAAAGCAACTTCCAGATTTATCTTGATTTTAACAATCTGGACAACGGACATATCACGTAATGATTTCCAGCAAGGTCTATTAGCAATCTTAAAGCATAAGGACAGGCGGTATGACATAATGGTTTCCAGTGATGTCAATAACAATTAGGTACATTTCCTTATATAACATTGCCAATAATTATGATGATGGTGTCGTAGATTTTTGTTAGGGGAATTAAGACTTGGGTTGGTCTCTTCTGAATAGATTAGAATGAAGGATAGCCACAGTGAGAGATAATAGTAGAAATAGATTTCCACGAGTGAGATGGTAGAAATCAATAGAGGCTGTCTCTGAAAATCAAGAATCTTCTCTCTTTCAGCCCTATCTTCTACAACAGATTTAGAGAAGTCAGACAGTCTATTGACCACATATATTAATATATATATTTAGATACCACTCACGTGCACGCACATACAAGACGACAGTTAGACGTCCAGACGTTTGAAACTATAACAAACGATTATACAGATATTTTGGAACGAGCTGACCCGACACACTGATTAAGTTTTAGTGGATTTAATTTATCAGAAAAATTCATCCCAACACGTAAAAATTACATCGAGCATATACAAATAGTCATAAAATCAATAAAAATGCTACAAGAATGATAGACCCACAGTATGATCCTTTACCTCGATGTTTAGCCCACAGTCCTGTTAACAGAAAAGATGATAGCCCCAAAGAGTCACGGATACATCTGCGGTAGTCTAATGATTTTCCCTTTTAAAGGTATGAACAGACTGTTATAGTAGTATGATCTATCCTAAGGCAAATATTGTTAGCAACAAAAAACTTTCTTAAAGGAAATTAAGACAGCAAAATGGGTGCCAAAATACAACAATAAAGGAATCACTCAGTCCTGCATTCACTCTATTCATTCAGCCGTGATCACGGTCTCTCACGCGTACTTACAGCTTTGGTAGCAACTTCTAGAAACACAATTTTTAGGACATGCATATACAGAATCTTCAATGGTAGCCGTGGCCAAGACAACCCTAGTTCCAAAAAGACGGGTTGAATTCACTGCTTCAGGGAACGTTATCTTGCTTCTACTTATTTAGGATATCTGGTTCTGTCACATTAAAATTGTCCAGGCACGAACGTTAACAGCGAGCACAGTGTCAATAGCTTAGGTTTCTAGAAATGAGGAATGTCAGGTCGATGTCTACCTTCAGGATAGGACTATATTTGCTCACCACACCACTAGTCAAAACTCCGTCGGAGTGTCACTGATAGAAATATGTTACTTGCCTCAAGGACTGAAATGTACTTGAGTTTTTTCTCTGGAAGAGTTAACTCAGGCTCGATGGGCCCGTTACTTCTTTAAAATCTTAAAGTTCTTGTAAAGGTTATACACCAAGTCTTTAAGAAAAGAATGTTTCTCCCACAGTATTTGAGATAGACAGTTATTGTTGTCCACAGGTACTCAAGTTATCATTGGTTATTATAAACCATACAAGTTTTCACTAAGACTAAGTCTATGGTATTAAGGTGACCATATTTTCAAAACCCTAATCCGGGACAATATAGTAGATGTGACCTATTTCAATGCAAAAAATCGGGACAAAAGGGTAAAGAAAAGGTTAAAAGTCGGGACATGTCCCGGAAAAATCAAGTTGATATCAATTTAAAATAATATACATTTTATATATACATTTGAATAACATTGAATAACATAAATTTTACTGTATAAGTTTAACAGTTAAACTAATAAGAGAGAAAAACATCAATAATCCTTACTTAAGGTGAAGCTGAGTTACTGTACTTTTCAGATGAGTGGATTTTTATCAATAGGTCCTTCTTTGCAAGCAGCATCTTAAAAAACTCGACACATGTTTCCTCACTGTTCACTTTGGTTGTCAACATAGCTTTCAAAGTTTCAACACCTAGCTGTGTTTTATCACTTGCCCATAAGCTGTTCATCAAAGAAAACACTCTTTCTGTGGAAGCATTTGTTCCAGGTAGAGAGAAAAAAAACTCTGCCAACTTCAAAATATTTGAAAATGTCACATTATTGTTTTTGAAGTGGGAAACCATTTCAATCCAACGTTGTGGTGGCAAAGTTTTTTTGGCACTCCATTCACTAATTTTCTGAGAAGTAACAAACTGCTTCATATAGACATATTCGTCATAAATTTCAGTTTCTGTAAAGTGGGCTGAAGGTAATGTTTGAATCACTAGTGATGATGATATCTCAATATCTGCCCAAATTGGTATTCTGTTCAGCGTTACCCAGCTGTGGGATTCTAGGTCTTGAAAATTTTTTGCAGCCCATTTATTCAAATAATTGAAAGCTGTTTCATAGAACGAAGAAACGCTAGCATGAAACTTTTTCACATCCTCCTTTGGAAGTCTTTAATGACTTCAAACACAGTGACCGTCTGTCTCTCTATTTTTTGCACTGCTTCGTGGAATGGAGAGGCCTGACTGTGAACAAAAACAAGCCATGCCTCAGATAGAGGATTTTCAAAGAATGTCTGTACAAAAACTGGGCATCTGTCTTGAGATTGAAAATATGATTTTAGAGGCAGGAAAATATGAAGAACCCTTTCAACAGCAGGCAGCAGAGCAAGCCACCTAGTCTGAGCATAACCTAAGATCATCTGGAAGTCTGTTTCCACAAACTGGCAAAACTCCTTGAGTCTTTCAACTCGTACTGTGTATGATTTGAAGAGTAAGATCAATTTTAGCAATAATCAGCTCGACATCAACAGGCAGTACATCTGCAGCTGTTCGAACAGTGTTGTGGAAAATATGACCTGCACACCCCACTCCTGTAAGACCATGTCCAAGGTTGTCTTGCAGTTTTTTCAAATCATTGTTCTGTCCTTTCCTTTCAGCACCTCTAAAATTGAAATTTGTGTTGTCTGCGCATAATCTAACTACTTTCCTGTCTAAACCATTTTCAATTATGCAGTCATTAAGAAAACTACTTACAATATCAGATGTTTCACCTGCCAACGACTTTAACTCTAATATTTTAATTTTCACTGCATTACAGTGATCAAAGTATCTGACAAGCAAAGGAAAAATCTTGAATTCTTTGTGGTTGTATGCATATGTCAGTACATAAATAAATGTAGACTTTTCTAGGTCACACCTTAACTCATTTAGAATATGGGGTGCCAAGACATTTCGAATAATGGCTTCTGTTTTCGTACGAGCACATGCAAATTTTGGCTCTAACGTAACCTGAAGTAATTTTGATGTGCAATCCATAGACCTGAAAGTATGATTGTATAGCATTGTATGGTATGCAAAGGCGCCTTCTATAGCAGCTAATTGCTCTTCTTGGTCACCAATTTTATCAGCTCTGAAGAAAGTGGTTAACGACGAGCTTGATGCAGCTGTAACGACGGCTCTCTTATGTTTCTCACTGCTTATGTGGTTCTTAATATCACCACGTCCACTATGGCTTATCGAAAACCCGGAGGCACATATATTTCATCGTACAATGAAGTTTGATGTACTCTTTTTAATAAACGGATATTCCTTTTGTAAATCTTCATTGAAACTGCATTTACGCTGTGGTACCATTTTCTTACAACAATAACAAAATATGCACAAATAGTTCACCGTTTAAATTAAATAAACTTATACCGTTCGCAAAATCTTGGTACTTTACCACTACCTAAAATTTCAAATAACTGTGAATATCACATTGGAACTACAAAACTAATTCGCGGTCCTGACAACCTCTTGTGCTGTTTCGGCGCCAGTTCACTAATAATTAAAAATTCCCTCAAGTCAGCCACGGAATAATAATTTTTTTTTTTAATCTGTGAGATTTATGCCAAATTTGCAAATTCGTCCAAAACCGGGACAAATTGACGTCCCGGATTGCATCGAAAAAAAGTCGGAACAAATTATCAAAAATGGTCGAAAACCGGGACTGTCCCGGAAAAACAGGGACGTCTGGTCACCTTAATGGTATAGACTTGTCTCCCATTAAAGTGAAATAAGGTAATTTATTTACTTTGTCAGGTTTCTGATTTAAGAAGACAAAATGTCTACATTAGATTACTTTATAGCACAAGGAAAATCCCTTGATAAGACTGGGAAAGACTTAGAACAATGGGCTGTTGCTCAATATGACAAAGCATTAGCTGCAGAAGAGAGAAAAGCTGCTGCTGCTGCTGAAGACAGAAAAGCTGCTGCTGAGGAGAAAAAAGCTGCTGCTGAGGAGAGAAAACTTCAAATAGAAGAAAAAAAATTAGAAGCTGCTGCTGAAGAGAGAAAAGCTGCTGCTGCTGCTGAAGAGAGAAAAGCTGCTGCTGCTGCTGCTGCTGCTGAAGAGAGAAAAGCTCTGGCTGAAGAAAAAAGATTAGAAAAAGAAGCTGATGCTGCTGCTGAACTAAAGAAATTGCAGATGCAAGTGGAGGAAAGGAGATTTGATGCAGAACAGAAAAAATTAGAAGCTGCTGCTGCTGCAGAACAGAAAAAAATTAGAAGCGGCTGCAGAACAGAAAAGATTAGATAGAGAAGCTGAAGAGAGAAAAGCAATAAGAGAACATGAGTTTGAATTAGAGAAATTAAAATTGACAAGTATGAGTAATGTTAATCAGGCATCTAGTGGTAATGGTAAACCCTTTGTGTACAAGGTCAAGGTACCAGCGTTCAACTCTGGCAGTGATGATATAGCATTCTGGCTTGATAGATTTGAACGTGCTTGTCGTGCTCATAATGTTGACAAATCACAGTATGTGAATCAGTTGTCTGAAAATCTAAAAGGGGAGTCTCTGAGTAAGTTATATTTCGTTGAAGAGGCCGACAAGGATAATTATGATGCTGTTAGGGCAGCTTTGATAAAGAGATATCAGCTGTCTGAGGAAGGTTATCATCTTTTGTTTAAAACAATGAGACCTGAGGTAGGTGTAGAATTCTCAGAATTCATCTCAAAAGCACGAATTACTCTTTCACGATGGATTGAATTATCCAAAACAGAGAAAACATTTGATGGTCTTACGGATTTATTGCTAAGAGACAAGGTCATGTCTTCGGTAAATAAATCATTCCTAGAGTTCTTACATGAGCGTAAACCTAGTACATTAAAGCAAATGGAAGAATATTGTGACCAGTATGCCACGGCACACCCTGACATGATTCTTAGTAACTCTAACATTAAAGAGAGTATGCCAGTTGCTTCGGCAACAGAATATAATCAGAATTACTCAAGCAAATTCCAAGGAGCTAAAAATAAATTTGATAAAAAGGTTAATTGGAATAAGCATCAAAACCAAGATAACCACTCAAATCAGAGTTCTTCTTCGAAGAACTGGAATCGGGCTGATAGTCCTCGACACGCGAGGGGTACCCATAATTTTAGAAATTCTCGGAAAGGGAGTAGCTATAGGAACTACCCAAGTGCTTCATGGAGACAAAAGAACCAATATTACAGGGATACTCAATATAATGAGCGTGATGATTATGATCATGAATATTATGATTCAAACCCAAATAGGGGTTATAACAGAGGCAATAATAATTATAGAGACAATTATAACCGAGGGAGATCACAACACAAAAGACATGGTAAATCTTATTACCAGGCTAACTCTGCACAACAGGAGTTCCACGACGCCGATAATCAGAATAATGATAAAAAAGACTCCAATAGTGTAGCAAATTCCGCTTTCGATTTTGCTAGAGCATCTCAGTGTTCGCAATGCAAAACATTATTCGATCCAACCACAGTTTCTACTTTAAGCTGCGGTCACCCGCTTCCCGCGCTCCATGCATCAATCGCGCATAATGGAAGGGGTGCTCTTGTTTTCAATAGAGGCTTAATAGATGGTACTCCGGTATCAATTCTTTTCGATTCGGGGTGCACTACCATCGGAGTGAGGCAATCACTCGTAAATCCTTCTCGAGCTACAGGCGATGTAGTCAAATGTGTAACATTTGGTGGCACATTGGAGAAGTACTCCACTGCCATTATCAATATTGCTACGCCTTTCTTTACAGGAGAGGTGCAAGCATGTCTCTTGCCGAATCCGATCGCTGATCTTATCATCGGTCGCATTCATGGAGTGAAAGAATGCACTCCACAGCAAATTTCTAATTGGGAAAATGTTAATATGCAATCTGCTAATGCAGTAATCACTAGGGCTCAAGCTCTTAATATGCCGCAATCTTCACATTCTGAAGATAATGATGGGCAGATCCAAGATGATCCCTTGGAGATTTCCCATGATTCTTTTATAAAACAGCAGGAAGATGATCCTACTCTAAAGAAATTCTTTACTCTGGCAACAAAAGGTGATCCGAATAAGGATACAAATCGTAAATCTTGGATTACGATGAAGAATGGCGTACTTGTACGTATGGTACAAGACTCCGCTAAGTCCATTCATTCTCAAATCCTTGTGCCTAAAAATATGAGAGTTAAAATCTTACAGCACGCTCATGATTCGCAGTGTGCTGGACATATGGTTTTTCCCGTACTAAAGCTAGAGTTCTTCAATCTTTCTTTTGGCCTGCTGTGAATAAGGACATACGAATCTATTGTCGATCTTGTAAAGTATGTCAAGAGATTAAATCCAGAGGTCCACGCCATGATGCACCTATTCAGGCTGCAGACATTCCCATTCGACCATTTCAAAAAATGGCGATAGACATCATTGGTCCATTTAAGATAAAGTCTGCTAGAGGACACCAATTTATTTTGACGTGTGTTGATATGTGCACACGTTGGCCGGAGGCTGTTCCTCTAAAGAGCATAACTACTGCTGATGTCGCAGATGCTCTTTGGTTAATATTTTCTCGTCTGGGATTTCCAGCAGAAATATTATCCGACCATGGTACCCAACTAATATCGGATACCATGTCTCAAGTAATGTCGACTCTTAAGATAGAGAGATCGCTGAGTAGTATTTATCATCCTATGTCCAATGGGATGGTGGAACGTCTGAATAGAACTCTGAAAAACCTACTAGGTAAGATAACAGAAGATCATCCTCAGGATTGGGATAGGGTTTTACCCGCGGCTCTATTTGCATATAGAGAGGTCGCCAACGAACATACAGGATTTTCTCCCTTTGAACTTGTCTTTGGCGCGAAACCGCGAGGTCCTATGTCCTTACTTCATGATCTTATAACTGCTGATAATATTGTCGATGACACAAAATCCTCTTATGAATATGTCATCGCACTTAGACACAAGATTATTGAAGCATGCAAATTGGCAACTGCTTCTTCTGAATTTGCGAAACAGAAGGCAAGGGAATTTGCCAATAAAAAGAGATGCTTGCGACAACTTTGTCCAGGTGACAAAGCATTCGTCTTGCTACCTTGTAGGGAAAATAGACTTCTTATTTCTTGGAAAGGTCCGTACGATATAATATCAAAAGTTTCCGATGTTGACTATATCGTCGATATTGACGGGAAGCGTAAAACCTTCCACATCAACATGCTCACGGAATTCCATGAACGTCCGGATTATTTACAACCTGTTTTCCAGGCAACTGACGATTTTCTAGTCCAACATGGACAGTACTCATCTCTGTCAGTAATACAGGATGAGGAAACGAGTTTCTCGGATGTAAATTTACCTTTTCCAATGATTCCTCTTCACTCTAATGAATCATGGAAAGATGTTGCAATTTCTCCCGAATTATCTCCAGGAGAGCAGAAACAAGTTTCTACTATGTTAGAACAATTTCAGGATGTCCTTACTGACATTCCTGGTCAAACTGATGTCATTCAACATGACATTATTCTTACCGACCATAGTCCTATAAGAGTCAGACCGTATCCTATCCCGATACATTTTCAAGCACAGGTAGAGAAAGAGTTGGATGAGATGATAGAGTTAAAAATTATTGAACCATCCACATCAGCATATTCTTCGCCGATGGTTATTGTACGAAAAAAAAGACAATAACATACGTCTTTGCGTGGATTATCGCAAATTGAACCAAGTGACTAAATTTGATGCTGAACCTATGCCTTTACTAGAAGAGCTACTTACGAGACTATCGAATTCTCATTTCTTTACTAAACTCGATTTGTCTAAGGGATATTGGCAAGTTCCATTATCCGAACACGCAAAACCGTTTACTGCTTTTTCGACGCCTAGGGGTCTATTCCAATGGAATTTCATGCCTTTCGGTCTTATGAACGCCCCTGCAACATTCGTACGCATGATGCGTCGAATCCTATCTCATCGCTCAGATGTCATTGCGTATCTTGATGACATCTGTCTTTTCAGTGATACTTGGAACGATCACTATAATGGGATAAATGAACTATTGTCTATCTTACGCGAGCATAACCTGACAGCGAAACCATCGAAAGCATGTATTGGTTTTAGCGAAATATCTTTCTTAGGACACCGTGTTGGTCATGGGTTCCTAAAAACAGAAGACCATAATACAAGTAAGATACTTAACATTTCTATTCCTAAGACTAAAAAGCAAGTGCGAAGTCTCTTAGGTCTAATACAATTTTATGGACGATTCATCCCGAATCTGTCCTCCATTATGTCACCTCTTTCTTCCTTGCTAAAGAAAGGGTCTCCTAATGTAGTCCATTGGACTCAAGAATGTCAATCCTCTTTGGATAAGGTTAAAACTATGTTTTCTACTTCACCTATCCTAGTATTGCCTTCTAAGGACAAGACATTTATTCTTCGTAGTGACGCTTCATCCACCGGGATTGGAGCAGCACTAATGCAAGAGTACTCTGGAACTCTGCATCCTGTGATGTATATTTCTCGGAAATTAAATGCCGCAGAGAAGAATTACTCGGTCCTAGACCGTGAATTATTGGCTATGGTTTGGTCAATCCTTAAACTGCAAAGATTTCTTCTTGGCGCGCATTTCATTGTGGAAACTGACCAGAAAGCTCTTACAGATATTCAGAGTAAAAATCTGAAGAGCGCGAGATCAACGCGATACGCGATTGCTCTACAGCCATTTCATTTTTCGGTGCGAGCTATCCGTGGGTCAGAAAATGTGATGGCAGATATTTTGTCTAGATGCCCACATGATTCATAACTGTTATACAACTTTGATACAGTTGTTTCTATGTTGAAATGTGTACACATATGTAATATATCATATATTGATTGTAACACTACTTAGCGGTTCATTGATATTTATTCACCGCTGATCTTTCAATGTTTTTTTCGTCTTTGATGATCATGATGTTAAGATATCTTAGATGAAATTTATGTATAAACTAATATAGAAATTGTGTCATTGCTAATATTGTAGTATGCGTTGGTGACACCTCTCTGGAAATATTTATACTTAGAGAAATACTTTCTCTAAGGTCATAAAATTTATGCTTATCATCTGCGCATTGTTATTGGTGCATTGTGAGCCTGTTGTATGTTGCTCCTAGATGTATTTCAAAAAAAAAAATGTACCATTTTTTTTTCCCGAGGGGTGTGGTAATCTGTTGCGTGCATATTTTGACGCACATATTACAAAAATCGATATGGCTATTTAATATGGAAAAGATATAGACATTCATTCATTTGTGTATGAAAATGCTGTCTATGGGGAAGGCTAGATAATCCATAATTGTTTTACCCTTTTGATTATAGGAGTAATCGTTCTTGATATTAATTCGGCGCATGGATATGACACCCATGTCCGTACCTATTTCTTAGGGCCAGAAAATAGATTAATTTGCTTATTATGTTTATGGCCTGAATTCATATGTATTACATATTATTAGTACAAGTAGAATCAGTCCTATATTGTATATTTTGGATGGGTAGGCAGGACTATATTCTTGTTACACCGCTCTAGCGGAAGTAGGAGTTGTCTTGTCTAGTCATGATGAGTTCCGATGTACCGTGACAATGGCGGGTACGCATTTTTCCAGGGCTGGTATATTCTTCAGTAAAAAATGATTTACGAAGTGGTTTTTCTTCTATAGGAGATTGTGTCTCTACTAGAGTTGTGTTAGAGACTTTCCTAATGTACGGTACCATGTATGATTCGGACTCCAGGTAATTCCAGTCCCTGTTTTGATGATCTCAGGTCGGTTAGGCCTAGCTGGAATTTTGTGCTTCGTAACGCTAGGGTCAAGTTTGTATCGACGGAGATGACGGGCTCCATACTGTAATTATGTCTACGTGAGGTAACTAGATTACGGTAGATCTGTATGGAGGAACTTTATGAAATTATGCATCTATATTGCAAAGTAACTTTGGCTTATATATATATCCTCCTGTGAGCGAGTGAGCGACAACTCAGGAAGGCGGCCATATTACATTCCTGTCATCGTATTTTTGAATCACTGTCCAAAGAACGGGGCATGTATCTTATTATTCGGGCAGTGGCAAGGAGATCTCAATTTTGATAGAAACCCCTTCCATGGTTTCATAATATTATATAAACTGTGAACTTAAAGCAACTTTAGTGACTTTCCGATCCGCCTTCACTGACGCGCTTAGTCAGATAGGGGATGCGGCCATTATGTATCATGACATTGGAAGATATTGATGTACTACCTATTATTTATGAATGTGTCATGACATGGGATCTACTATGTATGCCTGCAAATTGATGTGTCAACCTGTATCCATGATTTACTCGTATGTCCCAGTGTGTGCGTCTAAATAAACGGTGTAAACAAAGATTCCAGCAGTTTGCATTGGTGCCTGGTAGACACAAGTGAATGAGTGATTAGATTGGTCAGAACACGAACAGTACACCATTCGCGTTAATCACACTCTACACTTCTACTCCATATCTACACCATCCTGCGTCGGTTGAAGTGACCAAGTTTAGGGCCTGCTTCCCCTGGAGCCTTAGAGGGAAACTACTGTTTACAACTGCCTTTGCCTTCCCTAACTCAGGACTAGGGTGAGTTACCCATTTACAGCTGGGTAGACTGGAGCATGCCTGATCTCAACAGCTCTGTACACATCTTTACAGAAGAAAAAGAACACACCACCCTTCTTTACAGACTGACACTTTACAGTGGACAAGAAACTTTACAGTGGTGAGCCAGATTCCTGGGTCCAGCCTATGCAGTCTTGTGTTGAGAATCACATTTTACAGTTGAAAGAACATTTGTTTGACCACATCAACACCAGTAGGACAGCTATACAATCAATGTCAGCTTGACCTGTTCTGACAAGTGTAGCAATATCTGAGTCAGCACTTGTTGACATTTGGCACAGTACAGTCAGTGTCCTAAACTAGTGAGTGTTTAGCCTGCTGTAATAGAAGAGCAATGTTGAACAGAATGTGCAAATTTCATCGTTGGATCTTCTTATGTGCTCAAAAAAATTGAACAGTGTAACAATTAGAAAGCAAATCTATTACTTAATAAAGTGGTAGTCTAATTTGTTAAAACTGAGCATACAGTACAATACATTGCAACTACAACACATTGCATGATATGATACACACATTGATGATTTATATATATATTTATGTTTATATATTATTTGTTTATATGTGTGATTGTTATGTGTTTTGCGGGCCTGGATGGGAGGTGACTAGAACAGGAAATACCGAGTGATATTGGTCTTGTTCTGGCGTTCTATAGGGAGCAATTTCTTAATTGAAATTTGCATGCATCATAGTTTGCAAATATTTGGTTAGTTGTGACGACTGTTTCATATTTGTATTTGTAACATTTTTCTGTTCTTTATTTTTGTTTGATTTGTTTGTATAATTGTAGGTCTCATCTTTCCTTTCATTTCAGTTTTTTACACCCTTATGTTTATACACTGTGGCGTTATTTGTCTTGTTATCTTATTGCAGTTATCATCACAGATTCTGTGATCATTTTTTTTTTCATTTCTCCTATTTAATTTAATTTGATCTCTGCAAATGTTTTCAGATTGTCTTTTCTTGTTTGTCCTTTGTAATGTCTTTAGTTGACATATGACATAGGAGGTATAGTTGTATACACTTATAGTATAGTACAGATCAGTACTTTATGAGTATTTTCCACAGGTACTCAAGTGATCATTGATTACATTAAAGTGTACAAGACCTTTATAACTTGTCTCCCAAAGTGATTGGTATAGGAAATATTATTTTCCACAGGTACTCAAGTGATCATTGATTACATTAAAGTGTACAAGACCTTTGTAAGGCTTGTCTCCCAAAGTGATTGGTATAGGAAATATTATTTTCCACAGGTACTCAAGTGATCATTGATTACATTAAAGTATACAAGACCTTTGTAAGGCTTGTCTCCCACAGTATTTGAGATAAACAGTTATTGTTGTCCACAGGTACTCAAGTTATCATTGGTTATTATAAACCATACAAGTTTTCACTAAGACTAAGTCTATGGTATAGACTTGTCTCCCATTAAAGTGAAATAAGGTAATTTATTTACTTTTTCAGGTTTCTGATTTAAGAAGACAAAATGTCTACATTAGATTACTTTATAGCACAAGGAAAATCCCTTGATAAGACTGGGAAAGACTTAGAACAATGGGCTGTTGCTCAATATGACAAAGCATTAGCTGCAGAAGAGAGAAAAGCTGCTGCTGCTGCTGAAGACAGAAAAGCTGCTGCTGAGGAGAAAAAAGCTGCTGCTGAGGAGAGAAAACTTCAAATAGAAGAAAAAAAAATTAGAAGCTGCTGCTGAAGAGAGAAAAGCTGCTGCTGCTGCTGAAGAGAGAAAAGCTGCTGCTGCTGCTGCTGCTGAAGAGAGAAAAGCTCTGGCTGAAGAAAAAAGATTAGAAAAAGAAGCTGATGCTGCTGCTGAACTAAAGAAATTGCAGATGCAAGTGGAGGAAAGGAGATTTGATGCAGAACAGAAAAAATTAGAAGCTGCTGCTGCTGCAGAACAGAAAAAATTAGAAGCGGCTGCAGAACAGAAAAGATTAGATAGAGAAGCTGAAGAGAGAAAAGCAATAAGAGAACATGAGTTTGAATTAGAGAAATTAAAATTGACAAGTATGAGTAATGTTAATCAGGCATCTAGTGGTAATGGTAAACCCTTTGTGTACAAGGTCAAGGTACCAGCGTTCAACTCTGCCAGTGATGATATAGCATTCTGGCTTGATAGATTTGAACGTGCTTGTCGTGCTCATAATGTTGACAAATCACAGTATGTGAATCAGTTGTCTGAAAATCTAAAAGGGGAGTCTCTGAGTAAGTTATATTTCGTTGAAGAGGCCGACAAGGATAATTATGATGCTGTTAGGGCAGCTTTGATAAAGAGATATCAGCTGTCTGAGGAAGGTTATCGTCTTTTGTTTAAAACAATGAGACCTGAGGTAGGTGTAGAATTCTCAGAATTCATCTCAAAAGCACGAATTACTCTTTCACGATGGATTGAATTATCCAAAACAGAGAAAACATTTGATGGTCTTACGGATTTATTGCTAAGAGACAAGGTCATGTCTTCGGTAAATAAATCATTCCTAGAGTTCTTACATGAGCGTAAACCTAGTACATTAAAGCAAATGGAAGAATATTGTG
This sequence comes from Oreohelix idahoensis, assembly GCA_024509875.1. NCBI lineage: Eukaryota > Metazoa > Mollusca > Gastropoda > Stylommatophora > Oreohelicidae > Oreohelix > Oreohelix idahoensis. The sequence continues at coordinate 68,192 of JAMPIV010000150.1, forward strand.
ACCAGTATGCCACGGCACACCCTGACATGATTCTTAGTAACTCTAACATTAAAGAGAGTATGCCAGTTGCTTCGGCAACAGAATATAATCAGAATTACTCAAGCAAATTCCAAGGAGCTAAAAATAAATTTGATAAAAAGGTTAATTGGAATAAGCATCAAAACCAAGATAACCACTCAAATCAGAGTTCTTCTTCGAAGAACTGGAATCGGGCTGATAGTCCTCGACACGCGAGGGGTACCCATAATTTTAGAAATTCTCGGAAAGGGAGTAGCTATAGGAACTACCCAAGTGCTTCATGGAGACAAAAGAACCAATATTACAGGGATACTCAATATAATGAGCGTGATGATTATGATCATGAATATTATGATTCAAACCCAAATAGGGGTTATAACAGAGGCAATAATAATTATAGAGACAATTATAACCGAGGGAGATCACAACACAAAAGACATGGTAAATCTTATTACCAGGCTAACTCTGCACAACAGGAGTTCCACGACGCCGATAATCAGAATAATGATAAAAAAGACTCCAATAGTGTAGCAAATTCCGCTTTCGATTTTGCTAGAGCATCTCAGTGTTCGCAATGCAAAACATTATTCGATCCAACCACAGTTTCTACTTTAAGCTGCGGTCACCCGCTTCCCGCTCTCCCTGCGTCAATCGCGCATAATGGAAGGGGTGCTCTTGTTTTCAATAGAGGCTTAATAGATGGTACTCCGGTATCAATTCTTTTCGATTCGGGGTGCACTACCATCGGAGTGAGGCAATCACTCGTAAATCCTTCTCGAGCTACAGGCGATGTAGTCAAATGTGTAACATTTGGTGGCACATTGGAGAAGTACTCCACTGCCATTATCAATATTGCTACGCCTTTCTTTACAGGAGAGGTGCAAGCATGTCTCTTGCCGAATCCGATCGCTGATCTTATCATCGGTCGCATTCATGGAGTGAAAGAATGCACTCCACAGCAAATTTCTAATTGGGAAAATGTTAATATGCAATCTGCTAATGCAGTAATCACTAGGGCTCAAGCTCTTAATATGCCGCAATCTTCACATTCTGAAGATAATGATGGGCAGATCCAAGATGATCCCTTGGAGATTTCCCATGATTCTTTTATAAAACAGCAGGAAGATGATCCTACTCTAAAGAAATTCTTTACTCTGGCAACAAAAGGTGATCCGAATAAGGATACAAGTCGTAAATCTTGGATTACGATGAAGAATGGCGTACTTGTACGTATGGTACAAGACTCCGCTAAGTCCATTCATTCTCAAATCCTTGTGCCTAAAAATATGAGAGTTAAAATCTTACAGCACGCTCATGATTCGCAGTGTGCTGGACATATGGGTTTTTCCCGTACTAAAGCTAGAGTTCTTCAATCTTTCTTTTGGCCTGCTGTGAATAAGGACATACGAATCTATTGTCGATCTTGTAAAGTATGTCAAGAGATTAAATCCAGAGGTCCACGCCATGATGCACCTATTCAGGCTGCAGACATTCCCATTCGACCATTTCAAAAAATGGCGATAGACATCATTGGTCCATTTAAGATAAAGTCTGCTAGAGGACACCAATTTATTTTGACGTGTGTTGATATGTGCACACGTTGGCCGGAGGCTGTTCCTCTAAAGAGCATAACTACTGCTGATGTCGCAGATGCTCTTTGGTTAATATTTTCTCGTCTGGGATTTCCAGCAGAAATATTATCCGACCATGGTACCCAACTAATATCGGATACCATGTCTCAAGTAATGTCGACTCTTAAGATAGAGAGATCGCTGAGTAGTATTTATCATCCTATGTCCAATGGGATGGTGGAACGTCTGAATAGAACTCTGAAAAACCTACTAGGTAAGATAACAGAAGATCATCCACAGGATTGGGATAGGGTTTTACCCGCGGCTCTCTTTGCATATAGAGAGGTCGCCAACGAACATACAGGATTTTCTCCCTTTGAACTTGTCTTTGGCGCGAAACCGCGAGGTCCTATGTCCTTACTTCATGATCTTATAACTGCTGATAATATTGTCGATGACACAAAATCCTCTTATGAATATGTCATCGCACTTAGACACAAGATTATTGAAGCATGCAAATTGGCAACTGCTTCTTCTGAATTTGCGAAACAGAAGGCAAGGGAATTTGCCAATAAAAAGAGATGCTTGCGACAACTTTGTCCAGGTGACAAAGCATTCGTCTTGCTACCTTGTAGGGAAAATAGACTTCTTATTTCTTGGAAAGGTCCGTACGATATAATATCAAAAGTTTCCGATGTTGACTATATCGTCGATATTGACGGGAAGCGTAAAACCTTCCACATCAACATGCTCACGGAATTCCATGAACGTCCGGATTATTTACAACCTGTTTTCCAGGCAACTGACGATTTTCTAGTCCAACATGGACAGTACTCATCTCTGTCAGTAATACAGGATGAGGAAACGAGTTTCTCGGATGTAAATTTACCTTTTCCAATGATTCCTCTTCACTCTAATGAATCATGGAAAGATGTTGCAATTTCTCCCGAATTATCTCCAGGAGAGCAGAAACAAGTTTCTACTATGTTAGAACAATTTCAGGATGTCCTTACTGACATTCCTGGTCAAACTGATGTCATTCAACATGACATTATTCTTACCGACCATAGTCCTATAAGAGTCAGACCGTATCCTATCCCGATACATTTTCAAGCACAGGTAGAGAAAGAGTTGGATGAGATGATAGAGTTAAAAATTATTGAACCATCCACATCAGCATATTCTTCGCCGATGGTTATTGTACGAAAAAAAGACAATAACATACGTCTTTGCGTGGATTATCGCAAATTGAACCAAGTGACTAAATTTGATGCTGAACCTATGCCTTTACTAGAAGAGCTACTTACGAGACTATCGAATTCTCATTTCTTTACTAAACTCGATTTGTCTAAGGGATATTGGCAAGTTCCATTATCCGAACACGCAAAACCGTTTACTGCTTTTTCGACGCCTAGGGGTCTATTCCAATGGAATTTCATGCCTTTCGGTCTTATGAACGCCCCTGCAACATTCGACGCATCATGCGTACGAATCCTATCTCATCGCTCAGATGTCATTGCGTATCTTGATGACATCTGTCTTTTCAGTGATACTTGGAACGATCACTATAATGGGATAAATGAACTATTGTCTATCTTACGCGAGCATAACCTGACAGCGAAACCATCGAAAGCATGTATTGGTTTTAGCGAAATATCTTTCTTAGGACACCGTGTTGGTCATGGGTTCCTAAAAACAGAAGACCATAATACAAGTAAGATACTTAACATTTCTATTCCTAAGACTAAAAAGCAAGTGCGAAGTCTCTTAGGTCTAATACAATTTTATGGACGATTCATCCCGAATCTGTCCTCCATTATGTCACCTCTTTCTTCCTTGCTAAAGAAAGGGTCTCCTAATGTAGTCCATTGGACTCAAGAATGTCAATCCTCTTTGGATAAGGTTAAAACTATGTTTTCTACTTCACCTATCCTAGTATTGCCTTCTAAGGACAAGACATTTATTCTTCGTAGTGACGCTTCATCCACCGGGATTGGAGCAGCACTAATGCAAGAGTACTCTGGAACTCTGCATCCTGTGATGTATATTTCTCGGAAATTAAATGCCGCAGAGAAGAATTACTCGGTCCTAGACCGTGAATTATTGGCTATGGTTTGGTCAATCCTTAAACTGCAAAGATTTCTTCTTGGCGCGCATTTCATTGTGGAAACTGACCAGAAAGCTCTTACAGCTATTCAGAGTAAAAATCTGAAGAGCGCGAGATCAACGCGATACGCGATTGCTCTACAGCCATTTCATTTTTCGGTGCGAGCTATCCGTGGGTCAGAAAATGTGATGGCAGATATTTTGTCTAGATGCCCACATGATTCATAACTGTTATACAACTTTGATACAGTTGTTTCTATGTTGAAATGTGTACACATATGTAATATATCATATATTGATTGTAACACTACTTAGCGGTTCATTGATATTTATTCACCGCTGATCTTTCAATGTTTTTTCGTCTTTGATGATCATGATGTTAAGATATCTTAGATGAAATTTATGTATAAACTAATATAGAAATTGTGTCATTGCTAATATTGTAGTATGCGTTGGTGACACCTCTCTGGAAATATTTATACTTAGAGAAATACTTTCTCTAAGGTCATAAAATTTATGCTTATCATCTGCGCATTGTTATTGGTGCGTTGTGAGCCTGTTGTATGTTGCTCCTAGATGTATTTCAAAAAAAAAAATGTACCATTTTTTTTTCCCGAGGGGTGTGGTAATCTGTTGCGTGCATATTTTGACGCACATATTACAAAAATCGATATGGCTATTTAATATGGAAAAGATATAGACATTCATTCATTTGTGTATGAAAATGCTGTCTATGGGGAAGGCTAGATAATCCATAATTGTTTTACCCTTTTGATTATAGGAGTAATCGTTCTTGATATTAATTCGGCGCATGGATATGACACCCATGTCCGTACCTATTTCTTAGGGCCAGAAAATAGATTAATTTGCTTATTATGTTTATGGCCTGAATTCATATGTATTACATATTATTAGTACAAGTAGAATCAGTCCTATATTGTATATTTTGGATGGGTAGGCAGGACTATATTCTTGTTACACCGCTCTAGCGGAAGTAGGAGTTGTCTTGTCTAGTCGTGATGAGTTCCGATGTACCGTGACAATGGCGGGTACGCATTTTCCCAGGGCTGGTATATTCTTCAGTAAAAAATGATTTACGAAGTGGTTTTTCTTCTATAGGAGATTGTGTCTCTACTAGAGTTGTGTTAGAGACTTTCCTAATGTACGGTACGATGTATGATTCGGACTCCAGGTAATTCCAGTCCCTGTTTTGATGATCTCAGGTCGGTTAGGCCTAGCTGGAATAATGTGCTTCGTAACGCTAGGGTCAAGTTTGTATCGACGGAGATGACGGGCTCCATACTGTAATTATGTCTACGTGAGGTAACTAGATTACGGTAGATCTGTATGGAGGAACTTTGTGAAATTATGCATCTATATTGCAAAGTAACTTTGGCTTATATATATATCCTCCTGTGAGCGAGTGAGCGACAACTCAGGAAGGCGGCCATATTACATTCCTGTCATCGTATTTTTGAATCACTGTCCAAAGAACGGGGCATGTATCTTATTATTCGGGCAGTGGCAAGGAGATCTCAATTTTGATAGAAACCCCTTCCGTGGTTTCATAATATTATATAAACTGTGAACTTAAAGCAACTTTAGTGACTTTCCGATCCGCCTTCACTGACGCGCTTAGTCAGATAGGGGATGCGGCCATTATGTATCATGACATTGGAAGATATTGATGTACTACCTATTATTTATGAATGTGTCATGACATGGGATCTACTATGTATGCCTGCAAATTGATGTGTCAACCTGTATCCATGATTTACTCGTATGTCCCAGTGTGTGCGTCTAAATAAACGGTGTAAACAAAGATTCCAGCAGTTTGCATTGGTGCCTGGTAGACACAAGTGAATGAGGGATTAGATTGGTCAGAACACGAACAGTACACCATTCGCGTTAATCACACTCTACACTTCTACTCCATATCTACACCATCCTGCGTCGGTTGAAGTGACCAAGTTTAGGGCCTGCTTCCCCTGGAGCCTTAGAGGGAAACTACTGTTTACAACTGCCTTTGCCTTCCCTAACTCAGGACTAGGGTGAGTTACCCATTTACAGCTGGGTAGACTGGAGCATGCCTGATCTCAACAGCTCTGTACACATCTTTACAGAAGAAAAAGAACACACCACCCTTCTTTACAGACTGACACTTTACAGTGGACAAGAAACTTTACACCCAGTTTTCACTGAATAAAGAAAAACAACATATCAAATACTTATACCTACTATATACTTCGGTTATAACTTACATTATAAACTGCAAGCGGAGAGCTTGACTTATCGTTTAAAACTTCCCGTGAAATAAGTTATATTCATAAAATTAATCATCATGAATTAGAAATACATACGTATTTCGTCAGTACTCAGTGATGAATCTATGCAGTTATAAGTTAATTTAAATATTCTCGACTGGTCAGGTAAATTGAATTATTTTATAGCTGCATGAGTTTTAAGCTAGAAGTTATAATTTATTCTGCTTTCCACTGAAACACGAAAGCTAGAGAATATAACAAACTTATAAATAACTCACTCTGCGCAAAAGAAACTAGGGAAATAAAATAGGCGATTTAACACTTAATCACTCACAAAATACTAGATATATTATATTACCTCAACACAGAACTACAGGCGATCGCACAACTTAGAATTATACGCTGATATCTATATATTTGAAGTCTAGAAGCTCGGCAAATTGTCGAAACAAACTGAGAAACTTCGCTATACAGCTTACTCTTTACACGAGCGACCTGTCTACTGCGAATCTTGAGGACTGAATGAAATAAAGTTTAAAACTCTCGTTAATATCTTAAAACCCAGACAAAGGATGCACGCTATTTCCAAAACCTCGCAATAGCGCCGGTCTCTCCCCTTCTCTTAACACTTTCCATAAACTCAGGCGACTGGCCATAACATGCCAAGAGTGCGTCTTCACACCTACTGCTAAGAAACTGTTCGTAGCGCTACGTGTCAGATGGAAATGTAGACAACTGTCTGCTATCCCATGTCTGACAGAATGCATTCTCACACGTTTACGTCGAGAATCTAGCTCAAGAGCGCCGTGTCATGAGAAAAGTATAGACACATGTCTGCTTCCTGTGTCTGACGGAATGCATCCTAACGCTCTTCGTCTCGTGCAGGGACTGACACGTTATGTAATAAATGCGTGGCTAACATGAGCAAAAAAAAAAACGGTAAAGTCAGAATGGGAAAGTAAATTTTGTCGCAAACGAACGAATGCGAACACAAAACAGGAAAAGGATATAAGAGCGATAATAAAGTAGAGGACACGGGTATAAAAAGAAAAGAATATAGAAAATTTATTGATCATAAATCTCTATGCGACAGATGGGTAGGGAAAAAAATTTACTGGAAATTGCTATTGGGTTTTATCTGAGAATGAACTAGCCTAGAACGGGGATTGGCTTTAAGGAAAATCAGCTAAGCGTAATTAACTTTCGCGTAGGCGCGATTCTGACTACAAGACCTGAGTGTTCCAAGATTCGTCACCAGACGTCAGGATTAAGGGATAGAAGATTTGTTAGGTAATGATAGAAGCTGACTTACTTTTTTAGTAAAAGTACAAGGGCCAAAAGTCTATATTGCTTTTTAATCCTGACAACTTTAAATCTGCCCCTGTGTTAGAAGTTAAAAGTTGTAACACAGCAATTAGTATTCACTCGCGGGAAAAAGACAGCATCTTCATAGTTGCAGGGCAGACTAGGACATTTCTGTGCATCAAAGTCTGGATATAACAACCTATTCATACTGGAGTAAGTTGTAACAACTTCATTTTCTTATTTTATATACGCATTTTAACATGTATGAAATGTACACTTGTGTAACAGGCTGGCAACCTCATCATGTACAATAATGTGCCACATAAACTACCACTGCAAGAGTTGGTGACTGCTTCGTACGGGTTCCTTACAAGGAACCATTTACAGAGGTAGCCCCAGGCTCCTCCATATAATATATATGTATGGAGTATATATATATATATATATATATATATATATATATATATATATATATATATATATATATATATATATATATATATATATATATATATATATATATATATATATATATATATATATATATATATATATATATATATAAGTGATGCATTTGACTTCTTCCGCTCTCAGAACCCATCTTTCCATGAAGATACACCATAAATAAAAATGTTCCCTGGCAAATCAACTTTTTAATCCTGTTGATCAAATATTTCATAAATAAATATCTTGTTATCTATGTAAATAAAGCCTTGGAGTTTATAGGTTGAGTGAACTTGATGGTTGCACCTGTATGACTCTTTTTAAACAAATGCTTGTGACGAAATGTCTGTCCCTGTCCTTTTGTGGGATCTCTCACACCTCCAGCCCTACGGCGGTATCATTTCTTCTTCATTTTTGTCTTCGATTGCTTTTTGCTTTTGGCATTTCATTTTGCCCTTTCATACATTTTACTCTTTATGCTGGACATAGCATGAAGAAAGTCTCTAACACGCCACTCCCCAATGGCAGTATTTGCTACGGGAGTAATTCTTATCTTATTGTGTCGCATTCACGCTCCACGAAGACGTGTTAAGTTACGCCAGGTTATTAGACAGTCAGCGACAATATTTTATCGCATTATCTGTCTGACCCTCTTTTCAAGCGACGGTGCTTGTTTATCCAAGGTCGTGTTGGGCAAGAGTGCTGAATAGAACTAGATTAGTTTGTCTGGCGAAACACAGGTGACTAGCGATCATCCCTGGGCCATTACGCCAGAAAAACACGGTCACGGTATTATGATGGACAGAGATCTGTCTGTAAGTTTGTACACAAGGGCATCGGACAGCATATTACCATATATGGGAGACGTAACCTTTGAGAAATGTTTCCATGTCGGAGATATTTTGAGAGTACTACACCCGACCTGTTTGAATATGATTGGAGCGTTTATTTAACTCCATCACAAACGAAGGCTTGGGTAGCTAGGAATATAGTCGGACCTTTCCGCAGTTTTTTTTTTTCAATGTGAATTTCACGCTCGCCAAGACAACATCAGAGTGAAGACTAGATTCAGAATTCCTTTTGTTAACCGGACCTTTTATTGGAGAACAAAATAAGAATTACACAGCACAGGAAATCTCTACATTTTAATAAGGAACACCGGGACGAGGAAACTGAAGAAACACACGAAGTCAGAGAGGAATCTATTGTAAAATAATTAAAGACATCCCAGTCGCATGTAAAGAACGATTCGTCTCTTTTATTCATCTGAGCAACAGTCTGTAGCCAGGATTGGCGTAAGTTGCGATATACATTTCATATTTTATTACTAACTAAATATATATTTATTTATTTATTTATTTATTTATTTATTTATTTATTTATTTATATATTTATATATTTTTATATTTTTATATTTATGTGTATGTATGTATGTGTGTGTATATATATATATATATATATATATATATATATATATATATATATATATATATATATATATATATATATATATATATATATATATATATATATATATATATATATATATATATATATATATATATTTATTTATTTATTTATTTATTTATTTATTTATTTATTTATATTTATTTATTTTTATTTATTTTTATTTATTTTTATTTATATTTATTTATTTATATATATTTAAAACCATGTGAAGTTTAATGTGTGAAACTCGCTATTGGAGGTCAAAGTCATTTGAGGCTGGCAACCTCAGCGTATAGAATGATAATTCATGAACCACCACCGCACGGGCTGGTGATTGCTTTATTGATAGTTTCGTAAAGAGAACTAAAAGCATAAAGTAGTTCCATGTTCCTATGGAGCGGGGAGGGAAAGATGAAAGAAATGATGTACATTCTAAGTATAATAGTTACATTTTCAAAACAGTGTAAATGTCCCTATAAACATATTCGCTATGCCGCATGGTTCTTGACTTCTGAATTATCTTGTGAACCCTCCTTTCGGATAGAAGCGCCATTACACTTCTATCTACATCTCTGTGCCAAGAGTATTCTTGGGCGAAGGTAAACACCTTTGACGACCCAGTTTAGATACTCGTGAGTTTTGGCCATTGTTGGAGGACCACTACTGCAAAGCAGGGGAGGCAATCCGTGACAGTTAGGTGTCTAACTGGGTGCACTTGAAGTAGGCTCCTAGAACTTAAGGCGCAAAGTGATGTCTCTCGGGTTACTCTCTTCTAATCTTAGAATGAACTTCCAGTCCTATGGCCTGTCCTATGACCTGTCCTTTATTTGGGTCCTAATATTCCTTGTTCCTGGCTGTCTATGATTTTTGTTGTTGTTGTTGCTGACGAAATTGGAAGTCGGTGAAGTAGTCTTCCAACGTTGTAGAATATAAGCGACATTTTCGCCCACACACCCATGTTGCTTCGTGGAGGAGACGCCCAATCAGGAGCAGTCTTTCTTAGCATCTCAAACGCCAAACCAGTTGCGAATAAGTGTTTGATTTTGGTAGGTCCCACCCTCATATAGAACAATACTACATAATAAAATAAGATATTGCCCTTTACATGTGATTTTCAAACTTCTTGACCATATGAGGTCTTGCCACTTCCGTTGTTACTTGTCACGTTTGCGTGGTTACAAAGCCTTTGGTATGTGTTCATGGAATGAGCGGACTTGTTCTATACAAATATCATTTCTGTGATATGAGTTTGTTGAAAATAAAATAATATTTGAGTGACAATGTATCTTAACAGGAGAATGCATGTGTTTTGTTGCCAACCAGTAAGCAGTGTTCAGTCATTGGGCATCAGTTTGTGATATTCATTATGTGTCTGAAGATGGAATATTAAATGTTTATGGACCGTCCGGATAATCTTCAGTTATGATGTTATAATGTTGAGATTGCTGTATTCGACTCTTGCTGTTAATTCATACCCGAGCTGGCCTTAATTATGAAACTATTAGTAGACATGCAAATGAACGTTAATCGATCAACAACAAACGTTCTCAACAATTACTAAGCGCAATGATACATTTAACCAAACAACCCATTAAAAGTCCACTAAACAAATGGTAGAATACTGAAAAGGAGATCTATAACGGTATTATCTGCCTGTGTCAAGTGTATATGTTGCTTGAGTATCAGCAAACAGGGGGCGCTCAGATCACGCATAATTTGTGTATGCTATCGACCATATCATGGCGTTAAACGCTGCTCTTCTATTAAAAGGTAGTCCCATAGCAGATACTGCTGAAGAGGAGTGAAGTGTTAGAGACTTCACTATACTAGGTCAAGCATCGAGAGCTGCGATGACAAGTTCCCCTCCTCGCTACCGTTTCCTTCCTTAACTTTACAGCAAAATCAGGTACCCATTTACAGCCGGGTAGACTGAAGCAAGTCGATACCGTGAATCGAGCCAGGCACATTTGCCGCGACAGACCAGCGCTCTAACTACTGTCAGTCGAATGTTCCCTCTTCTATTAGTGAAATTTAAAAAGATAAAGTTAGTCCCATAGTAGAACCTGAGGTAGGAGAGTGAAGCGTTCGAGACTTTACGATACTATGGGTTCAGCTTTATTATGAGTCAGGGTGACCAATTCACTACCTCGCTGACTTTGCCTTCCCTAACTCAAGAGCAGAATCAGGTACCAATTTACAGCTGGGCAAACTGCGGCGCTACGCCACTGTGTTTCGTACCCGGTACCTTCACCGCGAGACACCAGCGCCCTAAACACTCTGCCAATCGGACGCTCTTAACAAGGGTAGTAATGGGAAACTCTGTATATACTTTAAAGCAGGAGAAAGTCTGATCATCAGAAATGGTTCCCCCGTTGGACAAGCGTTTCGACATTTTTATCTTCTGGGCGCTGTAGGGATGGTTAGCCCAGTTTGGTTATTACTCCCAAATGTCAACCACCTGCTGCCCCCATCCCTGTACTACGCGCACTGGGAATCGAACCCACCCTACCTTGTTTGCAATTACTAAACTATCTCTCTACTCCTGGTTGTATCTATTCTGCCAACCTCAGGCGATCATGAAATAACAGAGTTCTTTAGAAATAACATTACTGTCCTAAATTTCATACAGAACTATTTACAAGTTCCATCTGGCTTTTCGTGGCTTGTCACTATTAAGATGGAGCTTCCGAGTGGCTAGTGTTTTCCTTTCGCGGCGAAGTTACTGAGATCGAAACATGGTAGCGTCATGCTCCAGTCTACCCAACTGCTAATGGGTACCTAACTCTGCTCTTGAGTTAAGGAAAGCAAAAGGCAGAAGGGGAACTTGTCTTCCCCCCCCCCCTCATAAAAGCTGGACTCTAGTATTGTGAAGTCTCTAACACTTCACTACCCTACCACATTATCTGTTATGGGACTGCCTTTATCTTCATGAAGTCTTTCCTCCATCTCAAACCCCAGGAAAAGGGGGTGAATTATTTGGCCTGATCATTAGGGGACACCAAACTTTATTATATAGCATTTTTCCTGACGTGATAAGTAGAGAACATTTTTTTTCCTCATGTGTTGAACTCTCGAACTACAAGGCAAACTCATGCAGAAAAGTTAAATCGGAAATGGATGAACATAATCCTAACATTTGCATTCGATGATATCTGGATCCTGTTTCAAAGTTCCTAACCGCACCATGTTGTAAGCTGCCTAAACTCCCATTATCCGTTCCTCTGCTCTTCGTAATCTCCTTCCAAATAATTCTTTTCACATTTTAGTTGATCAAGGAGTCCGCCATGTTGGCCGGATACGTGACGTTTCGCCTCGAGTCAGAGTTTTTTTCACAAAAAAGAGCATTTCTTGATTAAGAAGTATGAACAAATGAGATTTACCAATAGTAGAGTATTTGCAGGTATCAAATTTACCAATACATTTTTGATAAACCTCTAAACATGGTTGGGGTAAGGTTAAGGCTAGCTGTCTGACAAAAACTAAAACATGGTTGGTGCTAGGTTGAGGCTAGCCATCTGACAAAGGTTAAAACATGGTTGGTGCTAGGTTGAGGCTAGCTGTCCGACAAAGGTTAAAATATGGTTGGTGCTAGGTTGAGGTTAGCTATCTGACAAAGGTTAAAACATGGTTGGTGCTAGGTTGAGGCTAGCTATCTGACAAAGGTTAAAACATGGTTGGTGCTAGGTTGAGGCTATCTGTCTGTCAAAGCTCGAATTATGATTGGTGTAAGTTATGGCTAGGTGTTTGACAAATCTGGAAACATGGTTGGGATCAGATTAAGGCTAGCTGTCTGACAAAGCACGAAACATGGTTGGGATCAGATTAAGGCTAGCTGTCTGACAAAGCACGAGACGTGGTTGGGATTAGGTTAAGGCTAGCTATCTGACAAAGCTCTAAACATGGTAGGGATTAGGTTAAGGTTAACTGTCTGACAAAGCTCGAAACATGGTTGGGATCAGATTAAGGCTAGTTGTCTGACAAAACACGAAACATGGTTGGAATTAGGTTAAGGCTAGATATCTGAAAAAGCTCTAAACATGGTTGGAATTAGGTTAAGGTTAACTGTCTGACAAAGCTCGAAAAATTGTGGGGATTAGGTTAAGGCTAGCTGTCTGACAAGTCTCAAAACATGGTTGGGATTAGGTTAAGGCTAGTTGTCTGACAAGTCTCAAAACATGGTTGGGATTAGGTTAAGGCTAGTTGTCTGAAAAGTCTCAAAACATAGTTGAGATTAGGATAAGGCTAGCTGTTTGACAAATCTCGAAAAAATGGTTGGGATTAGGTTAAGGCTAGTTGTCTGACAAATCCCTAAACATTGTTGGGATTAAGTTAAGGCTAGTTGTCTGACAAGTCTCAAAACATGGTTGGGATTAGGTTAAGGCTAGCTGTTTGACAAATCTCGAAACATGGTTGGTGTAAGTTAAGACCACACATTTTCTATGTCCAATTAGTAGGTGTCTATGAGTGTACTGAGTGCTTGCCTCTTTATATATATATATATATATATATATATATATATATATATATATATATATATATATATATATATATATATATATATATATATATATATATATATCTTCTTTGATCCTTAGCCGCCGACCGTCAAAGCAGTCAGTGGCCATTACGCCTGGTGGCGTCTTGTAGGGCAACAACAAATTGATTCCACTTTGCTCGGTCGGCGGCCATCCTTCGTACAGTGCCCCAACTCTGGTTCATTCTTTGCATCTCAGCCACCGCAGTCCTCCGCCAAGTTGTTTTTGGTCGGCCTCTCTTTCGTTTTCCTTCAGCGGTCCATAGCATAGCTGTTCTTGTGATGGCATCGGGGTCTCTTCTGAGGACATGGCCAACCCAGCTCCAGCGTCTGCCAGCTATGATGGTGTGCATGTCCTCTTGCTTGCTCCGAGTAAGCAGATCTTTGTTGGTGATGATATTCGGCCAAAAGATTCGGAGAATTTTTCTTACGCATGTTGTGTGAAAAGAGGACAATTTCGACATTTCCTTCTCTGTAACTCTCCAGCTCTCCGCGCCATAGAGAAGCACAGAAAGCACACAGCTCTGATATAATCCTAATTTTGTGCTTATGTTGTACTGAGAGGACTTCCAGATGTTGTTAGACTAAAAAGGCTGTTCTTGCTTTGTTCATTCTGTTGTTGATGTCTTTGCTTGCTCCGCCGTCTGGTGTTACTATGCATCCTAGGTATGTGAAGGCATCTGTCTGTTCCAGTTGCTGATTCCTTACTGATATGGGCTCAGGGTTGCTCACATTGAGCGTCATGACCTCTGTCTTCTTTAGGTTGATGTTCAAGCCCACCTGCTGGCTATACTTATTAAGTCTATCCGTTTTTTCCTGGATGTGTTGAAGTGAATGTACTAGCAATGCAATGTCATCTGCATATTCCAGATCTTCCAATGTAGAAAATGTAGTCTATCTTATTCCTCTTGGATTGCCCTCTGTTGTCTGGCGCATCACCCAGTCTATGACTGTTAAAAATAGAGTGGTTGATAAGGGGCATCCCTGTCGTACTCCTGTCTTCACTTCAAAGGTTAGATTGCTCTGCCCAATGCTGCACGTAAAGTTGGCATAAAGGCTTTTTATGATTGACACTATGCAGCTTGGAATTCCATAAACCCTCAGTATTTTCCATAAACTGTCCCTATGTATACTGTCAAAAGCCTTTTTAAAAAAAAATACGTTCTTCTGCTCTGCTATTTTCATTTATGTATCTTTATTTTTATTTCCAAAGCGCCAACTCGTTTCGATCTAGGTTGTATTTGTGTCAGTAAATGCGCATTGTGGATCTAAGCTTTGCAGAGCCCCAAAACCATACGTTACGACGTGTGTGTGTATGTGTGCGGATACATTTCTCAGCGGCAATAAAAACATCCACTGTAAATTGAATTCTTCCTGATGTATGAAGTCTCCACCACGTTTAGTACAAATGAACGAATAAATAAAAACATTAAAACACATACGTAAATTATAAATTTTCTTTTGTAGCTGCGTACAATAATTGACAAGGGGGGATAACACCATTAACAAACAGTGGCAGTTGAACTGTGAGAGTGAACGAAGAAGAACATGTTATATACAATTATAAACACTATCCCTCATATATAGAATTGTCTTAGTCAAGCGTCAGTAACTAACGATGAAGCGGTCCCACAAGCTTTTCAGGGAAATACGGAAAAAGATGCGCATTGCACCGTGAAAAATAAACTGAACACCCATCAAAAGAACACGTATGGTTTTCACATATTTTTTTTTCTTCATGGTACATTGAGCATTAACGTAAGTCATGATAAAGTTTGATTACAAAGATTCAATAAAGTTGAAATAAAAAGGAAATGAATGGCATGGCCTCAAGAGAATTAATGCCCGTTTTCAGGATATATGAGTATATGAGGAGAACTGCCGTAAGACGGTAAGGTTTTTTTTTGGTCCTTCTTTGTAAGACGTATTACTATTTGTCCGGTTTTGTGGCAGCCATCTTTGCTCCAACATGTGCTAACATTTAAGGGAGTATTTTTCTCGTATCTCTATAGTTTCATGTTCTCCGCTTAATTCTCACTTTCTTTCCCTCCTGTCTCTTGTTTGTCTGTCCCTGTCGAAGGTTTTGTGGCCGCAACGTAGGTTTTTCTTGTCCTTCTCTGTAATACGTATTACTATTTGTGTGTTTTTGTAATATAAAAATTTTTTTTTTTCATTCTTCCGTTTTCAGGACATACAGTAGAAAGGGCACAACATAATTATTTCCAGTCATATTTTGGCGGGTTACTTGCTGGAAGATTCTAATTATGATCCATCGTGGATTGAGCAGGAGATTTGTCTTCATGAAATTTAAAAAAAAAAAAAATAAAAAAAAAATAATTAAGCTCGAAAAAAAAATAACTAAATGATTAAAAGCGAGAAAGGAACGTGTGTGAGAGAAAGAATAACGTAATTGAGAAATGAAACAAAAGCAAGACTAAAACAAAGAAAAACCAAAGGTTGAAAAAAGATGATTATAATGAAGGACAAGGTATTAAGCCGTACTTAATCGTTCCTCTTCTACCGTGAGCTGTAGAGGTTTGCCAGAGAGGGCGCCATACTATCCTATTGGCTGTCTTCCTCCTGGCCTGGTTCCAATCTAGTCGTCGGTCCTTCAGAGATTGTCTAATGTTGTCCTCCCAAGGTCTGGATGCCTCGCTCTTAGTTTTCCATACTTGTCGAGGTAACCGATCTTCTCCAAAGGGCTATTTTCTTCAACAAGAGATTAGAGTGATATCCCCTGGGAAATTCAGAGAGTCGACAGGAAATTCCTACATATCCTTTGTATTTTATATGTCATTTAATTCCAGTTCTATACTATAAAAGTCGATCTCGTAATGATGGGTACATCTTTTAATGGATCATCTACTATTTCTGGGTCCTTTTTACTGAAATTATACGCACGTGCAGCAGCTTTATTGCTTTATTTCGTTCTTTAAATATGTGATTATATATGTTCTGATTTAGCAACAACACAGTCGGGGTCGGAGTGGCAAAGAGGTATGGCGTCTGCCTCAAGATCTAGAGGGACTAGGGTCGGTTCCAAGTACAGAGAAAATGTGCGGTCCACATTTTTATTTATTTATTTTGTTGTTATTTAATTTACATTCTGAACGACAGCTGCTAAATAGTATAATCTTCCAAAATCTTTGCTATCAATGCCATTATTAATGACCATAAACCATAGCAAATTCCATAGTCAATCGTCGCACGGTGTTTTACATATATGTGATATATTTAATATTCCTTTATATAAAATCCCAGCTTTTTCTGTCAATGCGTAACGCCAAATGATGCGACTTTGCTTGAAAGTTAGACATTAATTGTATTGTTTCCCTTATATGTACTCTCCCGAAAATAGTAACACTCGACAAAGAAAAGTGCGCAAATGACGGTGGGCACAAAAATATTTATAGAATGTGTGATCCCGTATTCCGACCTATACTGTATAATAGGGGAACAACAGAAGTGATTGCGTCATTAATAGGCAGGACTGCCCATGGTAAATTTCCGGTGTTATGTGTTGCGGGTCGCACTAATGACCCGTCATGGGAGCATCATTTTTTGGTGATGCCTAGATGGCAGGGAGGATAATGTGATTCGCTTGCATAGCTAGGCGGGGTTGTCGCACGGAAGGTCCTAGGTTCGAGTCCTGGGTAAGCCACTCACGTCTGTTGTTTTTCTGTTGTCTAGTTTTCAACTTCTTTATTTCTTACGAGTGCCTGAAAACATACCTTTATGTTTGTCTAATATTTATTTACACACCTTGGGATCCTCGCTGCTGCTATGTAGTTCGTGCACTGTGGTGATGCACAGTGGTTTAAAAAAAAATACTTTTGAATAAGTAAAATTTCCGTTAAGTATTGGTGTTTTTGAATTTAATTCCCGTCTTATGACAGGCTTTTACACTAGTAATACCTCTTTACCACTCCGACTTTAACTGAACTGCTGCTAAATCAGGACATATATAACCACATATTTAAAGAACTAAGTAAGACAGTAAAACTGCTGCACGTACGTATAATTTAATTTAAAAAGGAAACAGAAATGGTAGACAATCCATTAAAGAATATACTTATCAGTACGAGATCGGCTGTTATAGCTTATAATTGAAATTAAATGAGACAAAAAATTGAAAGAATATATAGGATTTTCTAGTCGACTCCCTGAAGAACCCGTCACTCCACCTATAAAAATCTAGGAGAAGTAATTTCAGGAAAATGGCCCATTCAGCGGACATGGCCAAACCATCGTAGTTGGGACTGTTCTGCTTGGGTCTGCAGTGGCTGGATTTTGAGGCCTTGCTGTATCGGCTGGTTACGGACCATACCCCTTCTTGTTACTTCAACCACCTTTCCTCAGATACCTCATTTCTGAGGTTTGGAGCTGGCTTTTGTGGGTTGTAGTCATTGCCCATGACCAGGGATCTGGAACCTTTCCATGGCAAAGAGCCAAATATTTAATATTGTCTCCATTTAAAAACATTGAAGAGCCGCATGGAAAAAAAATCACATGGTGTCACGGAGTGTTTTGAGGCTATTTTGTATGTGTGAATGTTCCCATGCTCCAGCGGGAGTTTATTAGTTATGTGAGTTGTTGTGAGCTGGGAATGCGTGCATGGTAATAATTTAGCTACAGGGTTGTGAGCGTTGCTTGAGACAAGCTGTTAGCTTTTGTTATGCGTGAATGAAGATCAGTGGAGCGTGAAAGGGTTTCTCGGGTTTTAGGGAATACGTATGAAAGGGGCAGTCAGCGGGAGGAGTGTGTTGGTTGGAGACGTGTGTTGGGTCAGTAGAGAAGAGAGCAGACAGTAGAGAAGAGAGCAGACAGTAGAGAAGAGAGCAGACAGTAGAGAGGAGTCAGTAGACAGGAGACAGCATAGAGTGTAGAGCAGAGAAGGGTGGATGTTGCAATAGTTGTTTATGAAGAATCCTAGTTGCTGTGTGTAGTGATTTCGGGAAGCAGAGTGCTTACAGAATACTCGGAATTGATGATGTCTACATTATTTGTAATGGCCCTGCGTCCATTGTGATTTATTTGTGAATCTAATACATTAGTGGAGATTGATACAGGCTGTTGGAGTTATTCCTTGGACAATGAGCTATACGAGCGGTGTATAAGTGTTGTCTGTTTAGCCTTCCTACATCCACCCACATACACCCTACTCGTCACATTGAGGGCTCGTCTATTCGGATGTTACAAGTGAACCCAGGGCTGTACAGCGTTGAAGTAATCTGAGGTCATTGGGTCAGCAGCCGATGGTTTGTTTTTCAACGCAGCGAAGTGTGACAACTTTACAGTAACCAGACGATTCGACACTGTTCAAATCTAGGTCAGTTGTCAACGGTACGTGTGTGCTACCGAATAAACAGTGTACTAGAAATGCTGCCTTACAAGTCTGTTTACATCGTTTGCTGCGGTTGTGAAACAGTGTGTTGTGACCAGGAGAATCTGTGATGACCAGAAGAAGAGGATCTGTGAAAGCTGTGAAGCTGTCGTGTTGCTGTGTGTGAAGTGGAAAACAAGTGCTTGGTTTTTCACTATCTGTGTAGCCGGGGGCACTGCAGAATCTGAACTGAGTGTTTTGTTCCTTGCTGTGTGTGTAGTCTTCATATTTCATCAACCTTGGGACTGGCTGAAGACATTATAAACATATCTACACGCTTGGGA
Source organism: Oreohelix idahoensis (assembly GCA_024509875.1). Classification (NCBI taxonomy): domain Eukaryota; kingdom Metazoa; phylum Mollusca; class Gastropoda; order Stylommatophora; family Oreohelicidae; genus Oreohelix; species Oreohelix idahoensis. Next base: position 87,550 of record JAMPIV010000150.1, read on the forward strand.
TATAAGTATTATGTAGTTGTTTTGTGAACAATTAGTTTTTGCCATAATTTCTTGAGATACAGCTTAGTTAGATATTATTCTGTTGTTAGTTGTTTAACGTAGCTACGTAATATTCTTTCGTGCTCTAGTATGCTAATGTTTTATTAGGTTGTTTATTAAGTTTCTAGTTAAAAAGGTAATTTTTGTGTTATATAGTGTTAACGGTGTCTTTCATAAGAAATCAGTAATTCTTATTGTATACTGAGTACTTCTGTTTTCGCATGTAGCTTCTTCTCTTTAGTTCTGTTATTTTCTTCTTTCAATAATATCACATATTTTCTACTTCATCTTCAGTGTGGCAGTTCTACTGTCTTTAGTATTACTCTTTCTTTGAGTGATGTAGGTTTAGATTAGACTACATTTATAATTAATTGTAATGTCTACAATACCTTTAGCTGTGCTATGCCTATCTGCCTTACACATTACTTAGATCTACGTTACTTATAACTGTGTGAATCCTAGCTGTCATCTTTCTCTCTAGTTCTTTCGTCCATTTTAGTTAGATTCTAAGAGCTTAAATTATATACTAAGTGTGTATTAACATATTCCTGACAGGGACTGTTGTAGTGTTTGGATTTCTCAAAGTTACTGCTGCAGAGGTGACTTGGAGACAACAGATCAGATCAGTTGATTGCCATAGCCCTGCCATTCCAGTACACCATAAAAAGCTACGTAACCTTAGTTTGTTTTGGTTCATCATTCTAACGCCATATTTCATTTATTTGTCCAGATTGCTCTATAGGCTTCCCTTGGCATTCATTGTTTCAGTGTTGTTGTTGGACGTGACAATTATGTTATTTATGTGTATTTTGATTTCATCTGTAGGATTTTGTGCTATTTATTCTTAGAAGGGGTCCTATCCTGTGGGCAGGGTCAGTTGTATTGTCCTTCACGAATAAAGTGTGCATATTTCCATTAGTTGTTTACGCGCAGTTTGTATTTGGTTGTGTGTTATATTTCCTCTTTGACGTTCTGTGTATATGGTGTATTCTTCAGTCATTTTTCTTCTTACACTATCCTGTAAATACGTTAATTTTTTTCAATCTCCTGTTTTCGTACGTTACAGAGGTCAGGTACTGTATATTTCAATATTACTTCTGTCACACATCTTTCCTTGTTCTTGTTACCAACCTACAAAGTTGTTGTTTGTTAAATTAGGGTGTACTGTTTATCATCATCATTTGTGTCATTGTTTGTTTTGTAGGGCTAATAATTTATTTGAGTAATACAGTGAGTAAGGTATCATCTTAGTAATTATTTAAGATATTATTTTGTGGTGTGAACTATTTTGACATTAAGTTACAGTATTTGAGGTGCATATAAATCATATATATTTATAATCATGTCAACACTTATGGATTTTATCCTTGTCGGTGAGAAGATAGGAAAATCTGGAGAAGATCTCTTAGCGTTTGCACAGGCTCAATTTAAAGAGGTGCAGGATAGACAAGAACGACATGAGGAGCGAGAGAGAAAGAAAGTTGAAGCAGAAGAAGAAACTAAGAAAGCAGAGGAAGAGACTAAGAGGTTAGAGATACAGAAAGAAATTAAAAAGATAGAAGCGGACAAAGAGGTATCATTAAAAAAACTCGAGTTAGAGAAGTCGAGTTCTGACTCATCATCAAAAAAAAGAATATGGGAGCATGTACAAGTTGAAACTCCCAATTTTCAACGAATCCATAGATTTTATGGACTGTTTTTTGGAGAGGTTTCAAACGAAGGCAACTGCCTTAAAGATTAGTAAAGAACTGTGGGGATCATTGTTGACAGATTATTTAACAGGGTCAGCATTAAAAACAGTTTTTCAATTAACTGTGGAAAATAGATTAAATTATGACATAGTGAAGGAAACTTTGTTACGCAAGTACAGGTTAAATGAACAAGGCTATCGGTTAAAGTTCCACAGTGCGATGCCAAGTAGTGAGCAAGATTTTGCAGAGTTCATCGCAGAGATTAAAATGTTATTGAACAGATGGATTGACCTATCTGGCATTGCTAAAGATTTTGATGGCCTATGTGATTTGATCTTACGTGATAAGGTGATGTCTTCATGTAGCTCGGAGTTATTGGCTTTTTTCCAGGAAATAAAACAGGAAAATATTTCAGCAATGTCTCAGTTAGGTCAACAGTATGCAACCGCACATCCGGGGAGACCGATTCATAAATCGGCGGTGCCAGAAACATTTACGACATGTGTGGCCAAGCGCAGTTATGAAACACGACCCTATCGGAGACAAAATTCTCGTAGTGGGGAGAGACCTTATGATAGAAAGGCAATAAGTAAGAGGTGGACAGAAACAGACTACCGTACATCCCCCAGGAAACAGCAGAATATGACAGAGTCAGGTAGTAGAAGACCTTCTGGTTGTTTTAAATGTGGATCACCATGCCATGGAGCAAAGTTTTGTGACAAGCCAGAACCCCAGCCTGTGGCTGAGCCTCAGACTAGCACTCAGGGTAGTTCACAGAAGAGCCAGCGTGAGGAGTACAGATGCTTTCTATGTAATGGGATTGGTCACCTTCAATTTGATTGTCCTAATAGGAAGTTTGAACGTGCAAGTTCGGTGGTAGTCTTAGATACATTCAACAACGAGAGTTGTGAAGGGTGCAGACCACTTTTTCATAAAGATGAGACACCAATTCTGATTTGTGGCCACCCACTTCCATGTTTGTCAGCAGTTCATACAGATGGGAACATAGTCTTGCATCCAGGGTACGTAGGACATAAAGTTGTATCCGTCTTGAGGGATACAGGGTGTTCGACAGTTGGGGTGCGGAGATCGTGCATTGAGGAGTCTCGTTGGTTAGGTCAAACTGCTCGATGTATCACTTTTGGTGGCAGGGTGGAGTTTTACCCTCTGGTGTTGATAGATATTGACACGCCATTCTTGCGAGGTAGGGTAAAAGCATGTGTTCTTGACGATAATGCGGTCGCTGATCTGATACTTGGAAATATTTGGGGTATCAAAGAATGCACTGATGACGATATCAAACTATGGAAGCACAAACATAGAGATGATACTTATGGAGGAACTACTAAATTGCAAGGAAAACCTAGGGTAATTCCTGTAGATAGCATGTCATCTGGTAATGTCCGAGTTGCTGATACTTCAGTATTAAATTTAATTTCACCCCAACAAGAAGATATATCGTTTCCAAAACAGTTTGGTCAACCAGAAACTAACATTGGGAGGCATATTAAATCAGCAAAGGAATGGGATGAACGTAAGATGAATATTCAGGAAAGGGCAGTAAATGAAACAAAGATGAACTTTACTTTGCCAGAAGAAAGTGAATGTTAAGGATCTGTCAAATATCCTGAGACAGACCGGATGAAAGAAGAGCGCAGAAAGCTGATTAAGAAGTATCGCAGAGTAGGTCGTGGTGTTCGTATGCCAAATGAGAAACATTACATAAGAGAAACCAATGGCTTAAGAGATTCCCGACACTTTAGAGGAAGCCGCATGAGTAGTAATGATTGTTATGGTAATTTTCAAAGTACACGTCAGATTGGATTTAGAAACAGGTACAGAGGACAAAATATAAACAGAGGATTTTGTTCCAGCAGACCAAGCTATAGTGAACAAAAAGCTGGAGAAATATACAGAGGTAGTTTCAGAAGAGATTGCTGCTGGGCAAACAAAAGAGAGAGTAACCATTTATACAATGGGGCGCGTCGTAGATGGAATGATGGTGGTGAGAGCTATTGTTGTGGCGTTGATAGTAGCCGAGGATGTCGTCATCCTAAATGGAGCAGCTACCCTGAAGAATATGACCAATGCTGAGATAAATATGATGCCAGAAAGAGCCGCTGATAATATAATATTGAAATTACAGAGCCTGAAAACTAACATCACTAACTCAGAAGGGAAGGCATAATAGAGTGATCTGTACAAATAAGTGTCAAAGTGACTTAGATAAAATTTGAAAATATTTTTGCAACTAGTCAACTTTTGTTGCTTTCTGATTTAGACAATATTATCTTTCTTAGAGCAGATGCTTCAGCATTGATCATAGGGAGTTGCAACGAGTTTTCTGCAGTCTGCCAAGTCAGCAAGCAGCTGAACATTAACCTTACAACAATTTGATGTAGGACAAGATACCAGACGAGAGAATTTTGATTATGATAAAGCATGTTTACTTATAGTTATATTTGTATAAGTTTGATGACTTTACATGAAGGTTGTAGATTATGCATGCATTTCTCTGATATGAAAATGAAGTTTGTTTAACTTTAGAGATATTGAATGTGATTGCTAGAATAATTTGTATGCTGTTAGTATGGGTTGATGTATTTTGTATGGAAGCATTGTTTACTTTGATGATGTATTTTACGTTTGATGATGTATAGGACTCCCATCTCTATCTTCACGGTGGAAAAACCCCAGTTTTTCACGTGGGGAAAGGGGTGAATGTCACGGAGTGTTTTGAGGCTATTTTGTATGTGTGAATGTTCCCATGCTCCAGCGGGAGTTTATTAGTTATGTGAGTTGTTGTGAGCTGGGAATGCGTGCATGGTAATAATTTAGCTACAGGGTTGTGAGCGTTGCTCGAGACAAGCTGTTAGCTTTTGTTATGCGTGAATGAAGATCAGTGGAGCGTGAAAGGGTTTCTCGGGTTTTAGGGAATACGCATGAAAGAGGCAGTCAGCGGGAGGAGTGTGTTGGTTGGAGACGTGTGTTGGGTCAGTAGAGAAGAGAGCAGACAGTAGAGAAGAGAGCAGACAGTAGAGAGGAGTCAGTAGACAGGAGACAGCATAGAGTTTAGAGCAGAGAAGGGTGGATGTTGCAGTAGTTGTTTATGAAGAATCCTAGTTGCTGTGTGTAGTGATTCCGGGAAGCAGAGTGCTTACAGAATACTCGGAATTGATGATGTCTACATTATTTGTAATGGCCCTGCGTCCATTGTGATTTATTTGTGAATGTAATACATTAGTGGAGATTGATACAGGCTGTTGGAGTTATTCCTTGGACAATGAGCTATACGAGCGGTGTATAAGTGTTGTCTGTTTAACCTTCCTACATCCACCCACATACACCCTACTCGTCACACATGGAGCCCCTCATTTAATAATATATGCTTTATATAATTGAAATAATAAACAAAATTTTTCAAGAACCTCACGACATGGCTCAAAGAGCCGCGGGTTCTCGACCCCTGCATGATTTAATGCAGTCTTCCTGAAAGGGGACCAGATGCGGTTGTGTCTCCATGCACCATAAGAAGCGTGAAGGGAATTGATTATGAATTATCGATGTTGTTTCATCTCCGTAACAGGGAATGTACACCAAAATACACGTACGCACAATCTCATACAACCACCCCTATTCTCTTGCATAAGCCATCCGTATCTCCATCCAAATTTATTTATGCCAGCCAATATTTGTTGTAATCTCGCTCGTAGAGAATAAATTATGCCATAACTCCGACATTCTCATTTTTATCGACAGCTTTCCGTTTTGTTTGTGTCAACAGAATTCGGCAGATTGATGCTCCCATTGTTATTTGTGCTTTGAATATAACAGACTGGAAATTATTGTGAAATTTAACGAAATAAAATAAAAATACGCACACATAAAAAAAACGAAACAAATTTCATGTTTATGGATTAAAAAAAAATAATAGAGAATTTGAAAATTATAAATGAAAAGGGAAGTGGAGACAGTTTGTTGCTACTCTACAAGATGTCACCAGGCGTGATGGCCACGGATTGCTTTGTCAGTCAGCGGTCAAGGACAACGAAGAAAAGAAAAAAGGAATGAGGGATGTTCTAGCTCGGGGGTTCCAAAAATTTTTCGGTCCCCGTAACCATTTGGTTTTTAGTAAACCTACCCATAACCCCTTGACTTTTAGTAAACCTACCTGTACCCCTGTCACGGAATTTACCTCCCCTGCTTTGCAGTAGTGGTCCAACAGTGGCCAAAGCTCAAGAGTATCTAATATGGGTCTTCAAAGGTGTCTACCTTCGCACAAGATTACTCTTGGCAGAGTTGTAGATAGAAGGATAATGATGCTTCTATCTCAAGGGAGTTTTCATAAGATATTTCAGAACTCAAGAACAATGTTGTGTTGGGCAGAGCAATTGTTAACTTTTATCTGATCCGCCGCCTTTTATGAAGAATTAAGCAATTATTAATTTCAGCTCATTCGTCCCTACTCTGATTTTACTCAGTGGAATTCTTCTTATTATGGTATAGCTCTGTTTAGAGTGTATTTAGTAAATTAACTGAGACAAACATGCAGTACATTCAAAATGATTAAATCAACGTTAAATTTATATATATATATATATATATATATATATATATATATATATATATATATATATATATATATATATATATATATATATATATATATATATATATATATATATATATATATATATATATATATATATATATATATATATATATATATATATATATATATATATATATATATATATATATATATATATATATATATAACAAATTTAATAATCCCTTAGGTTTTAACAGGGTTTCAACAAAGTGAATAATTATTTATCAGAAGATTATCATCACTATGTCATGTAATGGTAGATTGTAAAGGAGGTCACTTGGCAGCTTTTTTATGTTACTTAGCTGTCAGTGACGGTTCTGCTCCTTCTGATGTTTCGGCTCTTGGTAGACTGGATCGCTGATCACGCTCGTCACTGGTCAAGGTTGTAGGGCGTAGCATGTTCCAAAAAGTGTCAGGGAGTGTCTACAAAGTTGGTCCCTCGTCTTTAAGCCCCGTCTGATGATGGGGTCTAGCTTCGAATTCAGGCCACTTGTACCCTTCTTGTCCCAGAGATAGTACTCTCAGCTGGTACCACCAACTAGTATGGTAAAAAATGAGAAACGAATACCCTCTGAGTATTGAGTTTCCCAACACATACTTATGTGTCCCCATCTTCCTATTCCATCATCCCATCTACCTCAGACTTTACCCTTGATGAGAATTAAGCTTAATCCCTCGAGAGAAAACTTTCTTTACATTTAAATTGAATACCTTAATATTTACTTTACATTTAAATGAAAAGGTTAATAGTGTAGATAGAAAATGTTTACATTTACATCTATACTAGTTGAAAAAAATGTTCACAATATAGATTGAATATGTTTTCATTTACATCTACACTGGTTGAAAAGCTTTAAAACTTTCATTAATTTTAAAGTGAATAGGTTTACATAGACATTTACACTGGTTTATACTTGTAAATATTATAATTAGAATGTACATCATTTCTTTCATCTTTTCCTCCATGCTCCATATGGAACTTGGGACTACCTATGCTTTTTAGTTCTATTTAAGAAACTATTACTAAAGCAGTCATCAGCCCTTGCAGTGATGGTTCATGACATCATCATTCTATGCGCTGAACTTGCCAGCCTCAAATGACCCACTAGCAATTTTCACATATTAATATTCACATAGCAATATATATATATATATATATATATATATATATATATATATATATATATTGTCGTAGATTTCCGATAGGAGAATTAAGACTAGGTTTGGTCCCTTCTGAATAGGTTTGAATAGGTGATAGACTCAGTGAGAGTTAGTGAAAGGTAATAGAATTTCCACACACGTGAGATGATAGATTTGATATAGTGGCTGTCTCTGAAAGCGAAAAGAATTCTTCTCTCTCTCTCACCTATCTTCTACAACAGTTGTTACAGCGTCAGACAGACTACACCAATATACATATTACGTATATTTCTATCACTCACAGGCACGCACATACACGTGACGACAGGTAAACACACAGACGTGGGAAAACTATAACAATGATATATATATTATCTAGAACGAGCTGACCAAACACGATTGTTTAGTTCAAGAGCGATTTTAATATCAGGAAAAATCGCCTCACAACATCAAAGAAAGTACATCAAGGAAAATACATATACACATAGTCATAAAAAATCAAGGAAATGTTGCAAGGATGATAGCCCCGTTATAGTGTTAACTCTAGGTTTAGCCCGGCCCCGTTAAGAGAACAGATGATGGCGCCAGAGTCACAGATACATAGGGTTTGAGTCTAAGAGTTTTTCTTTGGTTTATCTCGTAATTATATGCACAGAGTTTGAAAAAAATCTGATTTAACCTAAGACAAAAACACAAGAACTCTAGCCTTAGCAACAAATTATGCAGATTGAAAAAAAACAAATAGGACAGCAACAGGGTGTCAAAGATATAATAGTGAAAAATATCACTCAAACCAGCGTACACTCATTCATTCCGCCATGGCTTCTCACACTAGTACTCACGACTTTGCTTGCTGCCTCTTGGAACACATTGATTTTAGATTTTCACACAGACTCAAAAAATGCAGTCTACTGCCAAGAAGTCCCCAGTTCCAAAAGACCTGTTTAACTTGGAGTCTCCGGGAACGACTACTTGGGTATGCAAATTTGTTCAAATGTCTGATTAAGTCACCTAACAATTATTCCAGGCGCGGGAGTTAACAGAGCACAGTGTCAATAGCGTAGGTTTCTAAAAAAAATGATGAATGTCAGGTCGGTGCCTTCCCTCAGTATAGGATTCACTTTAGTCACACCACAGATTTGTCCACAAGATATAATCTAGTCGGGAAATGATTGTTAATATTCACGCCGCCAGGCAGCAAATTATATAGAGTTTCTAGAAGAAATTAAGTGCTGGCTCCAAGGTCCAGTATTTATCATTACAGTCTTTGAAAACCCGTTATAGGGATATTAGTATTTCTGTCTAACTTGCACCGTCAGATCAGTGTTACTTGAGGAAACCCACGTGGTTCAAAATAAGGACTGTCTATTTCTTCACAAGTATGGAAACTACTACTAGGTGCTGGTAAAGTTAGGGTCACCCCAAAACTTTCACTGTGTGGAGGAAAAATAACACATATAATATAATACACAGAATCTGAACTGGTTAAAACTTACATTTAAACTTGCAAGCAGAGAGCTTTGCTTATCATTTAAACTTCCCGTGACGTAAGTTATATTTAAAAATCAGCACTCCTCATAAATTAGGAACACGTGCGTATCCCGTCATCATTCATGAGGCTGGATTCTAGAGTTTATACGTTAGTTTAGAAAAAATACACTCGACTGAGTATTAGCAGTTAAATTAAATTTATAAATAGCTACAATTGCCGTTATAAGCTAGAAATTTTAATTAGTCTGCTTTCCACTGAATGCTTCCCTAGAAAATATAATAGCCTACCACTTTATTTCTCTTCTGCGCTAAAGAAATTAGATTTAAATGAATTAAGCGATTTAACACTTTAACACTCACACAATCTATATATCTATCATATTAATTACCTCAACCACAGAATTACAGGTAGTCGCACAACTTAAGAATAAAATTGCTGAAAATATTTCTGGAAGTCTAGAAGTTCGACAAATTGCCGAAACAAACTGAGATCTTCGCTAACAGCTATTCTGTTTTTCGAGCGACCTATCTACTGTGGAGTCTATGAGCGAGAATGAAATTAAAGTTTCAAACTTGGCCAATATCTTAAAATCAGACAAAGGGCCCAAACTTATTTCGCCAAGCGAAATTATCTCCCCTACTCCCAACATTTACGTCCGCTTAACGCGTGTCGTAACTGTCACCTACTGACCACGATGTACGCGTGTCAGTTTCAAATCCCAGACAGCCTGACTCCATTGCCCAAGTGAGCGCCGTGTCAGTTTGGGATTTTCCAGCCAAATGTCTGGATACTGCCCGGTGCAGATGTAAAGTATCACACCTCACCGGGACTAATGCCGAGAAGAAGCTCGCGCGCTCGGTGAGAATGTAGACGATTTGCTACGTCCTATGTTCAGCGAACCGACTTATCACGCCTTCTGACGCCCTGACATCTACGTAATATCGTCCTAGCGCGATTCTCAGTTTAAGAGAAAGAAACAGGTAAAGTTTGCGAATTATATGAGAATGGGAGCCGCGCTAGCGTAGTGGTTACAACACCGCTCTGGCGACCGGGTGATACAGGATCAAACCCGGGCGACGGCATTTGAGGATTTTTCGTCGACCGGGATTTGGACTGGATTAACTCGAGACCTGGCGTGACATTTGAAGGAGTGTCGTCATCCAGGGACTGGCGGCTCCTGAGCCGACCCAGCTGCAATGGGTACCTCCGAAATCGGCGAGTATTTGCCTGAATGGCGAGGGACACCTGTCTCTGTACAAGAAATAAAGGGATACTCACGTAAAATCAATGTCAGGTTAGACATAAATAATAACCTGAGATTTCGCCTCGAGTATTAGCGGGCGTACAAAAAAAAAAAAAAAAAAAAAAAAAAAAAAAAAAAAAAAATGAAAAAAATATGAGAATAATATTCGCAAAACGAATGGATGAAAAATACACAGGAAAAAAAATACAGAGATATTAAAAGAGAGAGTTTATGTGAAAGAATAGGAAGAAGATGTAGGAAATTAAATGAATATAAAACCTACGTGACAGAGCCTCCCCCCTTTAAGATATGGAAGCACTCCATGTCTACGTTATGGAGTTTAATTTCCTATAACCGTAGCTTCGGGGTGTCTGTCCTCTTCCCTCTCATCTTCCCCCTCCATCTCTGTCCAATTCCTACTCAAGTCCACTCCTCAAAGTTTCCTTCCCCTGGAATGTCTCATATGCGCGCTTGAAAGAGCGTCGCCGCTTCTGACATTTTTGAAAGATTTCCTGTGATAGCGGTGGAATATCCCTGCCACTATCGTCATCTTCGTCAGTTTTGGCGATCGTCAGGAGATGGTCGGAGGTTGGCACTGGTTTTTCCAAGTATCTCTTTAAGAGATTTAAATGGAAAACCTTCTCCTTTCCTTCAATAGAGATCTGGTAGTTAGCCTTAGAAATCTTTTTCAGGACGGTAAACGGCCCTTGCCATCCGATCTTCAGTTGGTTGTTCTCGGTAGGGAGCAACACCAAAACTTTCTCTCCTGCTTCCAGTTCTCTCTCTTCCGCGACTTTCCTGTATCGGTTAGCGTGCTTTGTGCGAGCTCGCTTAAAGTTAGTCGTTGCTAGGTCCCACCCTAGTTTCAACCTTTCCTTTAAAACCGACACATATTTACTTGCTGAGACAACTGTCTCATCAGCCTTCTCGTCTGTCAGAGACTGAAGTAAGGCTTCAAGCGGGCCCTTAATGGGTCTGCCAAATAAGAGTGTAGCTGGCGGAAATCCTGTGGAAGTATGAGGAGATTCTCTGTAGCCAAATAATGCTGCAGGAATACAGAGATCCCAATCTTCAGGTTTCACTTGTGCCAGCTTACTTAGCATCATGGTGAGGTTTCCATTAGCACGTTCCACGAGCCCATTTCCGGCCGGAGTATATGGCTTAGTGTGGATGTGCTGGGTCCTCAAGATCTTAACGATCTCATCCATCAACAGGTTTCGGTATGGAGATCCATTATCCGTCAACACTTGCTGCGGGAATCCCAACCGAGTGAAAATCTGCACGAGGGCTTCTGCGACATGCTTGGCATCTGCGCATGTTAGCGGGATAGCTTCTGCCCATAAAGTGCATGTATCGACTAAGGTCAGGATAAACCTGTTCCTTCTTTTAGTCCTTTCGAAAGGCCCTAAAATGTCGATCACAACCCGTTCGAATGGTGTTCCCATTATTGGCATTTCACCCATGTGGACTGGGGGGGTCCGTTGCTTGGGTGGTACACGTTGGCACTGGGCACAGGATTTGACATATCTGATAATATCAGTATTTACTCCTGGCCACCAATAATGAGTGGTTATACGTTGGTTTGTGGCGTTCTGTCCCATATGTCCGCTAAAGGGAAGAGAGTGCCCCATTTCTAGGATTTGGCTTCTGTACTGTTTCGGTACTAGGAGCTGGTTGTAACCTTGGTCAGGCTTGCCCGTTCTCCGATAAAGTACGCCATCCTCAGAAAAAATGTCCCCGTGCTGTTTGGGTTCCTTAGCCATGGGCAGTTTCCTAAAGCAGGGTGCCAAAGTAGGGTCCTTGTATTGCGCTTCTTTAAGTTCCATAGGTAACAAATTTGGCGCAGGCTCCCGTTCCTTTTTGGTTTGCCCTCTTGTAGTTACTGCTGCCACAATCGGCTCTTCCGGTTTCCCAATACACACGTATCTCCCGCCAAGTATGACTGGGTAGATGGGATCATCCATAACAGCCGCTTTGATCACACCTCTGACAAAGTCAGAGTGTATCTCCACCAATGCGATGGGAAGCGCTGTAGGTGCATCACTCTTACGAACTCCACAAAGTTGGACGGTCTCTGCTGTCTCTTGACCGGGTTTGACCAGGTTTCTGGCAACAATGCAATCATAAGAAAGCCCCGTGTCAAATAAGCAAGAAGTTTGAGAACCGTTCAAAGTAACAATACCTCGCGTTGAGGGTCTATCCCCAAGAGGTTGGGAATCACTGTCAATAATTCCGCCTTGCGAGACTGTTAATAAGCATCCGATGCGTTTAGGCTCGGTGTGCTCGGTCTGATCATATGTCCCGTGCTCAGGGGTTCTCCCTTTGCCACCTTGTCCTTTCTGGCTGCGCTGCCATGTAGGGCGGTCGGGTTGATCAGACTGTTTGGGGTGGTTGGGGTACTTGTTCTTGTAGAACTTGGATTTTTCAGGAGGGGGGGTTTTGAGGTCCAGTTTCTCTGTGGTTGTTTTGGTTAGAAGCCTGAGAAGATTGCTCTAGGTTATGTTTTCGAAAATGCTCCTCTGTCGGTTTCCGCTTTGTGGCCGGTAGTTCAGCCAGCGCATTGTGATAACGCTCAGACTTTTCCAAAATGTCTTCAAGTTTCTCTGCCCCCTGCTCAGCGAGAAATCTCCGGGTATCAGCAGACAAAGTGTTCTTTATTTGTTCAGTTAGAACAAGTTCCTCAAGACCTTCATAGGTAGAGGGGAGCTGCGAAAGCTCAAGGCACTTTGTTAGATATCCCTTAAGACGAGATGAGAACTGGTGAAAAGTTTCAGAATTCTCTTTCCGGCTGTTGCGAAACAGTTGCAAAAACTTGCGAGCGTTCATTTCAAAACGCTCCAGTAACGCTTTCTTCAACACATCGTAGTCGTCTTGTTGGCTACTTTCCAGCTTAGAATAAACATCATAAGCAGAACCTTTTAGGGCCTGGGAAAGTTTCATATTCCAACGCGACCTCTCTAACCCGTACAGAGTTGCAATTTTCTCAAATTTTTCTAACCATGTGTCAATCTTCTCATTTGGACAAGGAAAAGCTTCAAGAGTGAAAGACATAGCATTTAGTTGAAGAGATTGAGTGTTAGCAGGGTCAGTTAAGGAAGAATGAGGAGAAGACTCTCCATTGCTGGAGGTAGAGGCAGCCCCACGACTTTGGAACTCTAGAGCTTTAAGAGCCAACTCATGTTGTCTCTCCTTCTCTCTTTCCTCATGCTGTCTCTCCTTCTCTTTCTCCTCACGCTGTCTCTCCTTCTCTCTTTCCTCATGCTGTCTCTCCTTCTCTCGTTCGTTCGCCCTGCGAATTTCCATTTCTTCATCCATCTTCTTCTGCTGTAATAGCCGGTCTTCCGCTTCTTTCCTCTCCGCATCATATCTCTCAAGTTCGTCTCTGACAAATGCTTTCGCTTCTTCTCCTTCCAGTCCCTCCTCTCTCGCTTCGTCCCTGAGAAGTTGTCTAAGCTTTGCCCTCTCGGCCATATTATGTCAGTGACTGAGACACGTGGAGATAGAAAATAGGAAAAAGAATACACTGGTTCCTACCACTTACGAGAAAAAAAAACCAAAAATTCAAAAGATGATATCCTTAACCCTGGGATACCTCCTCCAAATTAAAATCTAACTATCGCTGCTATTATCGGCAATAAAGCACTCAATGCAAAACACGACTACGCCAAATAAATGGTAGTTAAGATTACAACTGAAAATTAAGTTGCTACAGTGGAAAAGCAAAAGAATATTGCAAAAATTAAAGAGAAAAATAATCCCTTAATTTTTAAAAATCCACTATAAGTTCGCCCCTGAAGTCAGATCGGGTAAGGGAGGGAATTAATCTGGACAAAAAAGTCCGAAACACACTCCTTAACTTAGTTCAAACGCCGTTCTGCCTCAGTACCCAGTGAATGTTATACACTCACCACTTTACCAGCATTTAGTATTACAATCAGCAGTTAACATATATCCCGACAAAATCAACCTGTAACCAAAATGTATATTATACAAAGATGCTGTGGAAAAAAAACTTATTAGTTTGTGTGGTCAGCACGCCCGTAAACAGATCGCTAGTCTAGGGGGTAATTTTTTTAAAAAGATACACAACTCACAAGACATCACACTCTTACTCTATTACAGAATAAGAATCTTAAATACAAAATCCAGATAGACGAGTCTACGTTTGTCGTACTCGTCTTCCTATTCTAAGTTCAAAGACCGGAAACGAGTCCCCATTTGTCGTACTCGTCTTCCTATTCTAAGTTCAAAAATCCGTCGGACGAGAACCCATTTGTCGTAGATTTCCGATAGGAGAATTAAGACTAGGTTTGGTCCCTTCTGAATAGGTTTGAATAGGTGATAGACTCAGTGAGAGTTAGTGAAAGGTAATAGAATTTCCACACACGTGAGATGATAGATTTGATATAGTGGCTGTCTCTGAAAGCGAAAAGAATTCTTCTCTCTCTCTCACCTATCTTCTACAACAGTTGTTACAGCGTCAGACAGACTACACCAATATACATATTACGTATATTTCTATCACTCACAGGCACGCACATACACGTGACGACAGGTAAACACACAGACGTGGGAAAACTATAACAATGATATATATATTATCTAGAACGAGCTGACCAAACACGATTGTTTAGTTCAAGAGCGATTTTAATATCAGGAAAAATCGCCTCACAACATCAAAGAAAGTACATCAAGGAAAATACATATACACATAGTCATAAAAAATCAAGGAAATGTTGCAAGGATGATAGCCCCGTTATAGTGTTAACTCTAGGTTTAGCCCGGCCCCGTTAAGAGAACAGATGATGGCGCCAGAGTCACAGATACATAGGGTTTGAGTCTAAGAGTTTTTCTTTGGTTTATCTCGTAATTATATGCACAGAGTTTGAAAAAAATCTGATTTAACCTAAGACAAAAACACAAGAACTCTAGCCTTAGCAACAAATTATGCAGATTGAAAAAAACAAATAGGACAGCAACAGGGTGTCAAAGATATAATAGTGAAAAATATCACTCAAACCAGCGTACACTCATTCATTCCGCCATGGCTTCTCACACTAGTACTCACGACTTTGCTTGCTGCCTCTTGGAACACATTGATTTTAGATTTTCACACAGACTCAAAAAATGCAGTCTACTGCCAAGAAGTCCCCAGTTCCAAAAGACCTGTTTAACTTGGAGTCTCCGGGAACGACTACTTGGGTATGCAAATTTGTTCAAATGTCTGATTAAGTCACCTAACAATTATTCCAGGCGCGGGAGTTAACAGAGCACAGTGTCAATAGCGTAGGTTTCTAAAAAAAATGATGAATGTCAGGTCGGTGCCTTCCCTCAGTATAGGATTCACTTTAGTCACACCACAGATTTGTCCACAAGATATAATCTAGTCGGGAAATGATTGTTAATATTCACGCCGCCAGGCAGCAAATTATATAGAGTTTCTAGAAGAAATTAAGTGCTGGCTCCAAGGTCCAGTATTTATCATTACAGTCTTTGAAAACCCGTTATAGGGATATTAGTATTTCTGTCTAACTTGCACCGTCAGATCAGTGTTACTTGAGGAAACCCACGTGGTTCAAAATAAGGACTGTCTATTTCTTCACAAGTATGGAAACTACTACTAGGTGCTGGTAAAGTTAGGGTCACCCCAAAACTTTCACTGTGTGGAGGAAAAATAACACATATAATATAATACACAGAATCTGAACTGGTTAAAACTTACATTTAAACTTGCAAGCAGAGAGCTTTGCTTATCATTTAAACTTCCCGTGACGTAAGTTATATTTAAAAATCAGCACTCCTCATAAATTAGGAACACGTGCGTATCCCGTCATCATTCATGAGGCTGGATTCTAGAGTTTATACGTTAGTTTAGAAAAATACACTCGACTGAGTATTAGCAGTTAAATTAAATTTATAAATAGCTACAATTGCCGTTATAAGCTAGAAATTTTAATTAGTCTGCTTTCCACTGAATGCTTCCCTAGAAAATATAATAGCCTACCACTTTATTTCTCTTCTGCGCTAAAGAAATTAGATTTAAATGAATTAAGCGATTTAACACTTTAACACTCACACAATCTATATATCTATCATATTAATTACCTCAACCACAGAATTACAGGTAGTCGCACAACTTAAGAATAAAATTGCTGAAAATATTTCTGGAAGTCTAGAAGTTCGACAAATTGCCGAAACAAGCTGAGATCTTCGCTAACAGCTATTCTGTTTTTCGAGCGACCTATCTACTGTGGAGTCTATGAGCGAGAATGAAATTAAAGTTTCAAACTTGGCCAATATCTTAAAATCAGACAAAGGGCCCAAACTTATTTCGCCAAGCGAAATTATCTCCCCTACTCCCAACATTTACGTCCGCTTAACGCGTGTCGTAACTGTCACCTACTGACCACGATGTACGCGTGTCAGTTTCAAATCCCAGACAGCCTGACTCCATTGCCCAAGTGAGCGCCGTGTCAGTTTGGGATTTTCCAGCCAAATGTCTGGATACTGCCCGGTGCAGATGTAAAGTATCACACCTCACCGGGACTAATGCCGAGAAGAAGCTCGCGCGCTCGGTGAGAATGTAGACGATTTGCTACGTCCTATGTTCAGCGAACCGACTTATCACGCCTTCTGACGCCCTGACATCTACGTAATATCGTCCTAGCGCGATTCTCAGTTTAAGAGAAAGAAACAGGTAAAGTTTGCGAATTATATGAGAATAATATTCGCAAAACGAATGGATGAAAAATACACAGGAAAAAAAATACAGAGATATTAAAAGAGAGAGTTTATGTGAAAGAATAGGAAGAAGATGTAGGAAATTAAATGAATATAAAACCTACGTGACATATATATATATATATATATATATATATATATATATATATATATATATATATATATATATATATATATATATATATATATATATTAGTTCATGTATCGAGATTTGTTAACACTTGCTTGGTTGTAGCGCGACACACGCCCACACACACAGCGCAAGGTCAGCGCAAGGTCTTTCTTTGAAGTTTAAGGACGGGAAATGTGAATTACGGTTAAAGCCAGACAATATTACTGAAGAATGAGGAAATAGCTATATAGGAATGTATGGCGGACTTTAAAAGTTTGCATTTACTGGACATTAAATTATTCACTACAAGAGATATATAAATAGTTTTAAAGATAATTAATATTTTTCACCTTCATCACATCTGCTAAAAGTTAGCTAATAATCTTTAAACATTTATTATAACTACATGCCTAAACGGATTTAAATATAAATTGGATAGAATGAAAGCCTCATATGGGGAAAAGGAAATGATACCTAGGAAGGAAGGAAGGATATAAGTGTGTAGTGAACAGAAGAGAAAACAAGTACAGGAAAAACACAGATTGCTTCAAATTGCCTCAAATCAGGAGATGAAACGAAAATCTTTTGGGGAATTTAGGAGGTGCTTTCTCGGACGGGCGAGAGACTGAAATATAAGGACAGAGCGGCGCATTGGAAATCACACACACCAAATCCAGAAGTGAGAAACTGGAAGACAGTATCTGCAAGAAAAGTTATTTTTTCACGCTGCATGCAGGGCAGATTAACTTTAACCAAAACAGTCTCACCGTGAGCTTATAAACCCTAAGAGGGTATGTAAGTTTATTAAAAATATATGTATTACTAATATCATTTTATTTCAGATTTTATTTCTGATTGATTGTAGCAGATATAATAAAAAAGGGAATGACGCTAACCAGAGATAACCTTCACCGGCATTGTCAGGAAGCATAACCATTAATTGGTTAACCACATATATCATGGCTAGTTCTTGCCTGGAAGCTTACGACATACCAGCAAGTACATAAGTGACTTGACATCCATAAGTGGAAGGCAAAGGTTATATCGTACCCATGTATCATAACATGTGATTTATTCATGTATATTGTTAATTCTGCACAGTATACATTATCTTATCATGCTATCTCTGTAACATACTACCATGATTCATTCATTTATATACAAACACTGAAGACATGGTCGCATCATGAACAGCAGTGGGTGGTGAGATTGTTGGAACAACATGGCCACCTATTACCTTTTGTTCCAGGTTTTATGATCAATGTTTATGATCATTCCTGATCGAGAAACTAAAGACTTGAAGAAGTTGATCCAGCTCACTGAAGCCTAGAGGTCAACCACTCTTCAACACCTTAGTCCCCCGTAGTTATAGGGCGGGCTGAAGGAAAGTCTTCCGTACTCCAGTGTGTCGGAGGAACCTCGAGCAGACGTGGCTAATAGCATAAGATGAGTTTTATGTGTATCCATCCAACAAATCCTGTGAGCAGTTTCTAAAACGACTGTTTAATGATGACAACTAGATGACAATAGATAATGTGACAAACTTGTTTTATAAGTTCAGTGGAAGATAAATCCAAGACTTTTTAGCTTGTTTATTTGATTTGTAACTGTAAATAATCATACATTTTACCATCTTACAACAACCATTTCTCATTACAAGAATATATAGATGTACATAATAAATTGGATAATTGTACTCATTTGACTTGTTAAATTTTTAACTGTTAAAATTTTGAATTACCTTTTCAAATTTAATTATATTATCACATAGGGTTACGATAGCGAAAGTAGCAACGTATACTTCTGAAGCCTAATCTATTGACCAGCTCAGAGTATTCACAGCTGTAACTCACTTGTGATACCAGTGTACTTCTCGGGCGCTGGAACTTCATACTTTCTGGGGAGAGATTCTACTTCTGCTCTACCACTATCATCATAATAGGAAAACCTTTCGCTACAGTTCACATGTTAATAATGAAAAATATAAAATGTAAAATGTACAACTTACGCCAATCTTGGCTCACATGCTGTTTGCTCAGAGAAGTAGCTTAAGGCACTAGCAGATGCCTTTTACACGTGTTCTTGTGGGTCGTTATTTTAACAATAAGTTCCCACTTTGACTCCGTGTTCCAGATTCCTCAGATTTCGGCTTTCCTTTGTAAAAATTGTAGATTTATTTTTCCCGGGCTCTTAAGTCCTGAAACATTTCTCAAACAATGGGCCGGTCTGAGTTAAGAATCTTGTTTCTAGTCTTAACTCTAGCAGTCTGGTTGTCGGCTTGGCAAGCGATTCTCACCACGGTGTTCAAATCTGGCTAAAGTGTCAGATTATATGGCCCCTTACCTCCCCCGCAGTTGTTTGTTACGATTTAGGTAGGGTCTAATCAGGAATTCGGTGATTCCTCTATTTCGAGCCCCCGCCAATCATTTCAAAAGCTGTGTGTTTAGGTGGGGTAATTCAAAATTATTCCGACATGGAACATTCTGTGCGTGATGCAAAAGGTCACGTCTCCCATATATGGAAGTGACAAGTCCATACACTCTTTCGACAATGTGTTTCAAATGTAACATCTTACTTTCCTCTAAGCAATGTCTCTGAAACAGGTGGACATGAAATAATGATGTCATTCATGTCTGACCAAAATGTGTCGCACAGACAAGCAGTCTCTTTATCTGTCACTTGAGCACACAAAATCCGTCTGCTTGAGCAAACAAAACTATGCGAAACTGACAAAGCCCATCTGGGTTTTACCTGCGCTAATCTTAGCAAAGCTGAGAAGCGCAGAGTGAATGTGATGAATTATCTCAAAAAGGAGTGTCAAATGGTTGTAAATACCAAATATATGTTTGATAAGAGATAATTTAATGTGTCGATCCCCCGGAAATTCCAGGTAATCAGTGTGTACAACAAATGTAACTGATTACTGCCGTAGTGAAGAAAAGATCGACCAAAAATTATGTGACAACCCCTATGGCTTTTAGTAAACCTTCCCGTACCCCCTTGGCTTTTAGTAAACCTTCCCGTACCCCCTTGGCTTTTAGTAAACCTTCCCGTACCCCCTTGGCTTTTAGTAAACCTTCCCGTACCCCCTTGGCTTTTAGTAAACCTTCCCGTACCCCCTTGGCTTTTAGTAAACCTTCCCGTACCCCCCTTGGCTTTTAGTAAACCTTCCCGTATCCCCTTGCTTTTAGTAAACCTTCCCATACTGTCACGAGTTGGATTTAAGTTAGAGTTATGCCCAAGTGTAGGACAAAACCCTAGTGTGAGAAAAGACTGAGATAATAGATTAATTTTTGAGAAATGACAGTGAATGTAGTAAGGTGAGTCTATTGGCCCGAGGAGGATAACCGAAATTAAATCTTCCTCGCCAAATCATGACGTCAATAAATGCTATAAACTCACCACCTCTGGCTACCTTTAACAGACTAAAGGAGATAAGGTTAAACTAACACTACAGACACCACTGTACAGACAACAGTTAAGGACTATACAGTGACGAAGCTGATCCAGTGAACATTAAATAAGTTTATTATACAAATCAACAGAATTTTCATAACATAGTAACAAATAAAGAAAAGCATATATCGTGCAAGGTTGCACCGACCTGGAAAAACAAAGAAACTCAAATTTGATTATAAGCACACCAAATTTAAAACTCCAACCACTTTCACTCCTTCATACACCCTGCTGGGGACAAAATTTAAAAAAATGATAAGTGATCTTAACTACAGTCTAATTTAGTGGCCCTCAACTGTAGCCACCACTCTCTATTACACTACTATCTCTAAAGTCAATGGCTGCTGACCCTTCATGAAGACTATCTGCACAGCTGCTAACTCTGTCAGCGGTATACGCCACTAAGTCACACTCTGCACTGCTATGTAATAGACTTTTTCTAACTCTAAGGCTCAGAGGCTATCCTCTAAGAATATTATGAGACTCTGCAGGTCCCTGATCTATTTTTCACCATCTCTCTCCACTTCTGCCTTGCTGCTCTCGTTTCATTTCAGCAACCTGGAAATGATATCCCTTTCTTCCTGGTTCTGACGACTAGGCACTTGCCGTAGACTGTAGAGGCTTCTCTATTTGGCGAAAAGAAAGCTGATTCTCCTTTGCTATATTACCCCTCATTTGGGTTTAGGCCCTTCGGTAGTTACCGAGGCTAAAAACGACACACCAACCCGCTTGCTTGGGTTCGATGGGTGTGTATATGAGCTGAGAGCTCCGGGTCTTAAGAAAACCCTTTTCACTGAAGACTGCGTCGCTGTCTCGACCTGCTCTTCCTCGCTCCCTCTCTCTGGGGCCCACAATACTCAGAGCCGATACCCCTCCACGGTACAAGCTCTTACGCCTCTGGCGTTTCCTCGACTTTTCTCTCTTGAGAAGACTGGCTACCTTTGCCAGCTGATAGGAACAAGATTTATTGGCAACCCCCGCTCTTCGGGCCGTGACCACTGCTGTGGACACAAAAGACATGCCACTCTGTACTACAATACCAAAATACTTTCATATAATAAACTTACATATAAAACGTAAACAGTGGGTGCTTCAGTCACACTCAAATCTAGCACAAACATGTAAACACCCGAAACACAGACTGCTCCACCATTTCCCCTCTCCCCCTTTCATCTTGTGCACGACGATACATAAATATTTCCTGACCCTGGGTCAGCTATTCCCAACAACTCTCTGCCTGTCTAGTAAACCCCAGACTCACTGATCAATACTAATTATACACAGCTTGCCTCAGGCCTTAAACATTAAAACAGGTAGGGGAACCTCCCGTACTTAGGCCTACTTTAACTCTGTAAGCGGTCTCAGGACCTTATCATCGTTAGGGAACCTCCCGTACTTAGGCCTACTTTAACTCTGTAAGCGGTCACAGGACCTTATCATCGTTTCCCCCTTATGATAAAAATGCACAACAATTAACTGCACATCAATGATTAAAATTCACCATTACATTTATATATTACATTTCTATACACAGAAATATATCTATCTCTATAGACTATATTACCTAGAACTCATTAAATTCCATAACACACAAATCAAATACTACTCTGCATAATATTTAATTACACAACCACTTAAGGCACCATAATTTTCCTTTCACCTCTACCCCACGTGGTTTCCCTGCAATTATATTTTAACTCCCCCGATAGAAAAATACTTAATTATCTACTCTATCCATCCAGAATTCCTACTCGAATAAATCCCGATAAACCACGTGATTAAATTTTCCCGAAAAAATCCGTTCCCGTATTTTATTAGGAGACTTATCAGAATTAATCTCTCAATGAAATAAAAATACACGTGCTTCAGAATATTCTGTAAATTAATATAAATCTAGGATGCGTGTATTTCTACAGACTTTCTATTAAATCTACGGAGCACACCTACGTAATATCTCTTTATCACTCATAGACACTGTAGAAATAAATGATGGCGTTACAAGTTATAAAGTTCAAAAATAAATTAAATTAGAACGGACTAAGGCTCTATTAGAGAACTAGATTTAATTACCACGCTACTTTAAATTACTGACATACCAAATATTGCGTTCAGCGTTAGAAGCCGACAATATGCTTGATACACGGCCCAGGATTACTGCAGGAAGAGACCGCTAAAATCGAAAAGCGCTACTTTATCTTAGATTTTCCTGCTCTGACCCCCGACCTACTTGAGGCTAGGCGTCTCCCTACAACCAATAGAATTAAAGATACTCTAAAATTTTCCATGCGCTCATCTCTAAATTTAGAACCAGTGTATTCTTGCTTCCTTTAAATGCGCGCGTAATTCCGGCTACGTAACGTTACCTAACGTCGTCCGCTAGCGTGAGCAGAAAGTTGGGCGTTACCTGGGTAGGGGTCATCTCCCCTTCCCCACGAAAAATGACCGCGATAAATTTTAACAACGCAAAAAAATGGAATTTCAAGATCGCGATATTTAGAAATAGGCCGACTGGTGCCATTCAGTACTAACTTACGTTAATCCCTATAGAAAAAAACCTGCAATTACTTTACCTACAGAAAAAATCTAAACACCCCTATTATTCAGAGAGAAAAAGAATACTTCCCAATCTTTAATAGAGGGAAGACAAAAATGGCAAACTCAAAATGGGGCCTATTGAAGACTAAATCACAGTAACTCCGTCACATTACCCCACCCTTCGAGGTCGGAGCCTGCCGATCTAATTTACTGTGGTCTTGGTGTTCAGATTGGCCCCTATCTATGTCTCCTGAGCTGTCTGAAATCGCTGAAGTTTCAGAGTCACTACTGGGATTTTCCCTGGCTGCCGCACTCCCAAGTTCTTTCTTCACCTTTCCTCTCCTGCGAGTTCTTCCCCGTACTTTCCTAACGGTGAGCGGTAAGGTATTGTTACTGGTATCCAGCTGACTGACTGGGTCAGCAGTCACCGAAACCGTGCGTAACTGTTCACCATTGTCCAAAGACCCGCGCACAATTCTCTCCTTCTTTCTCTCCTTATCTACTCCCATGCTTCTGTTGAAGGGCTGTTCTCTCCCTGGACCTGTGCCGTCCCATGGTGGGTCTAAAACTTCCCTGGCTATGTTTCTCAACAGACTGACCTGATCAACCGACCTGACCGACTGGCTCTGTAGAGGCCTGGCGATGCCGACTATGGAGCTGCTCGCCAGCGGGGTTGTGACCGCTGGTACCTTGCAATGAACCTGAGAAATCTCGTGTATTTCTGACACAGGGTTTCCGTTCATTTTCTGGGTGTCTACTGAATCCTTACTGATCCCAGTAGCTTCTATCTTTGGAACAAGATAGGTAGTATCTGCCCCTGGCAGTGGTTCTGTGATCGCTCTTCCCCTACCAACATGAAGAGGGACAGAGCTCGCTAACATAGCTCCTTGCAAATTCGTACGGCCGCTTTCCTCACTCTTTTCTGGCCTGAAAAGTTCGTGAGAGGAAAATGTAGACCACGGGAGTCCTCCGTCTAACACCCTGGTTCTACCTTCAACCTTGCCCTCCCCTGTGAGAGTTACTGGCGTCAGTTGGAACGTGTCCTGCAGTGACACTTGACGGTTGAAGATCCCGTTAGATCGCGGAGTATCTGAGATAAAGTACTCAGGGACTGGTTCCAATGTTCCTTGAAACAAATTGGAAGATATAGCCAATTTTTCAGGCTCCTCGTTACGCGGGTCGTTTCCTGTAAACGAGATACGAGAGTTGTGGGGCCCATCTCCGTTTATAGGCAAACAGACACTCAGATCACTGTCCTCCTCCGTTTGAGTAAAGTGCTGGTCGGATGGGGCTCCAGGGCTGGTTGGAAACATATGTTCGCTCGATTCGCCGTCTTGTGCCCTTTTAAGAGTGCGCTGGTCGTTGACATATGTGATACAGTTCTTGTCAGTATGTCCCTCTCCTGAAGGAGCTAATACCATCGGGGGCCTAATTCCCGACAACAAAGAATGTATTTCCAAAATCACCACTGTTTTGCCATTAGGCTGCACAGGGATGTCAGGCGAATGCGCCTCTGCCTGTCGTTTTTCGCCGTCCCGCTGGGGAGCTGGCGAAACATGCCTTATTAGGGATTCGAACCCTGCCCTCGCCTTTCCGTGTCGAGTATATCGTGCTGTCTCACGAGCATGGGAGAATCGGTAGCCATCCGATTTATAATGCTTGCTCGCATTATTCCCCCTGTTATGCAGTTTCCACGCCTGGAATCGCTTCGTAATCTTCCCAGCGTTGTAAGGGCTGCTTTCCTTACCTAACCCCCTCCCTTGTTTGGGCTTCGGGTCCATTTCCAACGGAAAGTCCTTTTCCTGGAGTTGGGGCACAGTTTGAGCCGACAAGTTATCATTTAATGGCGCAAGTTTTTCAGAGGGGTTGTCCTTTTCTAGTAGCTCCTTTTCCCTCTGTTGTCGTCTTCTTTCCGATTCCAGGTCCTGTTCCATCGCTTCGTCTACCAACTCTCGGATGAATGCTTCGCTGTCCCCAGCTTTTGCACAGGTCCATGCCAAGGCTAGACGATTGCCAAATAAGTTGTCTACTTCATATTGCCTCTGCAGGCTTTCTGCATATTCCAGAAGGGGTGGAATTTCGCTATCACCGTACTCCATGAACTTAGCTACCTCAAGTGCAATCTTATGTACTTTATCGAGATCAGCCATGTTACCTGCAAAGTCTGCCGTAAGCTCACAAATATAGAGACGTGAAGGCCCCATAACTTCCCGTTACCTACTAGGAATTAATCTCTCTATAACCGCTGTCCCAAAACCCGAACTCAGACTAGCACCAGTCTGACTAATAAGTACCTGAAAAATTGTTATGCAGCTAAAAAAATCTACCGTCCTTCCTGTTAAGAAAAAAATCAGTTAGCCATCAATTACCTCTAAGTTCTATAACTAACCTATCACTACAATCCAACTGCCTGCAACCTGTGGAAAAACTTTCTGTGGAAAAACTTATAACTGGATCAGTTCTACTAGCTCTGTCTAGGGGATATTGAAAGAATCTATTCTCAGACTTCCCTATAGAAAACAATCTGTCAATCTAGATAAGATCCCAGAATTGATCCTACAAAGCTGATCCCAAGGACGATCGCCACCCACTTTGTCACGAGTTGGATTTAAGTTAGAGTTATGCCCAAGTGTAGGACAAAACCCTAGTGTGAGAAAAGACTGAGATAATAGATTAATTTTTGAGAAATGACAGTGAATGTAGTAAGGTGAGTCTATTGGCCCGAGGAGGATAACCGAAATTAAATCTTCCTCGCCAAATCGTGACGTCAATAAATGCTATAAACTCACCACCTCTGGCTACCTTTAACAGACTAAAGGAGATAAGGTTAAACTAACACTACAGACACCACTGTACAGACAACAGTTAAGGACTATACAGTGACGAAGCTGATCCAGTGAACATTAAATAAGTTTATTATACAAATCAACAGAATTTTCATAACATAGTAACAAATAAAGAAAAGCATATATCGTGCAAGGTTGCACCGACCTGGAAAAACAAAGAAACTCAAATTTGATTATAAGCACACCAAATTTAAAACTCCAACCACTTTCACTCCTTCATACACCCTGCTGGGGACAAAATTTAAAAAATGATAAGTGATCTTAACTACAGTCTAATTTAGTGGCCCTCAACTGTAGCCACCACTCTCTATTACACTACTATCTCTAAAGTCAATGGCTGCTGACCCTTCATGAAGACTATCTGCACAGCTGCTAACTCTGTCAGCGGTATACGCCACTAAGTCACACTCTGCACTGCTATGTAATAGACTTTTTCTAACTCTAAGGCTCAGAGGCTATCCTCTAAGAATATTATGAGACTCTGCAGGTCCCTGATCTATTTTTCACCATCTCTCTCCACTTCTGCCTTGCTGCTCTCGTTTCATTTCAGCAACCTGGAAATGATATCCCTTTCTTCCTGGTTCTGACGACTAGGCACTTGCCGTAGACTGTAGAGGCTTCTCTATTTGGCGAAAAGAAAGCTGATTCTCCTTTGCTATATTACCCCTCATTTGGGTTTAGGCCCTTCGGTAGTTACCGAAGCTAAAAAAACGACACACCAACCCGCTTGCTTGGGTTCGATGGGTGTGTATATGAGCTGAGAGCTCCGGGTCTTAAGAAAACCCTTTTCACTGAAGACTGCGTCGCTGTCTCGACCTGCTCTTCCTCGCTCCCTCTCTCTGGGGCCCACAATACTCAGAGCCGATACCCCTCCACGGTACAAGCTCTTACGCCTCTGGCGTTTCCTCGACTTTTCTCTCTTGAGAAGACTGGCTACCTTTGCCAGCTGTCAGGAACAAGATTTATTGGCAACTCCCGCTCTTCGGGCCGTGACCACTGCTGTGGACACAAAAGACATGCCACTCTGTACTACAATACCAAAATACTTTCATATAATAAACTTACATATAAAACGTAAACAGTGGGTGCTTCAGTCACACTCAAATCTAGCACAAACATGTAAACACCCGAAACACAGACTGCTCCACCATTTCCCCTCTCCCCCTTTCATCTTGTGCACGACGATACATAAATATTTCCTGACCCTGGGTCAGCTATTCCCAACAACTCCCTGCCTGTCTAGTAAACCCCAGACTCACTGATCAATACTAATTATACACAGCTTGCCTCAGGCCTTAAAACATTAAAAACAGGTAGGGGAACCTCCCGTACTTAGGCCTACTTTAACTCTGTAAGTGGTCTTATCATCGTTAGGAACCTCCCGTACTTAGGCCTACATCGTCACAGGACCTTATCATCGTTTCCCCCTTATGATAAAAATGCACAACAATTAACTGCACATCAATGATTAAAATTCACCATTACATTTATATATTACATTTCTATACACAGAAATATATCTATCTCTATAGACTATATTACCTAGAACTCATTAAATTCCATAACACACAAATCAAATACTACTCTGCATAATATTTAATTACACAACCACTTAAGGCACCATAATTTTCCTTTCACCTCTACCCCACGTGGTTTCCCTGCAATTATATTTTAACTCCCCCGATAGAAAAATACTTAATTATCTACTCTATCCATCCAGAATTCCTACTCGAATAAATCCCGATAAACCACGTGATTAAATTTTCCCGAAAAAAATCCGTTCCCGTATTTTATTAGGAGACTTATCAGAATTAATCTCTCAATGAAATAAAATACACGTGCTTCAGAATATTCTGTAAATTAATATAAATCTAGGATGCGTGTATTTCTACAGACTTTCTATTAAATCTACGGAGCACACCTACGTAATATCTCTTTATCACTCATAGACACTATAGAAATAAATGATGGCGTTACAAGTTATAAAGTTCAAAAATAAATTAAATTAGAACGGACTAAGGCTCTATTAGAGAATACTAGATTTAATTACCACGCTACTTTAAATTACTGACATACCAAATATTGCGTTCAGCGTTAGAAGCCGACAATATGCTTGATACACGGCCCAGGATTACTGCAGGAAGAGACCGCTAAAATCGAAAAGCGCTACTTTATCTTAGATTTTCCTGCTCTGACCCCCGACCTACTTGAGGCTAGGCGTCTCCCTACAACCAATAGAATTAAAGATACTCTAAAATTTTCCATGCGCTCATCTCTAAATTTAGAACCAGTGTATTCTTGCTTCCTTTAAATGCGCGCGTAATTCCGGCTACGTAACGTTACCTAACGTCGTCCGCTAGCGTGAGCAGAAAGTTGGGCGTTACCTGGGTAGGGGTCATCTCCCCTTCCCCACGAAAAATGACCGCGATAAATTTTAACAACGCAAAAAAATGGAATTTCAAGATCGCGATATTTAGAAATAGGCCGACTGGTGCCATTCAGTACTAACTTACGTTAATCCCTATAGAAAAAAACCTGCAATTACTTTACCTACAGAAAAAATCTAAACACCCCTATTATTCAGAGAGAAAAAGAATACTTCCCAATCTTTAATAGAGGGAAGACAAAAATGGCAAACTCAAAATGGGACCTATTGAAGACTAAATCACAGTAACTCCGTCACACATACCCATTTGGCTTTTAATAAAACTTCCTGTACCCCTTGCCTTTTAGTAAACCTTGCCGTAACGCCTTGGCTTTTAGTAAACCTTCCAGTACCCCGTTGGCTTTTAGTAAACCTTCCCGCACCCCCTTTGCCTTTAGTAAACCTTCCCGTACCACCTTGACTTTTAGTAAACTTTCCGTGTCCCCTTGACTTTTAGTAAACCTTCCCGCACCCCCTTGGCTTTTAGTAAACCTTCCGGTACCCCGTTGGCTTTTAGTAAACCTTCCCGTACCCCCTTTGCTTTTAGTAAACCTTCCCATACCCCCTTGGCTTTTAGTAAACCTT
Organism: Oreohelix idahoensis; assembly: GCA_024509875.1. Lineage (NCBI taxonomy): Eukaryota > Metazoa > Mollusca > Gastropoda > Stylommatophora > Oreohelicidae > Oreohelix > Oreohelix idahoensis. The sequence goes on from JAMPIV010000150.1 coordinate 116,467, forward strand.
TCCGTACCCCCTTTGCTTTTAGTAAACCTTCCATTACCCACTCGGCTTTTAGTAAACCTACCCGTACCCACTTGACTTTTAGTAAACCTTCCATTACCCACTTGGCTTTTAGTAAACCTACCCGTACCCACTTGACTTTTAGTAAACCTACCCGTACCCCTTTGGCTTTCAGTAAACCTTCCCGTACCCCCTTGACTTTTAGTAAACCTTCCTGTACCATCTTGACTTTTAGTAAACCTTCCTGTACCATCTTGACTTTTAGTAAACCTACCCATACCCCCTTGGCTTATAGTAACCTACCTGCACCCCCTTGAATTTTAGTAAACCTACCAGTACCAACTTGACTTTTAGTAAACCTACCCGCACAAAACAAATGTCTATGTTAGAGAGAAGATAAACACCTATGCAGGCCACCAAGAACCACTTTTGTCAGTAGTGAAACGTCGAAAGCTTGCCTGGTTTGGGCATGTAACTCGTCATGACTCCCTTTCGAAAATGATCCTCCAGGGAACAGTCGAAGGTAAACGGAGAAGAGGAAGGCAAAGAAAATCCTGGGCTGATAACATCAAAGAATGGGCAGGACACGGTTTTTCCACACTTGTACGCATTGCTGAGGATAGAGAGCAGTGGAGGACCCTATCTGCTGATGCATCCACCATGGCACCCCTACGACCCATGACGGGTTACGGGTTGAGTGATGATGACCCGCACCCCTTGGTTTTTAAAAAACCTTCCCGCATACCCTTGGCTTTTAAAAAACCTTCCCGCACCCCTTGGCTTTTAAAAAACCTTCCCGCACACCATGGCTTTTACAAAAACTTTCCCTCATTCCCCTGGCTTTTACAAAAACCTTCCCGCACCCCTTGGCTTTTACAAAAACCTTCCTGCACCCCTTGGCTTTTACAAAGCCTTTCCCGCACCCCTTGGCTTTTATAAAAACCTTCTCGCACCCCTTGGCTTTTAAAAAAAAACCTTCCCGCATTCCTTGGCTTTTACAAAAACCTTCCCGCACTTACCTGGCTTTTACAAAAACTTTCCCGCACCCTTCGGCTTTTAAAAAAAACTTCCCACACTCCCCTGGCTTTTACAAAAAACCCTTCCGCACCCCTCGGCTTTTAAAGAACCTTCCCGCACCCTTTGGCATTTACAAAAACTTTCCCGCACCTCTTGGCTTTTACAAAAACATTCCCGCACCCCTTGGCTTTTACAAAAATCTTCCCGCACCCCCTTGGCGTTTAGTAAACCTTCCCGCACTTCCCTTGCTTTTAAAAAACCTTCCCGTACCCCCTTGGATTTTAAAAAATGACCTCCCCAAAAATTGAATAGCTTTAGCTTTACGTTACATTTAAATGACAAGGTTAATAATACAGGTAGAGTCTGTTTAAATTTACATCTCCACTGATTGAAAAGTGTTAACAATATAAATTGAATATGTTTTCATTTATGTTTTCACTGATTGAAAAGTGTGAAACTTTCATTAATTTTAAAATGAATATTTTCACATAGACATTTACACTGGTTTAAAGCTTAAAAACTTTACATTAATTTTAGTGAATATGTTTATATGGACATTTACACTGCTTGAAATTGTAAGTATTTATACTTAGAATGTACATCATTTCTTTCATCTTTTCCTCCCTGCTCCATAGGAACTTGGGACTACTTTCTGCTGTTAGTTCTAATTAAGAAACTAGCAATAAAGCAATCACCAGCCCGTGCAGTGGTGGTTCATGAATGATCATTCCATACGCTAAGGTTGCCAGCCTCAAATGACTTGGAAATCCACTAGCGATTTTCACATATTAAAATTTACATGGTAATATACATAAATATGTTAGTTCACATGTTAGTAATATAATATGTAAAATGACAACTTACGCCAATCCTGGCTCACAGACTTTTTGCTCGGATGAATAAAAGAGACTTGAATCGGCCTCTTACACGCTTCTGGGGTGTCGTTAATTTAATAAGTTCTCTCTCTGACTTCGTGTGTGGTCCTTCAGTTTCCTCAGTCCCGGTTTCCTTATTTAATATGAAAGAGATTTCCTGGGCTATGAAAATCCGTCCAAAATTCTCCAATAAAAGGTGTCCGGTATGTTAAGAAGGAATTCTGAATTCTAGGCTTCACTCTAGCAAGGTCTGGTATCTTTGGCAAGCGATCTTCACAGTGGAATAACAATAAAACGTGTCAGGTTATATTCCCGGTCTCCCACGCATCTGTTTGTTATGAAGTTAAATAAAACGCTCCAATCAGGCGGGTGTGGTATTTTCTAAATATTCAACGTGAAATAAGGTGCGTAAAGCAAAAGGTCACGTATTACCATATATGGCAATAAGATATACGATGCCTTGCGTACAGACTCGCGAACATGTCGTTAACCTCATATGACAACGTGTTCCAAAAGTAACAATTCATTCCTTTATCAGACAGTAATCTCTTATCGGTGTCTGTCCATCAGTTCTCTCCCCGTATTCCACGCTTTGGTGATGCACGCACCCGTCTTATCGGTGATTAGGCAGATAGCACTGGGCCATGTACGTGTTAATCCGTAGCTTGGTACAAGGGAATTTTACCAACCTGCCTCTCGTAATATTATCTCTACCTCTCCTTGCAAATGTTCGATTCCCGGTAAGACCATCACTTCTGTTATGTTTCTGTTGTCAAGTCTTCTACTTCTTTATTTTCTCACTGAGTGCCTGATAACATACCTTTGTGTGTTGTTTGTTCATTTATTTACTCATTTGAGTGGCTGTTTCGTCGGTGGCCTCCTCTCCACTGAAGAACTACTGGCATAGCCGGGGGCGTAATGTGGCGTAGGCTTTTGCACGCCACATGTTAGTGAGAATGGTGATGTTTGGAGTGCCTATAAGTGTGGCTCTAGTTTATGTCACTTTGCTTAGTTCGCGTGTGACGTGTTAATGTTTGACCGAGTAACGTGGGCATTTGTTGGCAGTCTTTCAGACTGATGCTGTGTTTACATGCGTTCCCAAGGAACTTATTTGAGATAGTGTCTAGGCCTGGAGTGGCCATCGCTAGTGTGCTATAAGCATTGTATCATTAGGAGTCGTAGAAAATGTGGATTGAAAATATCGTTTTAATGATGCAACAATGTTCGTATGAATAAATGTGGCTGTGTTTACTGAGGTGTTCGACTCAACGTCCTTACAGTTGGTTCGTTTGAAACCATTTTACAAGTTATTGTTCAAGCTCCATAGGTTCGGGATCCTCTAGACCAGCGGTTCCCAACCTTTTTTCACTTGCGTACCCCTTGGCAGCCCATTTATATAAATTGTACCCCTAATATTAGCAAAATATTTGTAATTAATATAGTTGCTGTTATTCAAAATTTATAGATTATAACCAGAAATAAAGGGGCCAACCACGGGATTAAAAAACAATGTAATAAAAAGGTGAACAAACAGTGCATATATTTTTACATTAAAAAATCAGAAGTTACAATAAAAATTTACACATTTAATTTATTAATAATAATAATAAAAACGTTGTTATTGTTAAAAGTTGAAATGACTTTTTATAACACACATGTCACTTGACCATGACAAATGTTCAGTGCGATCCTTGAGCTTGTTTTGAGGCACATAGTTTTTTTTTAAATCAGGTTCAAGTGATGTAAGATCCAGTCTCAATTCTGGACCTGCATTCAGTTTATTACGGTATTAATTTTTTTATAAAGGTATAAGAAGAGAAAGCCCTCTCCACCAGCTCAGTATTTGTAAATGGCAACAGAAACTTAAGCGCCTTGTCGGTCAGCTGTTCATATTCTCTGCTGATGTCTCCCCAAAAGTTAATAAGGAATTGTCCTTTGAATTCAGCTATTAAAGTAGTATCAGTCGAAAGTTCAATCAACTTCTCTTTTTCGTTGATTGATAATGTGGCTGCTTGGAAATATTCTTCTTCAAAGGGATTTACAATCCAGTAGTTCTCTTTTCCAGGTTTCTGAAAGTACTTCTCGAAAGATGATTTTAGCCCTTTCAAGTGTTCAATTAATTTCATAACTTTTGACTTGTATTTTACACTGTTGACATATGTATCTTTTTTCCGCCATTACTCAATTTTTTTCGCGTACCCCTGAACGTCCTGTCGCGTACCCCCAGGGGTACGCGTACCACAGGTTGGGAACCGCTGCTCTAGACAAATGAGTTATACTTACAGAAACAAGAACATTTTCAATTCAAACTCGCCACAATCACCTTTAGTAAAAACTCGCATTTATGAGGTAATTAAATTGCAGACTCCCTTTTCGTGCATATGTGCGATTTTCTGGCGGAACCCTCAACTACGCTGCTTGACTATCACGTAACAAGCGGACGCGTGATTAACACGAATGCGGAAATTTGATAAGTGTCAAATAAAGTATTGAAAACGCTTAAAATGTCCTCACAAGCACGCATTAGCACATCATCGTAAGCGCGGTGTCGCCGTGACGTTTGTCCTGTAGGTGACACAGTTGTCATTTTCCACAACATAAATTTTGTCATCCATTTCAGAACTGGTTATCTCAATCTCCATTTGTTCATTTTACCTCCCCTTCCTATTTTTGTCTCTTCAAATTATCATTCTTCTGTTTCTTCTTCTTCAAATACCACGTGATCATATCTTGTCAAAACTTCCTGCCTCCAGAAATATGTATCCATTCTGTTGATGACTTCTTTCCATGCCACGATGTCAGACTGTCCAGTATCCAGTGGCGCACTACGGTTGATGTTTCTCTGTGTGTGTGGGGGGGGGGGGGGAGAAGAAGGCGGTTCACCCTCGATTGACAGCCACAAGGGAGTGCGGCTGGACACTATTATGGCCATACTGTAATGTTTAAAAGTCTAACTGTAAGCATAATATATTTTTTCTGCATATTTATTTATGGCGGAGGGTGGTGAGATGTGAAAGGAAGGATCCGCCTCGTGTGCACAAAACTTTAAGTACGCCTTTGCTAGTATGTTCTATTCGTCTTCTATATCTATTTCCTTCAAGCATCCATGTTGTCGCGATATATTCTCATAAAAGGTCGAACGAAAGAAGGAATTACACTGACAAACAACATTTTTCTTTCTTATATAAGAATAAGTGTTCTTAGGTCAGTTTCTTGCGCTGATTTCAGATTTGAAATCCGTTTATCTCTATCACATCGGGTTCTTAAGATATTTGTGAATAAATATATTTTTGGGAAACCGTTATTTGCTCTATTTCATTTTTACTATATAACTTATTAAAAATTAATAAAATGCAAAATAATTCTACTTTTTATACTGCTAAACGATGCATGACATATGTTACGCTATTTTTCAAATAGTTACTGTATTTTGAAATAATTCTGAGCGAAATATGGCTTCTAGAAGTTGTAGAAATTCGGCTGATCTGTTCTGTTATGTGTGCGGATACTTTACCGATCGTGTTCACCAGAAAAACTTTACACCATTACTAAAGAAAGCATATGAACTTTATTTCGATTCGAAAGTTGATGATGCAAATAAATCTTGGAAGCCAAATGCAGTTTGTTCGACTTGTGCAAATACATTGGCAGGTTGGTTACGAAAATCGCCGAAGCATAAGTCGATGCCTTTTGGAGTGCCAGTAATATGGCGTGAACCGACAAATCACGCTACTGACTGTTACTTCTGCTTGACACATATCCATGGTTTCACTTTTAAAACTAGAAAGTCTGTGGTTTATCCAAATATTGAATCGGTTTCAAAACCAGTGCCTCATGATCCAATCACGTGTCCGATCCCAGTTCCACCAGAACAATATCCGTTGGACGTGAATGAACCATCAGAAAGTGATAGTTTACCTGCTTTAGAAACTAATTCTGACTCGGATTATATACCGGTGAATGATGGTGTTCACTTAATTAACCATTCAGAACTTTCAGATCTAATACGTGATCTCGCTCTTACCAAAGGACATGCGGAATTACTCGGTTCACGACTCAAAGAATTGAATCTTTTAGCGCCCAATACTCCGATATCTAAATTTCGTCATAGACACAGAGAACTTGTTCAATACTTTGAGATGGATGACGACATTTGCTATTGCAAAGATGTAAACGGTCTAATGGTGCACCTGGGTCATGAGCACATAGTCAACGAATGGCGACTTTTCATCGATTCTTCCAAGACTAGTCTAAAAGCCGTGTTATTGCATAACGGAAATTTATTTTCATCAATTCCAGTCACCTACTCTGTTCATATGAAAGAAACTTAAGACAATATGGCTATACTTTTGGCAAAAAATAAAGTACAATGACTACCAATGGCGGATTTTTGGAGACCTAAAGGTCATTGCAATTCTCACGGGCATGCAGACTGGGTATACTCAATTTTGTTGCTTCCTATGTGAATGGGACAGCCGCAACAGACAGGAACATTATGCAAGAAAGGTGTGGCCTATCAGGGATCGTATGCAGCTCGGGCATAAAAATGTAATACACGAGCCATTAGTTAACAAAGACAGCATCATTTTACCACCGTTACATATAAAGTTGGGGCTCATGAAGAATTTCGTAAAAGCGTTAGATAAAACGAGCAAAGCTTTCACTTATCTTCGAGAAAAGTTTCCGCAAGTTAGCGATGCAAAGATAAAGGAAGGTATCTTTGTAGGACCTCAGATTAGGAAAGTTATTGCAGACAAACAATTCGAGAACTTGTTACATGGTAGTGAACTTCGCGCAAGGATGGCATTCAAATCGATCGTCGATAACTTTCTGGGAAATCACAAATCTGTCGACTATGTGCATATTGTTAAGCAGTACATAGATGCATACAGAATTATGAGCTGTAACATGTCCCTCAAAATCCATTTGCTCGATTCGCATCTTGACTTTTTTCCCTGACAACCTTGGCGAAGTCAGCGATGAACATGGAGAACGATTCCATCAAGATATCGCCGTAATGGAGTCACGTTATCAAGGACGGTAGAGTGTGACCATGCTTGCCGATTATTGTTGGATGCTTCATTGCGATGTACCACATGCCATTCACCGACGAAAGTCGACTGCAAAGAAATTCAAGCCTACATAACTGTTATACTTCTTGTACGAATGATGTTGTAATACTGTATGCTATTGTTAAAAAAACTTTAATTGCGTATTTCTAGAGATCCCGACCTGATAGAGAAAAACGGTTTGCAGATTTAAAAACAGCGCATTAAAATTGACCAGAAAAACATAGAAATGTTAGAGAAAGAAAAAAAAAAATTTTTTTTGTTAGCCAGTGTTATCAGAACAACCGCCAATAATTTTGTTCTCCGAAGTGCACGCTGCATAGCTTTTGTCATCATAGCTTTCATTTTGTCAATTATGTACGCTTTGTTTTAGCTGTTGTATCTGATAGTTCTCCTAGGTGAATTCTTGACATGGCAAACAGCAACTTGGAGTCTTTGTTAACTGATAACAGCGTCAGCGTGAGGACAAAACCGACGGAGTATTTCTCGATTAGCTTAATTGTGTTTAAGAGAGGTCCATGGGGCATGATGCGCAACATAAGACTCACAATGTCTCTCAGCCTCTCATGCTCAAGCCTACCTCACCTACAAGCAGTGGACCCTGTTCTCCCCAGTAATCCAGCTGAAGGTTGGGGTTTCAATCCCTAGCGGGAAGCTAGATGAGACAGCAGACGAGGTTCAGGCGAAATCATTTTCCCAGCCAGTTGGGACAGGGATGAGCCCAATCTCCCATTGAAGAGGTGCTGAAGTCGTCGATACTGGGCCAGAAGGCGGACCGGAAACCACAGTATCACGCAACTCGCTCTTTTATGGATGAGTACACCGTCAAATAAATCTCGTGCTGGTGCTCGCCCTGTATAGCTCCACCAGGCAGGTGCAGTGCCGGGCTCTGAACCTCGACAGAGCCCACCCTCAGCTACTGGAGGACATTCTCTATACCGTCTTGTGGAGTCAGGAGACGGCAGAGGAGAGCTACTGACCAAAACAAAACAGTAAGAGAGAAACCCAGAGTGCCACTTGTCATAATGCACTGGAATGCAGAGGGAGTGAACAGCAAGCAGGTTGGGTATAGCAAAAAGACGGACTTGGAAAACATCTTGTATGAGAAGCAAATCAGTGTTTGCCGAATCCAAGAGACTCACTTTAAAGTAGATCAAACCTTTAAAATAAGGGGATGTCAATGCTTCAGATCCGACAGACAAGATAGATGAAAAGGAGGAGTACTTACTCTTGTAAGAAATAACATTCATGTACATGAAAGGAAAACCTACAAAGATGGAGCAGAATATCAGCTATTGCAGCTAAAGGTAGACAAGATGGAAATAGAACTTCGGAACTATTACTGTCCAAACAACAAACCCCTGAGTCTGAGCTCTATACAGGTACCAGCCACCAACTTTATAGCAGTTGGAGACTTTAATAGCCACTCCCAGAGCTGGGGCTATAACCATCTAGATCACAGAGGTAAAGAGGTTGAAACATGGCAAGATGACCACTCCTTAATCCTAGTCAATACTGTCACAGATACGCCTACCTTCTACTCCAGAGGATGGCACACTTCAACTCCCGATCTTGCCTTCGCCACCCCAGATATAGCTGGACTCATAAGTAGAGAAGTAGGAGACCAACTAGGAGGAAGCGACCATCACCCAATCTTTCTTACTGTCCAGAGTGTAACTCTCAATACAGGCCCAGTCATTACAAGATGGAATTACCAAAAAGCCAACTGGGGTTTATTCAGGCATCGGGTGAATACGCTGCTGTCTGACCTCAAGGTGCGGAACAGAGACATGAATGAAGTGGTAAAAGACTTCAACAGATGCATACTTCAAGCTGCAAAAGAAACCATTCCCAGAGGATTCCGGTGTAACTATACACCATACTGGTCCAGTACACCCGAAGAACGCCAGGAAGCTATGGACAAAGCTAGAAAAGACGCAGAGTCTCAGCCTTCACTTGAAACTCACAACAAATGAAAAATTCCGTAGCTGAGTTTCAGAGAACAAAGCTAGAAGAAAAACGGAAAAGCTGGAGAAATAAAACGGCAGCGCTGAACCTTGAGAAAGACGGCAAGAAACTTTGGAGATTAGTTAAATCTCTAAATGAAGAGTGTTCCTCGCCTAGGCAGACTATCACATTGGATGAAGGTGGCAAAATTCTCAGAGGAAAACAAGCTGCAGACCTGTTTGCTAGAAGATACGGTTCAGAAAGCAACTTACTGACGTGAAGTGTTCTGTTTTCACAACACGTCCTTCTATGTAACTCTGACGAAACCGCGGGCCATACTTTATGATAACTGCCTGATATACGGACCAATCAGAAGGTACCTTTATGCCTTGTTTATTGAAGCATTGAACAGTCAAAATGGCTAGGACCAAACCACGCAAACGATGGGAGGATGACAATTAATTACAGCCTAAGGAAAGAAGTACCATCTGGAAGAGGTCACTAATTCTACAACGGGAATGTTGCTCTACATGTCTGTGCAGAGACTTTTACGAAAAGTACTAAAGGACGGGAGAAATCTTTGGTTGAATGCGTCGAGGCCTCATGTTAGTCCATAATTTTGCTGTTTAGAGAACGCATAGAAATAAATGCATTTAGGAACATAAAAGACTATTAGCTTGAAGATGTAAAATAATTCAGAGCGGATTTTAAGCTTGAAATGAAGGAAATCGCTCCAGGAATAACGTAGATAAATAAAATCTTAGTTTTCCTGATTTGCACACCTAGGCAAATTTTACAAACATTTTAGGATGCAAATACTAGCGAGCAGGGAAACCCCTCTGACGCCCGACCTCGCACTATAAATAACGTGTGTGCTAAACAAAATAGGTCAGTCATATTTTGAAAATTACAGCGAGCGCAAAAAGTGTTAGTGAACAGTGCCTTGCCTTCTGTATCTGAGAGCAGACCAATGTAACCATTAACAGCTCGACTGTATGTGCCTGAGGGTAAGAAAGAATTTATATATATATATATATATGCATATAGATATATGTATTTTTAGTGATTAATTCATTTATGCGTTAGGAAGTGTGTAGAATGTGTTAGAAAACTACGGCGTGTTGCTGGCGGACTTACAGGTCTGTGTATAATTCTGGAGGCAAAAGCCAGCCTTGTGAAATATTCAAAATAATTGAGAATGATGGCAAAAGTGTGTCTGTAGGTTTAGAGAAGCATTTAAAGAATTATTTCTTGATGGAATGACACACTCACCAGGAACGTAAGGAAGGATGAAAGCGATTGTTTTACTGGATTGTTTAAGTTATTACTTAGTATTTTATACTAGACCAAATCACTGTATGAAGGCGGATCATGGACAAATGGCTCTAACAAAGGATTTAGAGGGAAAGTGTAGTCACAGTGAACTGGATGTGGGTATAGATGGTATAAATTGTCCTGTGCATCTGCTAGCACTGTCTGAAACTGTCTATCATCCCCAACTTTTGTGATAGAGGGATAGTGATAGACCATATAGGGGTTACATTTATTTTGTTTCAGGTTCTATCCTGTAAACTCAACTGCTGATAAGAGTCAGCCACTAATGAAGACACTTCTGGTGCAAGCGCCTTTGGAGTTCAGAAGGCCCGTTACCAAAGTACCTACTGCCTGGAGGTATCTCAAATAACATTGCCTGCCAGGATAAAAGTGGAACCAGATTCATTCCAAAAGATGAGCCAGAAACCAAGACAGCTGTAGAGTATCCAAATCCCACCACAATCATAGACAAAATTACTTATGATGACAAATGTGGGCATAGATTTAACCAGTGATAACTTCACATTCAGGGGACAGTGAAATAAACTTGTTAGTATTATATAAATGTTCTTTCAGTGGAGATAATTAACTAAAGTGAGAACTTTAACAAGTTTAATGTCTTTTGAGACTTTTGATTATTTTCCAATGCTTTATTGATTTAATGTTGTAATTGAATTTGATTTCATTTCAAGCTTTCCAAACAGAAAAGAGAAACTGTATAAATAAATTGTAAATATTTACCAGCAGACTTACTTAATTATTTAAGTTAAGTTCAAGTTCTTGTTGGTATATAATTTAATTAATACCCCTAGCAGAGCCAGCAACAACAATATAATAATAATAAAATCATAGGAGGATCTTGAGAGGGAGCCCATGGGAATCCAGGAACATATAATATCATCATACCCGGAAACTTATACAGCTTGATCCTACCTTTGATGTCGATACACCCTTATTCTTTTCAGAAAAAGGGGTATTTCTTATAAGATCAGTCTCTTATCTGGCAATATCCTGGTATCATCTGACAACTTTTTGTCCAGGATATCTTATTCTTTCAATAACATCAACCCTCTCGTGACACTTACACATTAACAAAGACCAGCAGAGAGATAAAGACAGAAATACGGGCTACCATGGGACAGACAGATACTCCTGCCTCAATGAGGGAACCCATCAAACTAGGAGAACTACAGTACGCTATTTCCAAGCTTAAGGTCCAAAAGTCACCCGGCCTAGACGAAATCAGCAACGAAATGCTAATAAATCTGAGCTCAGCAGCAAAGACAAAACTGCTTGAGATATTCAACCACAGTTGGATGAAAGAAACGGTACCCCAAGTATGGAAAGAAGCCATCACAATACCCATACTAAAGAAAGGGAAATGTAAGACCAAGGCTGCAAGTTACCGGCCAATAAGTCTCACAAGCTGTGTTGGGAAGACTATGGAGCGAATAGTAAACCACAGATTGAAATGGTATTTAGAGTCTGAGCAGATCCTGGTGCCGGGGCAAGCTGGATTTAGAGAATGCTACAGTATAGAAGACCAAGTTACCTACTTGTTTCAGGTAGTAGAAGATGCCTTCCAGGAGAAGAAAAAGGTCCTAACGATCTGGGTCGTCTTCAAGCAGGCCTTTGACAAGGTGTGGAAATATGGCCTTATTGCAAAAGTTAGGAGAAGTGGAATGCAAGACAACATGATAAGATGGATCCTGTCATACTTGCACAACAGGAGAACTAGAGTCACCCTTGATGGTCTGCAGAGCAGAAAAGTGTTGCTCTATCAGGGGGTACCTCAAGGAGCAGTAATTTCTCCAACACTATTCCTTGTTTACATCAATGACCTGGTAAAAGATCTCCCCGCTAGAGTGAAAGCTGCCTTATATGCAGACGACCTAGTACTCTGGTTCGCCGATGAATACGTCACCACAGCAAATTATAGAATGCAGCGGGCAGCAGACAGGCTAATGTCATGGGCAGAGGAATGGCTTATCACAATAAACACAGACAAAACCTCCACAACGCTGTTCTCCCTCTCCCCCAAGGACAAAGCAGCTAACATACACCTAGGGATAACCATGATCAAGGAAGAAAGTTACCCCACATATCTTGGGGTGACATTTGACCAAAAGCTTACATGGAATAAGCATATTGAAAATGCAGAAGGAAAGGCCCGAAGACGACTAGGTATACTCAGAAAACTAGCAGGTACCAATTGGGGAGCAAATGAAAGAACTCTAAAGAAGATTTATAATCGAGTAATAAGACCACACTTAGAATTCAGCTCAACAGCATGGTCATCAGCTGCTAACTCACATCTGCAGTCATTGGACAAGGTGCAAAATCAAGCCCTCAGGCTCATTACAGGAGTCATAAAAACTACGCCAATATCAGAGATGCAGAAAGCTGCTAGATTACAGACATTGTCCTATAGAAGAGACACCAAAAGCATGATCCAGATGGAAAAGTACAACAGTATGCCAATGCACCCAATGAAGGCAAGACTAGATGACCTGGCATTGGAACGTCTAAAACATAGCAGCTTTGTCCATCGGGGAAAAAGATTTAAGAGACAGCATCAAGAAGACCTATCTATGAAGACAACACCGCTGAAGCCCACCCTATACCCTGTATCATGGGAACAGACCAGCAGTATCCACCAAATTAATACATCAATCAGTGGTCTCACAATTGGATATGAGTATAATGATCTGCAAAAACGAACTGCTACATTGAGTGACTAGGCACATTCCCATTGGTAAATTCTGTTCCAACTATACAGCTGAGGTTCAAGCTCTAGAGCAAGCTGCAAATATGATTAATAACACCAACTCTGACTGCCGCCAGGTAGTCATCCTCACAGATGCACTGTCTGTACTGCAAGCTCTCAAGGGTGGTAAACTCCCACATCTTAGAAATGAACTAAACAAGGTAGCTGCCAAAAAGTGAACCATACTTCAGTGGGTACCATCCCATTGTGGTGTACCCGGAAATGAAAAGGCAGATAAACTTGCAAAAAAAGGCAGGAGAATGTGAACAAGAAGATAATGAAATCACATACTTTGAGAAAAAGAGAGCTATCTAGACTATCAGAAGAGAACAGAATCAACCCAACGACGACTACCACACTCTTGACCGGCAGGGACAGATCACCATTTTTCGCCTCAGGACAAGGCATAAAAAACTGAATAAACACATATACAAGATACGATTGTCTGCTTCACCACTGTGCACATGTGGATTAAACGAACAAACTGCTGAGCATGTTCTACAGGATTGTCCTCTGTACGACCAGTTAAGAAAGATATACTGGCCCACCTCGTTAATAAGACTTCTAGCTAGCCAGAGTAAGGAATAGAATCAGAATTCCATTTATCGGACCGGACCTTGTTTGAGCATCTTGTGGACTTATTTCCCAGGAAAACTCTACTTACATTAACACGGAAAGCCGGAATCCTAGGAATCTGAACACAAAGTCAGAATGGGAGCCTAGTGTAAATGAATACCCCAGACCGCATGCAATAAGCATCCTAAACAAGTTGTCTTAACTATTTCCCTGAGCCAGGAGTCAGTGTTCCCAAAGAAATGTTGGGGTAAGTTGTACATTTTTAAATTCTATATTTTGCATTTATTAACATGTGCAAATTGCTAGTGGATGTCCAAGTCATATAAGGCTGGCAACCTCAGCATATAGAATGATAGTCCTAAGATCCATATAGAGCAGGGAGTGGATGATGATAGAACTGAAGTTCATACTTATTATATTATTCACCTTTTCAACCAGTGCAAATGTAAAGATACACCCGCGTGTCACCTGGGCCCGAAAGGGGAGCAAAGAATAGTAACACTGTCCCCTGCCAGGCATGTCGTAGAAGGCGACTAAGGAGGGTTGGGCATGGGGCCGGTTACCCCATCCTGTAAAAAAAAAATTTAAACCACAAAAAACTTCAACAAATATGGACAAGTCAAATAAAGGAAATAAAACACAGCCATCCAAGACAGGGGAAGGTCCTCTCGCGGGGAGGCGTATGATGCAACACAGAGAAAGCCGAAAGGAGTCTGTGTTGCTGACTAACCTTCTTTCTTCTATGAGAACTTCCAGATTTGGCACCTGGAATGTTCGGACATTAAACGAACAAGGGAAAGTGGCGCAAGTAGCAGCAGAAATGAGGGAATACAAAATCGAGGTTCTGGGAATGTATGAAACAAAGTGGAAGGGGGTAGACAGGAAGAAACTCATCACAGGTGAATTGGTGCTGTCCTCAGGACATGAAGACGAAACTTCACACCACAGTGAAGGGGTAGCTCTTATGTTATCTAAAGAAGCACAGAAAGCACTCATTGAATGGGAAGCTGTTGGACCCAGAATAATAACAGCTACTTTCAAAACAGCTAAAAAGAAAATTCATGTAAATGTCATCCAATGTTATGCACCAACTAATGACAAAGAAGAGTCTGTGAAAGAAGCATTTTATACTAAACTACAGGAAATTATGGATAAAGTAAAAAGAAGAGACATCACAATTTTGATGGGTGACATGAATGCAAAGATAGGTACAGTCAACACCGGATTTGAAGAAGTCATGGGAAAACATGGGCTAGGAGTAATGAATGAAAATGGAGAACTATTCGCAAACTTCTGTGCTTCAAATCAACTGGCTATAGGAGGAAGCATGTTTCCACATAAGAGAATACACAAGGCAACATGGATATCACCAGACCATAAAACAGAAAATCAGATCGATCATATATGCATAAAGAAGAAGTTTAGATCATCATTGCAGGATGTAAAGGTATATAGAGGAGCAGATGTGGCATCAGATCACCATCTTCTGATAGCCAAAATAAAAATGAAACTCAAGAGATATGCAACAATGCAAAATTATAGACAACAGTTTAATGTAGGACAGCTAAGAAATCAAGAAACAAGAGACAAATTTGCGGTCACAGTATCCAACAAATTCCAAGTGCTACAACAGCTGGAAGATGTAGAGAATACAGAAGACTATTGGCAGCAGGTCAAAATGGTATGGAAGGAGACATGTGAAGAAATACTGGGGAAAAGGGAAAGACAACAAAAAGCATGGATAACAACAGAAACCATCAATAAGATAAAAGACAGGAAAAACAAGAAAGCAGAGTTAAACACAAGCAAAACTAGAAGCTCCAAAGCCAAGGCTCAAGAAGTGTACACAGAAGCAAACAAAGAAGTAAAAAGAAGTATCAAAAGAGACAAGAGGAAGTATATTGAGGAGTTGGCAAGAGAGGCAGAAGATGCTGCAGCCAAAGGAAATATGAGAGAACTGTATAGCAGCACAAAGAAGTTAACAGGGAAATACAAGCAAACAAGTTGTCTCATAAAAGACAAGAATGGGAAACTGCTCAGCAATATACAAGAGCAAATGAAGAGGTGGACAGAATATTTTGGGGACCTTCTCAATAGACCAGCTCCACAAAACCCGCTGGACATCCAGCCAGCAGAAAAAGAGCTACAAATTAACGGTGAAAGACCAACGAAGGAAGAAATAAAGAAAGCCATAAAGCTTCTAAGAGATGGAAAAGCGTCTGGACCTGATGGCATTCCAGCAGAGGCCATCAAAGCAGATATCGACACGGCTACAGAGATGTTATATAAATTACTTGGTAAAGTCTGGGAAAAGGAAGAGATACCAGCAGAATGGAAGGAAGGATATCTGGTTAAGTTGCCTAAGAAGGGAAATTTACAAGAGTGCACAAATTATAGAGGAATAATGTTACTATCAGTGCCAGGAAAAGTATTAAACAGGATTATCCTTGAGAGATTAAAAGAGTCGATAGACAAGAAATTGAGAGATGAACAAGCAGGTTTTCGACAAAACAGATCATGTACAGACCAGATAGCCACTTTGAGAATAATAGTTGAACAAAGTCTGGAATGGAATTCACCACTATACATCGGATTTGTGGACTATGAAAAGGCATTTGACAGTGTAGACAGAGAATCACTTTGGAAATTGATGAGGCATTATGGAGTTCCCCTGAAGATCATTAATTTAATAAAGAAAACATATGAAGACATGACATGCAGAGTTCTTCATGAAGGACAGCTTACAGAACCATTTGGGATAAGAACAGGAGTGCGACAGGGATGCCCCTTGTCTCCATTTCTTTTCTTGCTGGCAATAGATTGGGTTATGAGATCATCGACAACACACAACAGAAATGGAATCCAGTGGACTCTGACTAAGCAGTTGGATGATCTGGATTTTGCTGATGACTTGGCTCTTCTGTCCCATAACCGTAATCAGATGCAGGACAAATTGAAAACACTCGATGAGAGGTCACAGCAATTGGGTCTGAAAATACACAGGGAAAAGACAAAAAATAATGAGAATAAATGCAGGTAATGATAATAGGGTTGAACTTGAAGAAACACCAATACAAGATGTAGAATCATATACGTATCTTGGCAGTAATATAGACAAAGTTGGAGGGACAGACAGCGATATCAAAATAAGAATACAAAAGGCAAGAGGAGCTTTCATTGCATTGGGAAATATATGGAGATCAAGAGAAATAGGATCCAACACGAAAATAAGAATCTTCAACTCAAATGTGAAGTCAGTCCTATTGTATGGCTCTGAGACATGGAGAACAACAAAGACAACAACCAAAAAGCTACAGACTTTCATAAATGGGTGCTTGCGTAGAATAGAGGGATTAAAATGGTATGACAAGGTTACCAACGTAGAACTGATGACAAGAACTAGACAAGTGCCAGTGGAACAAGAGATGAGAAGAAGACGATGGCGATGGATAGGACACACACTGAGGAAACCTGTTGATAGCATTACAAGGCAGTCCTTGTTCTGGAACCCGCAGGGCAAGAGAGGCAGAGGAAGACCAAGAAGTACATGGAGAAGAGAGTTGGAAACAGAGGTGAAAATGATGAGGAGAACATGGAAAGAACTTGAGATGATGGCACGTGACAGGAGGACTTGGCATGTGTTTGTTGAAGGCCTATGCTCCTTTGGGAGTGGAGGGTTATGAATGAATGAATGAAATGTAAAGATATTCAATATATATGTAATGAATATTTTCCATTCACTGGGATTAATATTAATGCGCAGAGAAGGTAAAGTTCTGAGGTAAATGGGATGGTGGAATTTTTTTTTAAATGGGGGGGGGGGGGAGGGGGGGGGGGGGTTTGTTTTTGGGGGGGGGGGGGGGGGGGGGCCACATGATTGTGTGTCAGGAAACCCAATAGTCAGGAGGGTATTTGTTTCTCTTCTTTCATGATACTAGTCGGCGGTACCAGTTGAGGGTGCTATCTCTGGAACAAATTACGTGTGGTATAAGTGACCTGCTGCCAACGCTAGACACAATCATCAGACGGGTCTTGAAGACGCTTGACCAGCTTCGTGATTCCTCTCTGATACTTCTTGGAACGTGTCACAACCTCCAGACTTGACAAGTGACAAGAGTGAATCAGTTCATAACCTGCAAAGAACCAAACATCGGCTGGAGCAGAAACCAACGAACTTACTGGCAGCTAAGTACAAATTTAAAAGCTGCCAAGACAATTCCCTCAATACCCATAACATCACCCTGTGATGATTACCTTTTTTTAAAAAAAAGAGTTATTCATTTTACACTGTTAAATATAATTGATTAATAAATTTGTTATTTGTATATACACAAATTTAAAGTTTATTTAATCCTTCTGAGAGTACTGCTCCCGTATATCTCAGTCACCTTAAATACACTTAAAACAGAGCTACTAAATTAAGATTTCACTGAATTAAATCAGTTGGGGGCTTGAGCGAGCTAAATCATACAATGTATCTCTTCAAAAAAGCTATTGGGCAGATAATAAGTTAACTGTGCTAAGACACATTCAGAATTTTTCTTGATTTCTGAATATCTTATGAATACTGCCTCAAGGTAGAAGCATCATCATCCTTCTATTTGCATCTCTGCCAAGAGTAATCTTGTGCGAAGGTAGACACCTTTGAAGACCCACATTATATACTCTTGGTTTTGGCTATTGTTGGACCATCACTGCAGCAAAGGGGAGGCAACCTGTGACAGTTAGCCATACTGTTTGTTGAAGTTTTAGTTGCTTAATTTGCTTGCAGGATGGGACAGCCGGTCCCATGACCAGACTATCTTAGTTGCTTTCTACGACATGTATAGTAGGTTACAGCGTTACTATTCTTTGCTCCCTTTTGGGGACCCGGTAAGATATGGTTATTGAAACATTCTGATGCTGATAATATTTTTGCACGATGAAGATTTTAATAGCAGACAAATTTTCACAAACACGGATATACTAACGCATGCGTGCACAAAAGGGCATGCGTAAATTATTTAAATATGTGAAAAGCTTTCCGAAACAAAACAAAACAAAAAGTACACAAGGAAGGCAGTGACACTGGGAATTTTCAGCAACGTCATGTTTATTTTTGCATTGAACAGCAATTTTCGCTAATGGCTAAAAATCAGCGGTTACACCCAATTAGATTGTTTGGCAGACGCGAGTAAATCTGGATTATTTCCTTTATTCATTTATCTGTCTGTAATTTGTCAAGCCCATCGATAAGATAAGGGAAAGGGAAAAACAAGAAAGCAGTTTTAAAAGGAATACAAATCAGAGGTTCCATAGTCAAGGTTCGTGAAATATGCGTAGAAGGAAACAATGAAATAAAAATTAATATAAGAAGAGACAAGAGGACATATATTGATGTACTAGTAAGAAAGGCAGAGAAATGTGCCGCTAATGGAAATATGAAGGGCCTTCACAACATTGCAAAGAAGCTACCAGGGAAGTACTGTCACAATAGATTGAGGTACCATCTATATCACAAGTACAGGACTGGTTCAACAGATCTCTGCTCCTGTGGCACCAGCCGCGTGACAGCTGAACATCTGGTCCAGTCCTGCCCAACTTACAGCAGTGAACGGAGTGGCATATGGCAACAACCCACTTCTCTCAACGAAAAACTGTTTGGAGATGTCAGGAACCTTGAGCTGACTACTGCCATGATTAGAGTCATTAATGTAGAAGTCTGAGGGCGAACGAAGAAGAAGAAGAAGAAGAAATGGCATTATTGAAGACAAGAAAATAAATCTGCTAAGCAACACAGAGGAGCAAATGAAGAGGTGGACGAAACAATTTTAAATAGCTTTTAAATAGACCTTTGTCGTATAGTAGGTCTATCTTTATCACTCTCTTTCTTTTCCAACATCTTTCTTATTTCATTTTCACCCACATTTTCCTCTTTCGTCGTGGTTAAAGTAATCTTTCTTGATCACGACTTGTATCTAACTTCACACTCCTTTGATTCATGTTCCTTCCTTGCGGAACACACCTGGCTTCATTGCTATCTTGTGAAACACCAGCTTGATCACAGACAACTCCTTGGATATCTAAGTCCCCGTGTAAATATCGTCAGACATGCCACCTAGAATATTGATTATTTTGGAATACGCCCGGCCGACACAATATGATAGTCTTTTCATGGCTAAGCCGCCGTTTAAACAAGAGACGGACACTACCTGGCGACACAATGGCCGGCGCGCCGGGGCACGGACAACAACGTTTATTTCCAGATGGTAAAAAAGAGAGCGGCATGTGTCTTAGATGTGAACAAGGAGATTAGGGAAAACCGTCTCACAAAGGATGACAGGAAATACAGGAAAGTGACAATGGACACAACATTTGTGACAGGAAAAGGTGGGTGATTTTTTATTAACTAGCCAATCTGAAAACACCGGGTTGTCACGCACACCCACCCACTTGTATCCAGTGGCACGCCCTGACTGGGGACGAGATAGCCAAGGCCTAAGCCACACTATAGAGGCCTAGCGATTGGTTTAGAGGTAGAGTTTCACGTCGCAGGCAAGATTTGGGAACATACGGGCGATTTAGGAATATAATGTACCGCGGAGTCTACCAGACAGCAGTTACAGTTTCAACAGCGTGGTGTAGATAATATCCCAGAGCATAGCCTGCAATTAATTCAGTGTGGATAAAATAATTCATATATGTGGTGTATTGTGTTCTTAAAGGAGTTTGCGAACGAGAAAAGGAGGTTATTGAATCTTTTAAAAACTATTAATATGTTTTCTTAGTCTTTAGTTAAGATCACTTTTGCACTTAGCATCATAGCTAAATGTGTGGAAGACAGTTTTTCAACTAATCCTTCTCATAAATGATTAATTAAATCAAAAGATTTTTCTCTAAGATGATAGGAGGTAATTGATAGTTCATACTTCATCTTCATCTATTTTGCCAGATTAGCATTACAGATTTACATGTGCACAAGGAGTAAGAAAAGAAATGGAGATAAGAGGCATCCCTGTCGCACTCCTGTTCTTATCCCAAACGGTTCTGTAAGCTGTCTTTCATGAAGAACTCTGCATGTAATGTCTTCATATGTTTTCTTTATTAAATTAATGATCTTCAAGGGAATTCCATAAGGCCTCATCAATTTCCAAAGTGATTCTCTGTCTACACTGTCAAATGCCTTTTCGTAGTCCACAAATCCGATGTATAGTGGTGAATTCCATTCCGTACTTTATTCAACTATTATTCTCAAAGTGGCTATCTGGTCTGTACAAGATCTGTTTTGTCGAAAACCTGCTTGTTCATCTCTCAGTTTCTTGTCTATGGACTCTTTTAATCTCTCAAGGATAATCCTGTTTAATACTTTTCCTGGCACTGATAGTAACATTATTTCTCTATAATTTGTGCACTCTTGTAAATTTCCCTTCTTAGGCAACTAAACTAGATATCTTTCCTTCCATTCTGCTGGTATCTCTTCCTTTTCCCAGACTTTACCAAGTAATTTATATAACATCTCTGTAGGCGTGTCGATATCTGCTTTGATGGCCTCTGCTGGAATGCCATCAGGTCCAGACGCTTTTCCATCTCTTAGAAGCTTTATGGTTTTCTTTATTTCTTCCTTCTTTGGTCTTTCACCGTTAATTTGTAGCTCTTCTTCTGCTGGCTGGATGTCCGGGGGGTTTTGTGAAGCTGGTCTATTGAGAATGTCCTCAAAATATTCTGTCCACCTCTTCATTTGCTCTTGTACCTTGCTGAGCAGTTTTCCATTCTTGTCTTTTATGAGGCAACTTGTTTGCTTGTATTTCCCTGTTAGCTTCTTTGTGCTGTTATACAGTTCTCTCATATTTCCTTTAGCTGCAGCCTCTTCTGCCTCTCTTGCCAACTCCTCAATATACTTCCACTTGTCTCTTTTGATACTTCTTTTTACTTCTTTTCTTACTAGCAATATACTTGGTTTTGAGATCATCGACAACCCACAAACAGAAATGGAATCCAGTGGACTCTGACTAAGCAGTTGGATGATCTGGATTTTGCTGATGACATGGCTCTTCTGTCCCATAACCGTAATCAGATGCAGGACAAATTGAAAACACTCGATGAGAGATCACAGCAATTTTGTCTAAAAATACACAGGGAAAAGACAAAAATAATGAGAATAAATGCAGGTAATGATAACAGGGTTGAACTTGAAGAAACACCAACACAAGATGTAGAATCGTACACATATCTTGGCAGCAATATAGACAAAGTTGGAGGGACAGACAGTGAAATCAAACTAAGAATACAAAAAGCAAGCAGAGCTTTCATTGCATTGGGAAATATATGGAGATCAAGAGAAATCGGATCCAACACGAAAATAAGAATCTTCAACTCAGTCCTATTGAAGTCAGTCCTATTGTATGGCTCTGACACATGGAGAACAACAAAGACAACAACCAAAAAGCTACAGACTTTCATAAATGGGTGCCTGCGTAGAATAGAGGGATTAAAATGGTATGACAAGGTTACCAACGTGGAACTGATGACAAGAACTAGACAAGTGCCAGTGGAACAAGAGATGAGAAGAAGACGATGGCGATGGATAGGACACACACTGAGGAAACCTGTTGATAGCATTACAAGACAGTCCTTGTTCTTGAACTCCCAGGGCAAGAGAGGTAGAGGTAGACCAAGAAGAACATTGAGAAGAGAGCTGGAAACAGAGGTGAAAATGATGAGGAAAACGTGGAAAGAACTTGAGATGATGGCACGTGACAGGAGGATTTGGCATGTGTTTTTGAAGGCCTATGCTTCCTTGGGAGTGGAGGGTTATGAAAAAAATGAAATGTGCACAAACTCTCATGTGCAATATATTTAACACTTCTCTTGTGCGTCTCATGTCATATATAATTACTAGAGAATTGAACTCATCATAAGCAAGGAGTAGTATAAAAGAAAGTCAACCATTGATATTAAGTGTGAAAACTTACGAAGACTTTTGTGTGTCTTCAGTCTACACATTACGTGTTTAGCGTCTACCAGAAAGAAACTAGCAAAGTGTACGTCTGGATAGCAGAATTCGGAATTTAGGACATCCTTCACTTCCTGTGACGGTATTGCCTCTCCTGCTTTGCAGTAGTGGTCCAACGGTGACCAAACTCAAGAGAATCTAATATAGGCTTCAATTGAGTCTATTTATACACAAGTTTTCTCTTGGCAGAAATGTAGATAGAAGAGTAGTAAAGCTTCTATCACATTGGAGTCTTCACAAGAAATTCAGGTAAGCGAAAACAATGCTAGCTGTCGCTAGCACGTTAATTCTGTAACCTGCCGACCACTTTTGTGAAGAATTTGAGCACTTATATATCAGCTCGTTAAGCCATCACCCTTGATTTACTCAGTGGAATTCTCTTACTCAAGTATAGCTCTGTTTAGAATGTGTGTAGTAATTGACTGAGACAAACATGCAGTAACTTTAAAATGATCATATCGAAGTTCAATTTGTAACATTACAAATAACAAAATTTAATAATCACTTTAAGTTTTAACAGTTTGAAAATAATTTGGATAGTTATGGATAAAGAAAAGCTATTATCAACGTACAGTAGAACTCCATTTATCCGAACCCCAATTATCCGAACATCCAATTATCCGAACACTTTTTCCAGAAAAAAAAAAAATCAGTCTCCACCAGTCACGTTAGACTACAGTTCTGAATCTTTTGATGCGGCAAGCTTCAAATGTGTGCGAACAATTTGTAGACAATGAGATGGGCTAATGGACGGTCGCTTACGTACATGAAGTCAGTTAGATCATAAAGTCCGTTAATATCTGGTTTACCAATCCAGTGTACGTGTGAGTTCTAGGCAGAACACTGGCTAAACAGACAGTTCAACTTAAAATAATTGTGTCTGCTACTACAGCAGAATAATTTTGGTGTACACGTATTTCTCTGTGCGACCTGGCATCTTCCAGTAGGCCTAAAGCATATAAAAGGAACCGCAATGTTTTGTCAATTGAAACGAAAACAGAAATTATCAAGAGACTAGGAAAAGGTGAAACTGTGTCTTCATTTGCGAGGATTTTCAATGTTGAGAAAGCTACCGTCTCTGACATCAAAAGTAACAAGGATAAAATTATGAGTGTTGCAACGAAATTGGATAGTGAAAATGGGTCGAAGAAACATAAAACCATGAGAAATGCGAAAGATTTGAAATTGGAAGAGGCTTTGTATATATGGTTTGTGCAAAGAAGAAGCAAAGGGGAACCTATCTCTGGCTCTCTATTGTGTGAAAAGGCACTTCAGTTCAACAGTCAACTTGACGGTCCTCCTGACTTTAAGGCTAGCCAGGGATGGTTAAGAAACTTTAAATCTCGTCATGGCATACGAGAATTGGAGATTCAAGGGGAATCTTCATCTAGCGATGCAACTGCCGCTGAAAATTTTAAAGAAACATTCTTGGCTTTTTTTGGAAGAAGAAGGTTATTTACTCGATGATGTGTATAATGCCGATGAGACTGGCTTATACTGGAAATCATTGCCTCAAAAAATCACTTGCATCTCAGCGCGAAGCAGCTGCCCCTGGGTTTAAAAAGTGCAAAGAGAGAGTAAAAATTTTGGTAGCCACGAATGCCAGTGGAAGTCATCGTTTACCGGTGCTAATGATCGGCAAAGCCAAAAAAAACACGTTGTTTAAAGAATGTGACATGTCTCCCATTGTGCTACAAAGCACAGAAGAGTGCTTGGATGAATAGTGAAATATTTCTTGATTGGTATACAAATCAGTTCATCCCAAATGTGAAGAGGTTGAAAGAACAAGAAAAGAAAACTGGAAAAGTAATTCTTCTACTGGACAATGCACCATCTCATCCAGAGACGGATACATTGAATGCAGTTGATGCAAATTTTAAAGTAATTTTTCTGCTTCCCAATGTAACAGCACTGATTCAACCAATGGATCAGGGTGTTATAGCAAAGCTTAAAAAGATGTACAAGAAGGAAGTCCTGCGTCGTTTATTGTTGGCTGAAGATGAAGAAAGTGTGGTGGCGTTTTCAAAAAAAGCTTAATCTCAAAGACTGCTGCTATATGTAAGCTGATGCTTGGACCACCCTGTCACAAGATAATCTCAACAAGGCTTGGAATAGATTGCTTGGGAAAAAAGGAGGAAATGAAACTACTGCAGTGGACACAAATGATGATTGTATAAATGAAGTTGTGGAACTGTTTCAAGCAATGCCCGGATTTTCGGACTGTGACAAAGATGATGCACACATGTGGCTAGAAGATGATAATGATTCTGGTTTTCAGTTTTTGAATGACGAAGAAATTTTGTCTTTTGTGCAAGAAGAAAACCAAATACATGTAGTGACCGATGATGAAGACTCCTCAGAAGTACATGATGTACTTGTAGATTATGAAGAAAACCCAAAACGTCGACCAAGTCCTGAAGAGGCCTTTATAGCACTAGAAACAGCGATGGCTTGGTACGAGCAAGAAGATGACAGCTGTCCTACACAGCTTCTGCTGTTGAAGAGAATGCGGGACTTAGCAGCCAAAAGCAGACTATCCAGTTTGGCGCAAAAGAGGATTCCTCATTATTTTAAATAGTGGGCTACATCTGTGCAAGTACATGTATACGTAAGTTGCGCCTGGTTTTGAATTGTTTGTAATGTTATTTTGAAAACATTTCTCTTTCTTAACAAAAATAATTAATACAAGTAGTACATGCACTGCAGTGTAATGAAAGATTTTGGTGATACAGTGATCTAATACAGTGTGGGTATTATTATTACAGTACAAGTAAATATGTTTTATAGTGTATTTTCCTTGTGATTGTTAATTATTTTTAGAAATATGTGTACATGTACTCGATACATCATGTAATCCAATTATCCGAACATTTGATTATCCGAACGATGCTCGGTCCCATGGGGTTCGGATAAATGGAGTTCTACTGTATTTGGGATTGCGAAAAGGGTAAGAAAGTTCAGATGGCAGCATATATTTAAACTTAGATGCCAATGACGGTTCTGTCTTTTCACACTGATCACTCGTCTCTGGTCAAGGTTGTCGGATGTAGCTCGTCTCCCAGAATCTTCAAGGAAAGTCTACACAGTGTCTTGTGTCTTAAAGCGTAGGCCACTGATCCCGTCTTGTTCCAGAAATAGTACGTTCTGCTGGTACCACCAATAACTGTGATAGAAGAATAAAAAGAACGTACTTCCGAGTATGGCGTTCTCCAACACACAGTTATGTGTCCCCCCCACCCCTCTTCTATTTCACCATCCCACTTAATTCAGAGTTTACCCTCGATGAGAATTAAATTTAATCCCTCGGGATAAAACTTCCTTTACATTTAAACTGAATAGCTTTAGCTTTACATTACATTTAAATGAAAACGCTAAACGTACAGATATAATATGTTTTACATTTACATCTCCGCTGTTTGAAAAGTGTTCACAATATAAATTCATTCGTGTTTCATTTACATTTACACTTGGGGAAAAGTTTGAAACTTCTATTAATTAAAATGAATATTTTGCCATGGACATTTACACTGGTTTAAAGCGTGAAACCTTACATTAATTTTAAAGTGAATATGTTTATAGGGACATTTACACTGCTTTGAAAATGTAAGTCTTATGCTTAGAATGGACATCGTTTCTTTTCATTTTTCCCTCCCTGCTCCATAGGGAACCTGGAACTACTTTATGCTTTTAGTTCTCTTTATGAAATTATCAATAAAGCAATCACCAGCCCGCGCAGTGGGGGTTCATGAATCATCCTTCTATACGCGGACATCCAATAGCGAGTTTCACACAATAAAATTTACATGGTAATATATACATATATATGTTAGTTCACATGTTAGTAATAAAATATGAAATGTAAATCCAACTTACGCCAATCCTGGATACAGACTTGTCGCACAGATGAATAATAGAGGCAAATCGTTCTCTTACAACACGTGTCTGTGATTTCTTTTAATTTTAACATAGATTGCCCCTTCTGACTCCGTGTTTCTTCAATTTGCTAGTCCCGGTTGTTCCTTACTAAAATTTGAAAGAGATTTCCTGTGCTGTATAAGTCTTATCTGGTTCTCCTATAAAAGGTTCGGATAAAAATTAGGAATTATGAATCTAGTTCTTCCTCTTTCGAAGGGTTGATGTCTTTGCGAGCTTGCAAATCACAGAGAAATAAAACTGTGAAATTGTCAGCCTATATTCCCTCCAGTGATGTTATGAATCTAATCAGAAAGATCCAATCATTTCAAATCATGAAGGAAAGGCTGTGATATTTCAAAATATTCCCACGTGAAATAAGGTGCGTGCCTGCAAAGGTCAAGTATTACCATTTATGGACATCTGATGTCTTCTATACACTCTTACAAACACATTTGTAGACTCATATTGTCTAAAATGTAATAAATCCATGATTACTTTTAACCAAGGACCGGAAGCAATTACATCACATTTGTCTGCCCATATGTGACACACAGACAGTAATCTCGTTATCTGTCGTATGAGTGAGCAAACCCCGGGTTATATCGGTAACTTAAGCCAATAGCGTAGACCAATGTAAGTTTTAGTCGGCCGCGCCTATAACCACAAATCTGGGTAGCACTCCTTGCAAATGTGACATTTATCACCTACAGGGCGATTTAATAAAGATATCTGCTACTTAACAGAAAAAAGAAAGAAAGAATGAAAGAAAAGTGCGATAATTGACCTCACCTAATAGAAATCAGTACCACAAATGTACCGATACTGCCGGGGAGAACCAAAGATCGATAGAGGTCGCCCCGTTTCGTCACACTTCCTCAATTAAGAAGGAAGATTTCTCGCCCACGTTTTACACTGGGATTGCACAGCATTTTATTCACCCTGCTTATCAAGTGCTCCCCCCGTTGATTACATATTCAAATATCAAGTTCAACTCACTCAAAAGCTTACCGCATTAGTCGAGCTAAAGCACACGCACGTTGACTCTCATATTTATAGCAAGTTCAACTCAGAAGAACGCATTTTGAGAATCAAGATTCCATATTTACAAGCTGATTTGCATATACAGCTAGCAAGCTCACCTTACTGCAAAGCATATTTTATGAATCAAGAGTACATACTCAAGTCGTTGAGTCTACATACCAAGATCATTTCGTGTAAGTGCACCAGTCTAGCCAGTGCCTTTCAGGGATTAGACAGCAGCCATTTTCTTAAGACAACAGTCAACTATTTGCCAACGCTACATGGACAGTTCCAAACATTGAAGGACTGTATATCGTTGTTGAGAATTCCAATATTTAAAATTATATGTTGAAGTAAGATATTTAAACAGTTATATACGTTGTTCTCACACAGAGCTGATAAAGCTAAACGCCTTAGGCCGTCACTGGACATCACAAGTACACGCCGACCTAGGCATCAATGTTAAATGGGTCAATGTTACGTTCTGAGTACACGCCACACAGGCTAACACTGTAGATATGAGGCAGGTACTACTATCGCTGTAGCTGTGTCTGGAATGTTGACATGGGTTTATGTAGATTCAGTCACACACCACAGGACATACGTAAGAGTACATGTAGGAGTCAAAAAAGGTTGTAAATGACTGGAACAGTTCGATACTGTTTATTACGTTACAACACAGACACGATGACATAAATGAAACACAGTCGACGGCAAGAACGCCAATCATCTCTGCACTCAAAAGGGACTGCACACTCGGCAGTTATGATCATAGTCATGGCCTATGAATCTCTACACTTCTCATCAATGCACAAAGACTGCATCTACGGCAGTTATCATAATAGTCAAGGCCTATAAATCTCTACACTTCTCATCAATGCACAAAGACTGCATCTACGGCAGTTATCATAATAGTCAAGGCCTATAAATCTCTACACTTCTCATCAATGCACAAAGACTGCATCTACGGCAGTTATCATAATAGTCAATGCCTATAAATCTCTACTCAAACTCTGCGCTATAAAGAAAGACTACACACAGCAGTTATATAATTCAAGGCCTAAAGTACTCCACTCAAACTCTGCGCTATAAAGAAAGACTGCACACAGCAGTTATATAATTCAAGGCCTAAAGAATAGCTTCACAGAAATCCATACTGCAGTTTATCAACTAGGCTGTACACACAGCGAAAACATAAGTCGACATCTTCTTCAGCACTGCGCAGGCATACACTATCAAAACCACCAGGCTGACCGGCTCGGTCCACGCCCAGAAACGGACTCCCCGGGATCACACACTAGTCCCACCAAAAAACCCGACACGAGAAAACGGCTGTTTAGAACACAGCTCCGGCAATAATACATGCGGACTAGCAGCGAGCTATTCACATACAGCTCAAAACAGTACAGCATATACATCTCAACACTTGAGATGATCAACGTTCACCACGCTTTCTGTACATACCGTTTTTCGATCATTCGAGAAGATTTTCCTATCACCATCTCTTTTAAACAATTCATCAGCTAACTCGCATTCAAGCGCCGCAACCCAAAATCTAACTTGTCCAACAAGCATTTTAAAGATTTACTTCCCCTGGATTAAATAGAACTAACAAAACTAATACAAGACCAAATCTGTTCTTAACAGTTTACCCCACCCCCGGGGGAAAAAAATAATTCTATCATTTTTTTAAAAATTATATACACCACAAATATGGGGTCAGCAAAGCTCTAACACACACCTACAAAAATTACCTTATGTTAGGTGACAATAATATATCAACAAAATAATATCAACCATAAATGTAAAGTAGCAACTGAAGCATCCAACATAATCATCCAAGCAAAACAAAAATTAATCTAATACAAAACCAAGCTAAGTACATCTAGTACAAGAAACAGCCAATAGTAAGAGAAAGAACAAGATCAAGCAAAAGAAGAATGATCTGTAATAAAGGAAAGTATGAAATAGGAATATGAAAAGAATCAGATAATATCACAATGTAACAATTAAGTCAAACAATTCCCTACATGTAAAAGAAATACAACTATCAGAACCAATTACATTATCTAAAGTCACATAATTAACTTAACAATACAAAGAATGAAAGTATAAAAGCGTAAGAAGAAAAAGTATACAAGAAGCATGAAGTGAATCAAATATGAAGCACGGAAGCATAACTAAAGAATGAAACCATACTGAAAAGACAACAGAAAAGATGTAAAAGAATGACGAATAGTCAACAAAGACAGAGGGAAAGTAAAGATGTAAGTATAGAGAAAGATAGTAACAATAGCTTACAATAGCTATCTAAATCAAATGATGTATTGCATAAATAAATACAATCATAATCGAAAATTACAACACAAAATGACAAAGTATATCTATATACTAGCACCACAAAAGAAAGCTTATGACACAACAAAGCATAATAAGCAATTTAACCAAATTATAAAACTTATACATAACTAAAAATAAATTATACTAAATATTACACAAACAAAAAATAACAACGCTATCAAAAAGTTCGCACTGAGACACACAGTCACGTGCAAAATATCAAAAAAAAAAAATTACATCAAAACATCAAAACCATTTCATGGAACTAATGTCACTACATATTACTAACCATAACGCACTGTCTTACATTGGCACACACACAAAAATATATCACAATGTCAAAACCAAAATACATTTTTTCAAGAAAAATAAAATACCAAAATGTTCGCAACGATAAATTACATAACAATAGTACTACATATGCAACCAATTCACAGCTATAATTAATAAACTAACAATGAAATCAACTGAGTAACATAAAAAAAATACAAATCCTATTTTTAAACAGACAGACATCAGAACATGTAAGGTCTTTTCCTTTTTTTTTACGTCACAGAAAAAAGCACATGGGACAACATACTGTTAACTACATACAAAGTTATAAATATATAAGTAGAACATAATGTAAATAGAGTATGTGATATAATTATCTGTCTAGATTCAGGTATCGTTCTAGAAAAATCAGTGTTTCAGATTACATTTAACTATAACAGTTACTGTCTATATCATCAGAGTGTGCTAATATGTTAATATCTAATCAACACTCGAGAAAAAAATTTAAATAAAGTGAATAAAGACAATCAGTGACTTTCTGAAGGTGACTACCGCACCATATTAACTAATGAGTTTGTGCATAGCGCTGGCAATCTCATCATGCATAAAAAATTATCCCAAGAAATACAGCTGCGAAAATTCCAAATCCAACACAGTATTATAAAAATAAATGATATGGACTAAATAGACATAGTCTTATGACTTAAATGTGAAGATACCATAGTCCACTGCTTTCATCAAAAAGTTAAGAATAAGTCGGTACAAACTGTTATGTTACACATT
The DNA here is from genome assembly GCA_024509875.1 of Oreohelix idahoensis. NCBI lineage: Eukaryota > Metazoa > Mollusca > Gastropoda > Stylommatophora > Oreohelicidae > Oreohelix > Oreohelix idahoensis. Next base: position 147,352 of record JAMPIV010000150.1, read on the forward strand.
ATTTCAATCATAACACGTACAATATTCATCAAAATACATCAATATAAGAATCACAAGAAAATCTAATAATAAGACATCAGAACATCCTCATAATATTACAAAGAAAATACATGGTATTCGAATACAACAGCATGAAATGTATTATACTATACAATACAATAATATTTACTGTCCTAAAAAAAAATCAACATAATAACAAAACCAAAAAAATCTCTCAGAGCTTTGTAAACATTTCATGAACACCAACAGGCAGCACATCAGACGCGTAGTTAGACGCTGACAGGTTCCGCTTGAACAGATACACGGGCGCAAAGGTGACCTACATTCCTGACAGCTAATGTAAACATGGGAGCGCTGACTTTTATCGTAAAGCTGAGAATAAATACAAATGAAAATATCCATTTTAATCACCGGTGAGATTTTAATTAGGAAAACGGAAATTCAATCTTACGATTACCTAAACTTGTGGCTGTGTAAACGTCTGGTCTCTTCACTATGCCATCAACCCTTCCTTCATCACATAGTAGACAACATAGAAGGCTTAGGAACAACCTGACCGTAACTGAAGGTCGTCACTGCTGTATTCTGAAATAAAGTTTTACACTTAAACACAACGAGATGCTCTCTCGACATCAAGATTAGAACAAGCAGTAGTATTTGAGAGACGATTATTATTCTTATTACCTTGATTATTAAAAATCTTAGGCTTTTGTTGAGCAAAGTTACTCTGGTGATGTGAAGTAACATTTGGGGATTTATTATGTCTATAGAAAACATCGCCCTTTCCTTTATTGTGACCATTGTTATGTTTAGTACTCAAGTTAGCATTGTTGTGATTAATCTCTTTCCTTTGACAACAATATCTATTAAATGGGCATTGTTGTCTTCCAGAAAAATTACTGTAAGATTGACACTCTTTAGTGTTTCCAAAATTCTTACAATCAAAATTTTGAGATCTGTTAAATTGTTTCTTATCTCTTTGAGAAGAAAAATTATTATTGGATGAATTCCCTTGGTACTTTTTAACCTCAGGGTTATCTCTCTTATCAAAACTGTTTTTATTTTTCTCTGTTGGAATATGTTTACTAGTTGTGTCAAACTGACTGAGCTGAGTTTGACAAGTAATAGGGCTGAAAGTATCTTTATTGTTCTGCACATAATAGTTTTCCTTTTTGGAACGGTTACTAATAGTTTTATCCTGTGCTGTCAATTTATGAGAATTTTCAACAGCATACAAATGGTTAATCTTATGATCTACAGAACTAACTGTTACTGTAGACTTATCTTTGTTAGTCTGACGCCAAGAATCAGTACCACAAGCAATGGTGTCATAAATTCGTGTGAAATTATATTTACCACGAAAGGATCTTTGTTCACTATGTCTGACATTTCTTTCAGCAAAAAATGTATGAGGCTGACTTTTTGCCGTAGTGGCTTGTTGATAAACAACTTTCTGTCTACCGCTGTCAACCTTGACAGTAGACCACATCTTGTTGTTTAAGACAATATCGAGTAGACCATCTACTTTTTTTCTTACCTGTGCAATCTCAACATCTTTATGTGAGATCTCTTCACTAAGTTTCTTATTCAAATTCTCAATCCTAGCCACCTTTTTTTTCTCAGCCGCTAACTCTTCTAATTTCTTCTTCTCATCATTTTCTATATTTGCTCTCAGCTGTGACAACTCTATTTGAAGTGCTTCAAGCTGAATATCAACATTGTTATTCATAATCTCATTACTCTTCTTGGGGGGTACAGTATTCATCTCCTTAAGTTGGTTACTGAGAATCGCGTTATTATCCATCACATCATGAAGCATTTCTATATAAGTCTTCTCATGTTCATTGCTCTCAACTTTCAATTTCTCATACATCTCTTTATTTTGTTGGGCCTCCTGTGTAAGATTTTTCACCTCAACATGCTTAACTTTCATCTGGACTTCCAACTCTTTGATCTTACTTAATGCAGAATTCAAACTTGCTTGCACACTAGCAAGTTCCGAATTTGATTTATCTAAATCACTTGTTAGTCTGGACACCGTTTTGTGTAGTCCACTCTCTTCAGCAATACTTTTTAAACAACTGTCCCTTTCCTGTAGGGCACTCTGTTTGTTGACTTTTATTTGTTCTTCATCTTCTAACTTCTTTTTCTGATCATCAGAAATGTCGTTGAGCATTATCTTCCGAATATTCTTCAATATCAGATCACGTTTAACATCAATATGATTGTACAAAAACAGACGAAGGTCCATAATCAGCAAGTCCGCTAAATCCTTAGCCATATTCACATGAGGAACGGACTGAAACCTATCCTCAGCAAAATACATTAGAGATGATGACGCATTGACCAAAAATCTGTTCATCACATGTGCTTCAAGCTCTGGGTTTTTTAATCCCTCAAAATCTTTACCTTCTTCAAACAAATATTCTAATACAGGTCTCATATCATCAGGATCTATATCTCCATCCATAGTGACTTACTTACTCAGTCAACTATATATGTAATGACCTATAATTATAATAATTTATTGTCCCAAGAGGTTGGACAATTACCTTTCCAGCTCACAAAGTTAACTATCTGTCAAGAAATGAGATTATTCCTCAATTTTGTATCACCAATTCCTTTTTATAGTACCTTCATCAAGTCATATCATTATCAGGGAAGTCTATATATGTCGTAAAGCCATAAATTACTCATGCATCAAATCCTATAATCAATCGATATAGATATCGACAATAACAACAACAGATATCAATAGAATAAGTAATGCACAATTCAGGAAGGCCTGACAACATACATGAAGTGGCTCAATTCACACAACATAAACCACTTATCTGAAAATAATCCCGTTCCTTTCCGCTAAGACACTGGATATCACATAGACTGCAGCTAAAAACACTCCACTGTGGGAAGGCACTGGAACTTGACTCTTTTTCTTTCAGGTACTTGCGTCAATGTGATATGTGCTCAACAATAAACAAGATGACAGGAACTGAAATACAGCAAACACCGCAACTCTTGACTCCTCTGTAGTCGTAAAGGTACACGGCAACACCGTGTATCATAACTTCTTGAACTTGTAATGGTGATAACTGGAACAGACAGCCCACTGTTGAGAATTGTTGTCGTGCTGGTCTCCTGTGTATGGATAGGACGTCAACTGATACCTGTATAAAGTTGAATACTGGCACGGATAAGGCGTGCGTTGTTTCTTAAATGCGCCACACAGGCTAATAATAACTAGTTCGATGTTCTGAAGTACAGGATATTCAAGCCACGCCCACACAGGGCTATTTATGGATACGTCGAGGTCCCGTAGTAATAATATTATAACGCGAATGTCATGGGCATCACGCCCGAAAAGCTGGCACACCACTGTTGTATTCCAATATTTAAAATTATATGTTGAAGTAAGATATTTAAACAGTTATATAAGTTTTCTCACACAGAGCTGATAAAGCTAAACACCTTAGGCCGTCACTGGACATCACAAGTACACGCCGACCTAGGCATCAATGTTAAATGGGTCAATGTTACGTTCTGAGTACACGCCACACAGGCTAACACTGTAGATATGAGGCAGGTACTACTATCGCTGTAGCTGTGTCTGGAATGTTGACATGGGTGTATGTAGATTCAGTCACACACCACAGGACGTACGTAAGAGTACATGTAGGAGTCAAAAAAGGTTGTAAACGACTGGAACAGTTCAATACTGTTTATTACGTTACAACACAGACAGGATGACATAAATGAAACACAGCCGACGGCAAGAACACCAATCATCTCTGCACTCAAAAAGGACTGCACACTCGGCAGTTATGATCATAGTCATGGCCTATGAATCTCTACACTTCTCATCAATGCACAAAGACTGCATCTACGGCAGTTATCATAATAGTCAAGGCCTATAAATCTCTACACTTCTCATCAATGCACAAAGACTGCATCTACGGCAGTTATCATAATAGTCAAGGCCTATAAATCTCTACTCAAACTCTGCGCTATAAAGAAAGACTACACACAGCAGTTATATAATTCAAGGCCTAAAGTACTCCACTCAAACTCTGCGCTATAAAGAAAGACTGCACACAGCAGTTATATAATTCAAGGCCTAAAGAATAGTTTCACAGAAATCCATACTGCAGTTTATCAACTAGGCTGTACACACAGCGAAAACATAAGTCGACATCTTCTTCAGCACTGCGCAGGCATACACTATCAAAACCACCAGGCTGACCGGCTCGGTCCACGCCCAGAAACGGACTCCCCGGGATCACACACTAGTCCCGCCAAAAAACCCGACACGAGAAAACGGCTGTTTAGAACACAGCTCCGGCAATAATACATGCGGACTAGCAGCGAGCTATTCACATACAGCTCAAAACAGAACAGCATAAATACATCTCAACACTTGAGATGATCAGCGTTCACCACACTTTCTGTACATACCGTTTTTCGATCATTCGAGAAGATTTTCCTATCACCATCTCTTTTAAACAATTCATCAGCTAACTCGCATTCAAGCGCCGCAACCCAAAATCTAACTTGTCCAACAAGCATTTTAAAGATTTACTTCCCCTGGATTAAATAGAACTAACAAAACTAATACAAGACCAAATCTGTTCTTAACAATCGTCAAAGTTCTCATTACACAAAAGCTTTCATCAGTACGTCCTCGTCTTGGAGATAACCCGCACAACATTCCATTCACCTACCTGGGACAGTCTATGCATATTTGTGTATCGTCATACACGGGGAAAGCATCATGAGACACATGGACAGTGTAAATTAGACATCAGTTTGGTAACAAGTATCATATCACATCATCATTTCGCTTCACATAGATTCATTCTCCTATTTAACTAACTACATTAGTTATATCTCATCTGTGTGTTTTGTGTGAATTATCTTCACCATCATCACGTTGTAATTACTACTAACACTAAATGTGTAGATATTTAATTAATAAACCTAATAACCGTTTGAGCATTGTCTAGTTCGTTAATGCATCATTCGTGCTGTCGGTGTTAAATATTTACATATAGGGAAAATTCTTCACTTAGATGAGATTGGTGGCTCTTTCTTTTACGGGATCTGAGGACAGAAGCTAAGGTCGTGGAGAAATAAAATACTTTCCATATTTTACTAGAACACACTATCATCTAGTTGAAAGCATTCGCATTCTCTTCTTCTTGTCCTTATCTCGAATAGGTCTCTTTCTTTATTAACGAGCCAGTTTCTGGAGACCTTCTTGGTAACATTTCATAGGCCATCACTAACGACAACTACTATTTTAGCTACCCCAGTATCAACTTACAACAACTTTCTGTACAAGATCCCCCAGACATTTTTCTTCTTTTTCCCACTACTACTACTGTTGCTACTACTAACACTTCTACTACTTCTACTGCTGCTGCTACTACTACTAGTACTACTGCTGATGATGATGATACTACTACTACAACTACTATTAATACTACTGCTGCAGATACTACTGCTGCTGCTACTACTACTACCGCAACTGCTACCACTACTATTACCACCACCAATGCTACTAATACTACCACTACTACTACTACTAGTACTACTACTGTATACTACTACTACAACTATTTCCACTTCCCTACCTGTTCTAATACTGTTGATGTTTGTTGTTGCTGACATGTTCCAAAAACACAGCTGCAGCGCGCACCCTCAGGTCACCACAAACTTTATCGTTTGCTACCAGCACGTTTACCATAAAAAAATTATCTTTTATTGCGAAATCTATCAACGGCCTATTTTAATATATGCGTCACGATGCTGATCGTGAATTAACGTTTAGAATTCTGGAGGCGATAATTTTGTGCACCAGAGTTCTACAGTTGGCAATAGGTGTGCTACATCTCGCTTGCAAGATGGGACCCTTTTATTTATTAATTCATTCATTAACATTGTCGTTCATCTGTCTATAGAGTACTGGCCTTCAAATGCACGACATATGTTCCTGCTTTGTGCTATCATTTGAACGTTCTTCCTTTCATCTTTTCCCCTTTGATGTCTGTCTAATTAATTGTTCCACGTGTGATACTTTTTGGTCTATTATTTCTCATAGAGTGGTTAGAACGCTGGCCTCTCGCGGCAAAGGTGCCAGGTTCGATTCACAATATCGACACGCGCCAGTCTACCCAGCGGTAAATGGGCACGTGACTTTGCTCTTGAGTTAGAGAAGGAAAAGGTAACCAGGAATAGAATTGGTCACCCCCCCCCCCCCCACCTCTCGATACTGGACCTAGTTTATTCTCTAACACTTCAGTCCCCTACGACAGTGCTGCTGTGGGACGACCCTTTTTTTTTATTTCTCATCCTAGGAATTCAAGATCAAGGACTGCCTTGTAAGGCTATCAACTGGTTTTCTCCTCAATGTGGGCTATATCCAACTTCAGCGTCTTCTCACACCTTGCTCCATTAACATCTCTCTGTTTCTTTCCATTATTTCTACATTGGTGATCTTGTCATACCATTTCATTTTATTCTTTACAAGCACCCATTTATGAAAATTCGTGGTTCATTTTTTTTCCTGATCTCCATGTTTCACAGCTATACAGAAAGACTGTCTTGACATTGCAGTTGAAAATGCTTACGTTTGTGTCCAACTTGATTTCTTTTAATTTTTATATATTTCCCAAAGCAATGAAAGCTTCTTTTTCCTTTCTGTATTCTTCTTTCGCTCTCACTGGCTATTCCTCCAGCTTTGCCTAATGCCTTTGTCCTTAAGAACAACAAAAACGGAACAACTATTTTTTTTTTCCTTTTCTGTTAAAACAAAGACGAGACAGACACAGAGACAACAAAAGGGCAGTAGTTTAAAATGGCGTCAACGAAAAAGAATTTCCATCCAAGTCGAGTCTGCTTTTTATCTGTCAGCCCTGTCTCATCAAATGTTTGGTTCCATACAGACAAACAAGAACTCTTTTACAGAAGTCTTGTTGCCGCTTTCATCGTGCATTATTTACAAATTTAGATCTACAGGGCCGTGTTTTGGTAATCGGAATGTTCAACATGAGATGTTTACATGCGGTGTGATTCGTTATTTTACGTTGCCAGTACTAGATCTAATGTATGTATCCTTGCGCGGTCGTGCGCCTGTATGTTGTATTACGTTTCCTGATAGCAGTCAATTAATGTTGCATTTTTTCAACGGCGTAGTTGGGGGATTTCGTGTATATGTATATACACACACACACATAAATATATAAATCTGTATGTGCTTGTAATAGAACAAGAAACAGACGGTACGATGTAAACATATATATATAATATATCTATCGAGAGAGACAGAGAGAGAGAGAGAGAGAGAGAGAGAGAGAAGGTTCAAGTCAGGTATACACTGATATGTAAACAGACAGACAAGCAGGAAGGCAGACTGTCGTACAGACAGACAAGCAGATAGATATATAGACAGACAGACAGGTAGATAGATAGATAGATAGATAGATAGATAGATAGATAGATAGATAGATAGATAGATAGACAGACAGACAGACAGACAGATAGATAGATAGATAGATAGATAGATAGATAGATAGATAGATAGATAGATAGATAGATAGATAGATAGATAGATAGATAGATAGATAGATAGATAGATAGATAGATAGATAGATAGATAGATAGATAGATAGATAAGCGGGCGGGCGGCTGGATGGTTGAGTTGGTGGGCGAATAGGTGGGTGTACGGATACGGGTAGGTGGGTGCACAGGTAGATCGGTAGGTAGGTAGGTATGTGAATAGGTAGGTAAATACGTGGGTAGGTAGGAGGTGGGTGAATGGATAGACATGTTGTTAGGTAGGAAGGTAGGTACGCAGTCACGCAGGCAAGCACGCATGCTGCATGTGTGAAAGGTTAAGCGAGTGTTGCAACCATGTATATGTGAGTGTATGTGCATGTTTGTGTATGTCGGTGGCGTAACTATCGCTCTGTTGGACCGGGCCTCGAGGGGGCCCCATATCAGAAAGTACCTTCGCTTTTATACATATCCTTTGAATTTCCTTTGTACAGGTTTAATCGTTATTTCGTGCCTCAGTTCACATTCCTAATATAGGAAAATTTCCTTGGTACTTCAAAAAGGTTTACAGTTCTGATTTGTCCAATTGTTTAGCTAACCCTGACACGCTTTTTTATGTTCTCTTGCCTTGTAATAAATAGTATCTTAATTACTGCTTTCGAAAGTTATTTCCCCATAACTGACATCTGTAATGGAGTCTTTGGCGGGTCATTAAAAGACGTCCGAACGTGAAACTCGGTGATTTTTTTCTTTGCTCCGCTCGCGTGTTTGCACAGTTTTTACAGAATTTGGCACCCTTCCTTGTCAAATACTGACCATTGATGGTCTCACTGTAATCAGACACGCGCACTCACACTCTCGCGTCACACAACTCGACGCTAACCAATACAGAACAAAAGAACCCGACAGACAAAGGTCACTTTCGAGATGTTTTAATGGCAGACGATAAAAGATTGGTCACTTTCACTATTCACTTTCCCGTTGACAAAGAAACAGATATTCGCTTCTCGGGCTGTTTTTATGAAACCAGAAATAAAGCTGGAGTGAAAATGTCACAGAGTTGGCTTTGTTATTTAGAAATACTTGATGTAGTGAAATTGACAGAGATACAACGGTAAAATACCTCCAAAGATAACATGTAAGGATAAAAACATAATGCGTAGGCTGCTGATAGTACATGATCGCCCAGACCGCGGGTCATCACCCTCCATAAAAATTGACGTGCTAGACAGGAGGGGAACGGCGGATAAAAAGGAAAAAATATGACTGGAAAGATTGCGTGAGACTAGAAAGGCTAAGGAGACGCAATTGGGGGGGAAACGGAGAAAAGTCACGTTTCCCAAGTTGACATAAAGTAAGGAACTCGACAGAAGGGACCTTGGATATGTTACGCCACAGTCATTTATTGGTCGCTTTTGCGATACCAAGCCTTTGATTTGAATTCAGCGGCAGAACGCAGATGTTTGGAATATTACAAAAATTAAAAAGTAACTTTTTCGTAATATTAATGTTAGGAATATAAAAATTAGCTGGCCGGATGGCCCATTCTGAGCAGTGAACTAATATGTTCTTAATTTTACAGACGGATAGATAATATTGAAGATAATGACAAAAGACAGTGTTGTTCACATCAGCGACAGACTGTATGGAATAAAAAGTGTCGCTATTTGCGCAAAAAAACACGACCTTGAGACGCAGGTGTTCAAATCTACTTAGTAGGGAAGCGAAGGGACATTGGTGGGAGCTGTGTCTAAATATAACTTTTAACGACAAAATTTTGGAGGGGAGAGAAAGGTTGGTTCAAAAATCAAGTACGTTTTTTGAAAAAAAACAAGTAGAGACGGACAGACTAACAGATAAACATCCATACTTGACTGAAGCATGACTGAAATGACTTTAGGGTAGGAAATTTGAATTTGAAATAAACCTAGGCAGTGATTGGCCACAGACAATCATTTTATCGGCGCTCAGACGCGCAAGTGGGGCCATTCCTCAATAGTTGTTCGATGATAGACACAGTATTTTAAAGTGTGGTGATTTCCAAATGAAAGAAAGTGAAATAAGTTCAGGGACGCCATACTATAGCCAGCAGCTCAGCTGAGTTTTGCTAGCATTTCTGTGTTCTTTATTCATAATCTGGTAAGATTGAAATTATTTCTTTGTATATTTTGAATATTGTTTAATGTTCGAGTGATTTGATACTGCCATATCATAATCTAGCCTTACAAACAAGTAGGGATTTGCTCTAGACCCCCCGCCCAAGTCAGGGTCTAGGGACCAACAATATACATAAACTCCAGCAAGGGTTAGGAAAGACAGATCAAGTGTTGAGAATAATGAAACATATTACCTATCCACTTTTAGGGAAGGAAACTAATAAATATTTTTCAGAATCTATAGTCTGGGAGGACCTATCTGATGTAAAACCACCATGGTAAATGTGCTGTTTGGTCAGAGAGATCTGACCTGTCTGTATGATGTGGTTGTTGTGTCCGTGTTGTGTCCAGACGTGGGTAGAGAATAGAATTTTGACACATAGCCAATACTTTGATTGCAGAGCTGTGAGTTTCAGTTGTCAACAAGGCGGTGTCCATTCAGGTGGTGATTTTACTCGAGTGTATCTGTGCAGTACGTTGTGACAGAGACCACTATTATTGCCCGCCAGCACGGAGAGGTGGGACCACCAGATTTCAGCACCAGAGCTACATATGCAAGTTGAGTGAGCCTCTGGTCTGCTGGAAGTTCACCAACGCCTTTTAGTTACTAATACCCCATAAAATTCCTGTAATTTACTGGACACTGTGTAGTCAATATAGACAGGTGTGATGAGGCCACCCCAACAGCACAAGCATTAACTATCCTCCCAAGTAGATGACTACTAGAACATTTTAATAAAACTAACTAGTCTAGTACTTATATATGTACACTCTTGCATTTATTATGTAACATTCCATGCATTTCTTTCATAATTTTTAAATCTTTTTTTTTTAAAAAAAAGTTCTGGTCAACATAAAACTTGATCCAGAACAAATAAATGTAATATAATTCTATCAAAAATTTTACACTCGTGAGTTAGTTCAGTGTATTATAATATTTGTTAAATATTATTAGTCTGCTTAAATATCTGTGGGTGTATCTATAACTATCACACCACATTACATATCATTACCCTAGACATTTTACATAGCTACATTCATTAAGAAAAAAAAATTGAGTGTGAGGTCGTAGTGGTAGCAAGAAAGGCCTTCTGACAATTCACAACTACATTTTATCTCAGGAGCCTTCACAGCTGGCCTCATACATTACATTTAGTAATATCACCATCATACAATACCATCAAACCCACTACATACATTGGGGGCTCGTCCGGGATAATTAGCCCAACAGTAATATTAGGATCTCCTGGTTGGAGAAATAAAATTAGGGGAAAAAAATTGTGAAATTCCCTTTAAAATTAAAAGTGTCCCTGCAGATAAAAGTTGGTGAATCTTCACAGCCAGTGATAATTAATTAGTTAACTGGTTAGTTAAAATTAGTTAGACTATAGTCATAAGAAGTACTTAGTGTATTTACTGGTTAGAGATTTAGCTTGTATATTATTATATTGTCTGAAAAGTATGGCGGAGCTAGCAAAATTCCGATCAGCTGCTGTGCTGACCGCAAAGGAGATGGGAATGGATGGTCAGATTTTAATTCAATATGTAACGGCTGAATGTGATAAATATATTGAAAGGGAAGATAGAAAGGTAGCTGAAGAGAAGAGGTTACAAATTGAGGCTGATAGAGAAATTAAGAGGCTGCAGATTGAGGCAGAAGAAAAACGACAGCAAAGGGAGGCAGAAGAAAAACGACAGCAAAGGGAGGCAGAAGAAAAAAGGTTGACTGCCGAAAGGGAGGCAGAAGAAAAAAGGTTGACTGCCGAAAGGGAGGCAGAAGATAGAAGGTTGCAAAGGGAGCACGAATTACGACTAAGGGAGCTGGAATTACAAGGCCCGGCTCCTGAAAATGGTGCCAGCCCTTTTGCCTCAGATGCTACGCCCAGTCTGGGAGCCTCAAACTCAGCTATGGGGTTTCATTTAGACCATTTTGTTGAAAAAGACGATGACATAGAGGGGTACCTAGGACGTTTTGAGTTATTAGCTACTACATATGGGTTAGAGAGAGAGAGGTGGAGTGTAAAGCTATCACAGGGATTGAGAGGTACTTCTTATGAAGTATTTGCCAAAATGAACAGGGAAGACCAAGACAATTATGACATGTTAAAGCAGGCTTTGTTATTAAGGTACGAGAAGAATGGTGAATTTTATCGTAAGAAATTTAGAAATGCCAAACTGTTGTCTGGGGAGACATACCACCAATTCTCTGCTAGACTAGAAACCTATTTGGAGAAATGGACGGCTCTGGGGAAGACCCAAGATCTTAAAGAAATGATCATGATTGAGCAATTGAGAGAGTCCATGGCTCCAGACATGAGAAAATTTCTCATGGAACAAGGTGCAGAGAAGTTGGGGGAAATTTTAAATGTTGCTGAGAGGTATCAGGCAGCTCAGGCAGAGGTAAGTGGTGCTAAAAAGAAGCACATAGACAATTTTAAAGCTCCACAGCAATTTAATAAATTTGATAATAGAGAGCAGGGAAATAAAGGTAGGACAAACTTTGAGCGGCCAAGAAATGACTATCGCGACAGAAACTCACAGTTCAATGACCAAAAGTTCAATGAAAGAAAACCGTTGAACCAAGGAAAAAGATGGTGTAAATGGTGCAAGAAGGATAACCATAACACCGAATTTTGTAGAAGGAAACCTTCAAACATTGCTGCAATGAAGTCGGGGACGCGAAGATTAAAGGTTAATCCTAATGGACAACAGGAACCTTATCACCCCCCAGTTTGTGAGGATGTTATTTGTAATGGGGTCACCATAAGGTGCCTTTATGATACAGGTTTGGATTATGATTCAGTTGTGAAGTCTAGCCTAGTGGACCCAAGTCAGTATACCACAGAAACAGTGGAAATACAAGGGGCGACTAAGGACATACCACTCATGACACTTCCCATCGCAAGGATAATGGTGAAAACTCGCTATGTGGAGGGAGAAATCAGAGCAGCAGTGATAGATGAACCAATCTACCCTCTGATATTGGGGTGTAGATACGTCTTCTTGGGGAATCCCGAGAAACCTGTGATCATGGCGACAGTGCAGACCAGGTCACAGAAGAAGGAGGAAGAAGGTGAACCTATAAATGCTCATCCAGAGGAGATGAGGAAGGCGCAGGCTGAGGATAGGACACTCAAGCCCTGTTTTAAAAAATTGCCCAAATGCCACACACCTCCGAGCAAGGGGGAATATTTCATGAAGAACAAACTATTATACAGGAAGGCCGGAACTGGAACAAATGGTCACAACCAGCTGGTTCTTCCCACTTCATATAGAGATAAAGTGATGGAACTCGGGCATGCGATTCCCTTCAGTGGTCACATGGGGATCAGCGCCACAGGACAGCGTATAGCTTGTCATTACTTCTGCCAGGGATAACGGAGGATATAAAAAGATATGTCAAATCCTGCCCAGAATGTCAAAGGGTAGCTCCAAAGCACTGGACTGCTCCTGCAACTCTAGGGGAAATGCCCATAGTGGGAACACCTTTTGAGAAGGTTGCAGTGGATATTGTAGGACCTCTCACTCGGACCAAGAGGAGGAACAGTTACATCCTTACTCTGGTGGACACTTGTTCTATGTGGGGAGAGGCGGTAGCCCTGCCATCAATTGATTCAAAACATGTAGCAGAGGCACTACTTACAATATTTACCCGATTAGGATTCCCGCATCAAATCTTGACGGATAATGGTTCTCAGTTCAAGGGGAAACTAACGGAAGAAGTTTTTAAGCTATTTCAAGCCAGACACTTTCATTGTAGTCCGTACCATCCACAAGGGAACGGCCAGGTAGAGAGGTTCAACGGGACTCTCATTTCTATCCTGAGAAAGCTGGCACACGAAAAACCGGATCTGTGGGATCAATTCCTGCCCGCCGCATTGTTTGCGTACCGGGAGGTACCACATAGTTCAACCGGGATGGCTCCCGCAACTCTGCTATTTGGGAGGCCAATAAAAGGTCCATTAGAAGCTCTATTAAGGACCTGGACAGATGAGAAGGCGGAAGAGACTGTTACCTCATCGTATCAATACGTGAACGAACTGACCACTCGTTTGAAAGCTGGATGGAAACTGGCAAATGATAATTTGAAGCAAGCCAGGAAGAAACATGCAGCATATTTTAATAGGAAGGCAAAGGACAGGGAACTGGCAGTCGGAGAGAAGGTGCTGCTTCTACTACCCGGAAGCCAGAATAAATTACAAATTGGTTGGCAAGGTCCATATACGGTTCTAGAGAAGGTGTCTAGAACAAACTATAAAATTGACAAAAAGGGGAAGGAGAAAGTTTATCATGTAAACCTGTTAAAGAAGTATCTGGACAGACCACTCCAGGAAAGCACCCCCTTATTGACCTTAGCTATTGCAACCCAGATGCAAAAAGAACCACTCACCTCACATGAATACCCATTACATCCTTGTGAAACCGCAGCACAGGTAAAAGTCAGTAAGCACCTGACTAAAAACCAGAGGGAGAGAGTTCAACAGGTTCTGGAGGAACATACAGATGTATTAACAGATAAACCAGGCCATACAAATTTGCTACAGTATGACATGAAACTGGTAGACTCAAACCCAATCTGTATGAGAGCCTATTCTATTCCGTTCGCGAAGGAGAAGGCATTGAAGGAAGAAATAGAGTATTTGTTGAAGGAGGGGATTATTTCGCACAGTGAATCATCTTTTAGTTCTAGTGTCGTTTTGTTGAGAAAACCGTCTGGGGAACACAGACTGTGCATAGATTACAGGAAACTGAATGCTGTCACAGAAGGACAAGTGGATCCATTACCAGACACAAAACAGTTATTTGCCAGACTGAACAAGGCAAAATACTTTTCAAAGGTGGATCTTAGTAAAGGCTATTACCAGATCCCAGTGAAGCCTGAAGTGAGACCTTATTTGGCTTTTAGCACTTCGGATGGACATTATGAATTCAATATGCTACCATTCGGACTGAAAAATGCTCCGAGTGTGTTTTCAAGGATGATGCGCAAATTGTTGGATCCCCTGAATAACCCATGTATCACGAATTTCATGGATGATATTCTCGTCGCCACAGAGACATTTGAAGAACACATTGAAGCTCTGGAGATGTTGTTTGATAGACTTCGGGAGGCGAACTTAACTGCTAGGCCAACAAAATGTTGTATTGGATGCAAAGAGTTGGAATTCTTGGGACACACTGTATATCAGGGTAATATGACCCCTGATCCTAAGAACTTGGAAAAACTGCAGAGAGCACCTAGGCCGCAAACAAAAAAAGGACGTGCGATCATTTGTGTCGTTATGCGGATTTTATCAGAAATACATCAAGAATTTTAACGCTATTTGTGCTCCTCTGACTGATCTGACTCGCAAGGGACTTCCAGATAAAATTATTTGGACTGCACAATGTGAACTAGCGTTCCAAGAGTTAAAGGAAAAACTCACTAGCAAGCCTATTCTCAAACTGCCTGATTTGACACAGGACTTTGTCTTAAGAACCGATGCAAGTAATGTAGGACTAGGAGGGGCTTTGTTGCAAAGATCATCTTCACCTGATGGGGAACTGAAACCAGTCGCTTATGCAAGCCGTAAATTGAATAAGGCGGAACAAGGATACTCCACAAGCGAAAAAGAATGTTTAGCGTTAATCTGGGCAATAAAGAAGTTTCAAATCTATCTGTATGGTAGGACTTTTGTGGTGGAGACGGACCATCAGCCTCTCGTATTCTTATCTCAGGCTAAGCATGAAAACGCAAGATTGCTGAGGTGGTCTTTATTGCTTCAACCTTATCAGTTCAGTATCCAATATATCCCAGGCAAATTGAATGTCGGTGCAGATTTCCTCAGTCGGCACCCCTGTGATCAAAATTAGAGTAGTGGCAGACGTGAGGAGTAATTTTACCTATGTGTATCGCTGGTTTTGGAACTTGCCATAGGCATGTTTTCAAGTGGGGAGATGTGTAGTGAAATTGACAGAGATACAACGGTAAAATACCTCCAAAGATAACATGTAAGGATAAAAACATAATGCGTAGGCTGCTGATAGTACATGATCACCCAGACCGCGGGTCATCACCCTCCATAAAAATTGACTTGCTAGACAGGAGGGGAACGGCGGATAAAAAGGAAAAAATATGACTGGAAAGATTGCGTGAGACTAGAAAGGCTAAGGAGACGCAATTGGGGGGGAAACGGAGAAAAGTCACGTTTCCCAAGTTGACATAAAGTAAGGAACTCGACAGAAGGGACCTTGGATATGTTACGCCACAGTCATTTATTGGTCGCTTTTGCGATACCAAGCCTTTGATTTGAATTCAGCGGCAGAACGCAGATGTTTGGAATATTACAAAAATTAAAAAGTAACTTTTTCGTAATATTAATGTTAGGAATATAAAAATTAGCTGGCCGGATGGCCCATTCTGAGCAGTGAACTAATATGTTCTTAATTTTACAGACGGATAGATAATATTGAAGATAATGACAAAAGACAGTGTTGTTCACATCAGCGACAGACTGTATGGAATAAAAAGTGTCGCTATTTGCACAAAAAAACACGACTTTGAGACGCAGGTGTTCAAATCTACTTAGTAGGGAAGCGAAGGGACATTGGTGGGAGCTGTGTCTAAATATAACTTTTAACGACAAAATTTTGGAGGGGAGAGAAAGGTTGGTTCAAAAATCAAGTACGTTTTTGAAAAAAACAAGTAGAGACGGACAGACTAACAGATAAACATCCATACTTGACTGAAGCATGACTGAAATGACTTTAGGGTAGGAAATTTGAATTTGAAATAAACCTAGGCAGTGATTGGCCACAGACAATCATTTTATCGGCGCTCAGACGCGCAAGTGGGGCCATTCCTCAATAGTTGTTCGATGATAGACACAGTATTTTAAAGTGTGGTGATTTCCAAATGAAAGAAAGTGAAATAAGTTCAGGGACGCCATACTATAGCCAGCAGCTCAGCTGAGTTTTGCTAGCATTTCTGTGTTCTTTATTCATAATCTGGTAAGATTGAAATTATTTCTTTGTATATTTTGAATATTGTTTAATGTTCGAGGGATTTGATACTGCCATATCATAATCTAGCCTTACAAACAAGTAGGGATTTGCTCTAGACCCCCCGCCCAAGTCAGGGTCTAGGGACCAACAATATACATAAACTCCAGCAAGGGTTAGGAAAGACAGATCAAGTGTTGAGAATAATGAAACATATTACCTATCCACTTTTAGGGAAGGAAACTAATAAATATTTTTCAGAATCTATAGTCTGGGAGGACCTATCTGATGTAAAACCACCATGGTAAATGTGCTGTTTGGTCAGAGAGATCTGACCTGTCTGTATGATGTGGGTGTTGTGTCCGTGTGGTGTCCAGACGTGGGTAGAGAATAGAATTTTGACACATAGCCAATACTTTGATTGCAGAGCTGTGAGTTTCAGTTGTCAACAAGGCGGTGTCCATTCAGGTGGTGATTTTACTCGAGTGTATCTGTGCAGTACGTTGTGACAGAGACCACTATTATTGTCCGCCAGCACGGAGAGGTGGGACCACCAGATTTCAGCACCAGAGCTACCTATGCAAGTTGAGTGAGCCTCTGGTCTGCTGGAAGTTCATCAACGCCTTTTAGTTACTAATACCCCATAAAATTCCTGTAATTTACTGGACACTGTGTAGTCAATATAGACAGGTGTGATGAGGCCACCCCAACAGCACAAGCATTAACTATCCTCCCAAGTAGATGACTACTAGAACATTTTAATAAAACTAACTAGTCTAGTACTTATATATGTACACTCTTGCATTTATTATGTAACATTCCATGCATTTCTTTCATAATTTTTAAATCTTTTTTAAAAAAAAGTTCTGGTCAACATAAAACTTGATCCAGAACAAATAAATGTAAACATTTCTATCAAAAATTTTACACACGTGAGTTAGTTCAGTGTATTTTAACATTTGTTAAATATTATTAGTCTGCTTAAATATCTGTGGGTGTATCTATAACTATCACACCACATTACATATCATTACCCTAGACATTTTACATAGCTACATTCATTAAGAAAAAAAATTGAGTGTGAGGTCGTAGTGGTAGCAAGAAAGGCCTTCTGACAATTCACAACTACATTTTATCTCAGGAGCCTTCACAGCTGGCCTCATACATTACATTTAGTAATATCACCATCATACAATACCATCAAACCCACTACACTTGACTGCGCAAATTGCGATCCGGGCTGGATTTTTTTGCTGAAAGAAAAAACCCCACATTCTCAACTAGCATGGGTAGATGGGATAAGAACCTGGAGGAGGCTGGGTAAATTCTTAAATTCATTGTAATTCATGTGCAATAAATGAACTGTGCAATTTCCTGTGGTCTCCGAAGAGGGGACAAATCGGTAACAGCACCCTCAGACGCTTGACCTAGTAAAGTGAAGTCCCCGACAGCAGCATTTTCTATGGAATTACATTTATCCTTTATTTTTTATTATTGATCTAGATCGACTTCACTGCACTCCGGGCAATCCCATAGGTGCTAAGTCTCCCTCAGCAAATGTCGAAAGGTATGAATGCTAATTGTTTCTATAGCGCACTGGTTGTATACACGACGGATTCGGACTCGTATACTTCTATCCCTACGTTTGGTGCCAACGTATATTGATTTTGGTTGTTGTCCCGTTATATAAAGAAAAGTTCCGCTTAATGTGTGCCCAGGGGTCCCTAAATTGTATTTACACCACTGGTTTATGCGTTTTCAAACATCCCTTCTTACACCTCCCTCGCTCATTACCCAGCAGTGGTGTATTTAAAGGGGAAGGGTTTCAAGCTTTAGCACTCCGCCTCCGACATACCCCCCCCCCCCCCCGCCCAATTTTTTCAAATAGTCCTGCGTGGCTCTTTGTGCGTTTCGCGCATACAGACTCATTTAGAAGAATGCGTAAATTACCCTAATTGTGCACCCCGAAAATAAGTTCGTAAATACTCCACTGCTTCTCGGAGTTGAGGTATATAGAAACAGTTATTGCCCGCTCTCTAAGATACAATATTTTTGCCTTTTGCAGCCGAAACCGATTACTGTAACCATAACAAGTATTGTTCCATGCTGATTGGAAACGGAGAGTTAATCGATTATATTCATGTTGTTGTGAAGTAGAATACACTGACAAACAACATTTTTCTTTCTTATATAAGAATAAGTGTTCTTAGGTCAGTTTCTTGCGCTGATTTCAAATCTGAAATCCGTTTATCTCTATCACGTCGGGTTCTTAAGATATTTGTGAATAAATATATTTTTGGGAAACCGTTATTTGCCCCGTTTCATTTTTACTATATAGCTTATTAAAAATTAATAAAAAGCAACATAGTTCTACTTTTTATACTGCTAAAAGATGCATGACATATGTTACGCGATTTTTCAAATAGTTACTGTATTTTGAAATAATTATGAGCAAAATATGGCTTCTAGAAGTTGTAGAAATTCGGCTGATCTGTTCTGTTACGTGTGCGGATATTATACCGATCGTGTTGACCAGAAAAACTTCACACCATTACTAAAGAAAGCATATGAACTTTATTTCGATTCGAAAGTTGATGATGCAAATAAATCTTCGCAGCCAAATGCAGTTTGTTCGATACATTGGCAGGTTGGTTACGAAAATCGCCGAAGCATAAGTCGATGCCTTTTGGAGTGCCAGTAATTTGGCGTGAACATACAAATCACACTACTGATTGTTACTTCTGCTTGACAAATATCCATGGTTTCACTTTTAAAACTAGAAAGTCTGTGGTTTATCCAAATATTGAATCGGTTTCGAAACCAGTGCCTCATGATCCAATCACGTGTCCGATCCAAGTACCACCAGAACAATATCCGTTGGACGTAAATGAACCATCAGAAAGTGATAGTTTACCTGCTTTAGAAACTAATTCTGACTCAGATTACATACCGGTGAATGATGGTGTTTACTTAATTAACCATTCAGAACTTTCAGATCTAATACGTGATCTCGCTCTTACCAAAGGACAAGCGGAATTACTCGGTTCGCGACTCAAAGAATGAAATCTTTTAGCGCCCAATACTCCAATATCTAAATTTCGTCATAGACACAGAGAACTTGTTCAATACTTTGAGATGGGTGATGACATTTGCTATTGCAAAGATGTAAACGGTCATGAGCACATAATCAACTAATGGCGATTTTTCATCGATTCTTCCAAGACTAGTCTAAAAGCCGTGTCATTGCATAACATAAATTTTTTTTTCATCAATTCCAGTCGCCTACTCTGTTCATATGAAAGAAACTTATGACAATATGGCTATTCGTTTGGAAAAAAAAAGTACAATGACTACCAATGGCGGATTTGTGGAGACCTAAAGGTCATTGCAATTCTCACGGGCATGCAGACTGGGTATACTAAATTTTGTTGCTTCCGATGTGAATGGGACAGCCGCAACAGACAGGAACATTATGCAAGAAAGGTGTGGCCTATCCGGGATCGTATGCAGCTCGGGCATAAAAATGTAATACGCGAGCCATTAGTTAACAAAGACAGCTTCATTTTACCACTGTTACATATAAAGTTGGGGCTCATGAAGAATTTTGTAAAAGCGTTAGATAAAACGAGCAAAGCTTTCACTTATCTTCGAGAAAAGTTTCCGCAAGTTAGCGATGCAAAGATAAAGGAAGGTATCTTTGTAGGACCTCAGATTAGGAAAGTTATTGCAGACAAACAATTCGAGAACTTGTTACATGGTAGTGAACTTCGCGCATGGATGGCATTCAAATCGATCGTCGATAACTTTCTGGAAAATCACAAATCTGTCGACTATGTTGCATATTGTTAAGCAGTGCATAGATGCATACAGAATTATGGGCTGTATCATGTCCCTCAAAATCCATTTGCTCGATTCGCATCTTGACTTTTTCCCTGACAACCTTGGCGAATTCAGCGATGAACATGGAGAACGATTCCATCAAGATATCGCCGTAATGGAGTCACGTTATCAAGGATGGTGGAGTGTGACCATGCTTGCCGATTATTGTTGGATGCTTCATCGCGATGTACCACATGCCATTCACCGACGAAAGTCGACTGCAAAGAAATTCAAGCCTACATAACTGTTATACTTCTTGTACGAATGATGTTGTAATACTGTATGCGTTGTTAAAAAACTTCAATTGCGTATTTCTAGAGATCCCGACCTGATAGAGAAAAACGGTTTGCAGATTTAAAAACAGCGCATTAAAATTGACCAGAAAAACATAGAAATGTTAGAGAAAGAAAAAAAAAGTTTTTTTTTGTTAGTCAGTGATATCGATTCTTTAACCGCAGGAGTAATTGAGATTGTTTGCTACAAGAACATATATATTTTATACGCTTCGCTGATTCATTGAGCATCTATCTCAAGTATTTTTATTATCTCAGTTGCAGACCCGGTTAATTATATCTCTTGGCTTGTTTGTAAAGGCATATATATATATATATATATATATATATATATATATATATATATATATATACATATATCTATATATATATATATATATATATATATATATATATATATATATACAGGATGGCCGCCGACCGAGCAAAGTGGAATCAATTTGTTGTTGCCCTACAAGACGCCACTAGGCGTGATGGCCACTGACTGCTTTGACGGTCGGTGGTTAAGGATCGAAGAAGAAGAAGAAGAAGAAGATATATATATATATACAAGGTATATACATATCTTCTTCTTCGTACACTCTCAGACGTCCACTTGAATGTTCTCAAAGAAAGCAGTAGTCAGTTTGAGGCTATTTGAATCCCCGTAAAGCTTTTCCACGAAGCGAACTGGCGTCGGCCATATGCGCTTTCTCTGTACCGCATATAAGGGACAACTTTGAAGCAGATGTTCAGCAGTCATTTTATCAGTGCCACAGTTACATTGATCGGTAGTTCCTATCTTTAGCTTGTTGAATATATGGTGTCTCCATCTGTTGTGGCCAGTACGGAGTCAGACGATTACCACTTATATATATATATATATATATATATATATATATATATATATATATATATATATATATATATATATATATATATATATATATATATACATATATATATATATATATATATATATATATATATATATATATATATATATATATATATATATATATATATATATATATATGTATATATATATATATATATATATATACATATATTCTTCTTTGATCCTTAGCCGCCGACCGTCAAAGCAGTCAGTGGCCATTACGCCTGGTGGCTTCTTGTAGGGCAACAACAAATTGATTCCACTCTGCTCTGTCGGCGGCCATCCTTCGTACAGTGCCCCAACTGTCGTTCATTCTTTGCATCTCAGCCTCCACAGTCCTCCGCCAAGTTGTTTTTGGTCGGCCTCTCTTTCGTTTTCCTTCAGGGGTCCATAGCATAGCTGTTCTTGTGATGGCATCGGGGTCTCTTCTGAGGACATGGCCAACCCAGCTCCAGCGCCTGCCAGCTATGATGGTGTGCATGTCCTCTTGCTTGCTCCGAGTAAGCAGATCTTGGTTGGTGATGATATTCGGCCAAAAGATTCGGAGAATTTTTCTTAGGCATGTTGTGTGAAAAGAGGACAATTTCGACATTTCCTTCTCTGTAACTCTCCAGCTCTCCGCGCCATAGAGAAGCACAGAAAGCACACAGCTCTGATATAATCCTAATTTTGTGCTTGTGCTGTACTGAGAGCACTTCCAGATGTTGTTTAGATTAAAAAAGGCTGTTCTTGCTTTGTTCATTCTGTTGTTGATGTCTTTGCTTGCTCCGCCGTCTGGTGTTACTATGCATCCTAGGTATGTGAAGGCATCTGTCTGTTCCAGTTGCTGATTCCTTACTGATATGGGCTCAGGGTTGCTCACATTGAGCGCCATGACCTCTGTCTTCTTTAGGTTGATGTTCAAGCCCACCTGCTGGCTATACTTCTTAAGTCTATCCGTTTTTTCCTGGATGTGTTGATGTGAATGTGCTAGCAGTGCAATGTCATCTGCATATTCCAGATCTTCCAATGTAGAAAATGTAGTCCATCTTATTCCTCTTGGATTGCCCTTTGTTGTCTGGCGCATCACCCAGTCTATGACTGTTAAAAATAGAGTGGTTGATAAGGGGCATCCCTGTCGTACTCCTGTCTTCACTTCAAAGGTTAGGTTGCTCTGCCCAATGCTGCAGCTAAAGTTGGCATAAGGGCTTTTTATGATTGACACTATGCAGCTTGGAATTCCATAAGCCGTCAGTATTTTCCATAAACTGCCCCTATGTATACTGTCAAAAGCCTTTTCAAAATCAACGAAATTAATGTACAACTGTCTTTGCCATTCTGAGTACTGCTCTATAATGTTCCTGAGGGTAAATATATGATCTACACATCTTCTGTTCTTTCTAAATCTTGCTTGTTCTTTCCTCAGTTTGTGGTCTACTGCTTTTGAGATTCTCTGTATAATTATCCTGCCTAGTATTTTGCTGGGAACTGAGAGAAGAGTTATTCCTCTCCAATTATTGCAGTCTGCAAGATCTCCCTTCTTGGGCAATTTGACAATTATTCCTTTTCTCCACTCTGTTGGTGTTGTCCCTGTTTTCCAGACTTGTGCAAATAGTGGTTCTAATAGTTCTGCTGCTAGCTCTGGGTCTGTCTTAAATAGCTCTGCATTTAAGTTATCATGACCAGGAGCTTTTCCATTCTTTAACCCTTTGATTGCTGTGATGATTTCTTCTTTTCGTGGGATGTCTGTATTAACATCTAGATCATTTTCAGCCTCAGGAACATTCAATTGTGTCTCTGGTGGTTCCTTATTCAGAGTTTCTCTGAAATGCTCTGCCCATCTTGTTTCCTTTCCCTCTACTGTTGTGATGAGATTTCCTTGCTTATCTCTTACTAATGTAATATTGTTTGAACCTCGTTTTCCACTGATGATTTTAGTTATTTTGTATACTGTGCTTTGTTCATTTCTCAGTGCTGCCTCTTCTGCCTGTCTTGCAAGGTCATCCAGAAATGTCCTTTTGTTAGCACGGGTTTGACGTTTAACTTCCTTGTCTTTAATCTGGAAGACTTAGCTTCTGTTTTCTTTCTTTTCATTTCTTTTCTCTTTGCTATGGTGTTTAGCGTATCTGGTGTTATCCAGTCTTGGCTCTTTCTTTCCTGGAATCCCAAGCATGACTTGCTGCTTTCCTTGTATATTGTTGAGATGGTGTTGAATCTCTGGTCAACATCATCGGTCTCTGTTCTTTCCTGGCTTTTGATAAGCTCATATCTTCTCTTTACGTCGACCACGAAAGCTTTTCTGGTGAGGGGATCCATCAGTTTCGTGATGTTGTATCTTTTCTGTTTGACTGCAACTGGTCCAGCAGCTCTGAGTTTCACTTTCAGTCTTGCTACTACTAGGTGATGATCACTTCCCACATCTGCGCCTCTTCTTACTTTCACGTCTTGTAGTGCATGTCTCCATCTGCTATTGATCATTATGTGATCTATCTGGTTTCTGTCTCGTCCGTTTGGTGATTCCCATGTTAACTTGTGCACTTCCTTGTGTGGAAAAAGTGTTCCTCCAATGACCAGGTTGTTAATACTGCAGAAGCTTATTAATGTGTCCCCATTCTCATTTGCTGTTCCACTGCCGCATTTCCCCATTACTCTTTCGTTATAATTATTGTGTGCTCCCACTTTCGCATTTAGGTCTCCCATTACTATAATGAGATCGTACCTGGGTGTAGTTTCCATTTCTTTTTGTACCTGTTGGAAGAACTCGTCCTTGATCTCTTCGTCGCTGTCGTTTGTTGGTGCATAGCATTGTATAATTGTGGTGTTGGTGAACCTCCCTCTTAGTCTTGCTCTTATCAGTCTGTTGTTGATGGGTTTCCATTCCAGTAAAGACATTACCATTCCTTTCTTCAGGATAATGGCTACACCTACGTTGTGCTGACCATCCTCTCTGCCAGAATAAAGTACCGTTTCCCCTGTAGCTGTTTTTATTCTCCCCCTACCTGTCCATCTGCTCTCGCTTATTCCCAGGATATGTATCTTGTAGTTCCTCATCTCTGCTGTGATTTGTCTCAGCTTTCCTGCCTCATTCATAGTTCTGACGTTCCAAAAACCAATTCTGGTTTCGTGTTTTGCGGTCGGGGCATCCGTTTTCATGCCAGTGGCTTCCTTTCGGCTTTCACCACTGTCAGTCATACGAGCCTGAGACTCCGGATGTCCGTCCCGCAGCAAAGTTTTTCCATTTATTGTTGTTTCCGTAACGTGCGATTTTTTTTACATAGACAGGGGTGTCGGCCCTGTGCTAAAACCCCCAACCTGGAGGACCAGAGTACCAGCTTTTGTCTGACCCCTACCCACGCAGACCAGTCCAGCTTGGTTGAACCTACCAGGAGTAAATCTCCCACTGGCATAGCTCTGGGGATTGTCAGGGTACACAAGCTGCCATACCGCTACAAGGTATAGGTACCATTGATGGCAGATTATATATATATATATATATATATATATATATATATATATATATATATATATATATATATTATATATATATATATATATATATATATACAATCTTTGTTCTGGAATCTCCAGAGTAAGAGAGACAGAGGTAGAAATAAATGTCACCGGGTGGCCTGTGTTAACGCTAGCTAGCACGTTAAACAGTAATATAAGAATAGCTAAAGATCTTGAGCAAGATTAGTTGGTAATAAAACATCACTGGTCGAGCTTGACCAATGAAATCGTCGATAGCTATTTTTGACCACCGCAGTCAGAACATAGTTCAGTCACGGAGTTCACTGTTGAGTGATGCAGACGTGTTCACGGGAGAAGGTTGAAACCTTAGGCGGGCCCCGTGTTTTTAAAGGTTGTGTAGTTAACCTCTGGGCAAGGAAATACCTGACCACTGAAAGATTGAATGTTTTCACAAGTTATATTATTCAAGGAGATCGTGTTTTTCCATTTTTGTAGACAGAGTCAACATGGTTTGTATTGATCTCGACCTTTTTTTTTCCTAATACAATGATTATTCTGCTATGTAATTTAGAACGAGACTCCAGGCAAAGCCTATCGACATTTTTAGAGGAGCTCAAGCAGTCATGTTATTTATGACGATGTCCTTTTGCAAAGACATCACGATTTATGTAACCAAGCGTTCTGGCCGCTGATAGCCAGGGTATTGATTTGTGTAATGAACATTGCCTTTTAGTCTACTAATAAACAGTTTTCCATGATAAAGAACTATTACTTCATCATGTATGTTGAGTACGAAAGCCCTAATGGGATACAACTGATCACATGACAACCTGCAGTGAGTAGAAAGGACCTGGTCTTGAACCAACATTCATTTGGGTAACCCCACCTCTGGCAGTCGCCAGTTACCACCCATAAGATATATCAGTAAACCAGTAATGACTACGATCACTAGGAAATTCAATATCAATGAACTCAGAAGAAAATATGTACCACCTGTGACGAAAGGTCTGCATGGTGTGAAGGTTTGGCATATCACCTGGATAGATTGTTATAACGGTCACATTAAAAAGTCTTTTTTGGTGCCTCGTGACCAGCTAAACACCAGTAATTAAACCGACTCATAGGAAATTCAATATCAATGAACTCAGAAGAAAATATGTACCACCTGTGACGAAAGGTCTGCATGGTGTGAAGGTTTGGCATATCACCTGGATAGATTGTTATAACGGTCACATTAAAAAGTCTTTTTTGGTGCCTCGTGACCAGCTCACGCCCTTGTCATTTGATCACACTTTGTAAACAGTAATTATCATCTATCTTCAAAGTACCCCCGAGGCCCTGGCTCAACAACAAAAGCGCCCACAGCAGATGTTACAGCCACATCGGTCACAAAAACAACAGCAACAGGGTATACAACCTCAATATATATCGTTGCCTAATGAATTAGAACCGACAATGCAAGCACTGATGCAGATTACAGAATCGCTTCATCAGGTAGATCACTATGCTAAGTTCCATTCAATTAGATCGATTGCTACACCATTTTCTGGAGACCCCGCACTATTCCGCAAATGGCTTATTGACATGGATAAGTTCTCATCCATCATTGACACAGCTACTGATTCCGGCCGCAAGCGAATTGCCTTTTTATCTTCTGATGGGTTGGTTACAGACTTTCTACGCCGTCGCAGTAAAGCCTTCCCACAGGAAACGTTCGAAAGCCTTAGCAAGGAATTGGTAAGTCGATATTCAAACATCACAGACTGTCAGCATGCATGGACGCTTTTAAGGAAGATAAAGCAAGAACGTCATGAGCCAGTGCAAATGTTCGGAGACCGGTTGCTTAACCTAGCCGAAGATGCTTTTTTAGGAGGTTCAATCCCCACGGAAGAATTAGAGCGACACTTAGTAGGCATATTCATTTATGGTTTGTGGGCAGACAATTTGAAACTCCACCTATTGAGAAAAGACTCGAAGTCAATCACAGAAACAATCCAAACGGCTGTATACGAAGAGAATGTTCGGAAAAGATTTCATCAAAGGATCGGCAGAGAACCGCAATCAGACTATCTTTCCGAACCAATGGAAGTCGACCATTATCGTCCAAGATGGCGGAGAGACAATGCAACCTTCAATGATCATCAACGCTCATCTTATTCACAAAATGTACGCCAAAATGACTCATTTCACAGGAACGAAGACAAGAGACACAACCGACACACTACCCCAGTGAATTCGCATCCTTCTCCAGTTCACCATGTTACAATTGTGGGATGATTGGACATATCGCACGCAACTGCAGACAACAATCACAATATCGCAGTCGACAGCCATTCAACAATCCTCAACAAAGGACTTCCAACAATTATTCCCGTGGTCAAACTCAATTTGGTTCATCTCAGTTTACCAATAACCACTTTCTGGGAAACGCTCGAACCACTCATTAGGAGAGACGATAGTGAAGGGTTCGCATCATCAGTCTCATACATGGCGGAATCACCAGCTACGCTCTACAACCAAGAACACTACGAAACCACATGGTACAAATTCAACCAACACGAATATAAGACAAAACAACTGTGATGTAATACCTGACCCCAGTTCATGCCTAGTTACCATCGCAAGAAACACATACCGGGCACTTATTGATACTGGTGCTACTATCAGTCTAATTAGTGAAAAATTATATCACAAAATACATCGTCACGTACGTTTTAGTCCTTCTCATACCTATATGGCTTCTGTGACAGGACAAGTATTGAAAGCTATTGGTACTGCACATATCGACTTCTACATCGGATCACAACGACTTTGCCACCCATTCATCATCACAAGGTCCATGTCTAGAAACCTCATTATCGGTCGAGACTTCCTCACCAAACACGATGTCAGAATTTATTTCGATCTTCATAAAGTCAGAGTTAATGGAGAATATGTTCCACTGCAGAATGATGTGCATATAGTATCACTAGTTCGTTTAACGGCACCTGCTCCTTACAGCCCCAGTCACTTACAATAGTCAAGGGCAGGATAAAGACATCTCCATATATCCACATAGGAGAAACTGTTTGTATCAATGGACTATCAGACGCAGACATCAATGATGATCCTCATATTATCATCACAGACGGTATAGTTGAAGTTTCCACTAATCGTGATTTCCCCTTGATGATTGTTAATGCTTCAGGAAAGATGACATCCATTGCTCGTGGTGCCATAATTGCACAAGTTAAAGCACAGAATCCTGTTCCTACTTCACCACAATTATCGGACTTACATCTGCCACGCACACAATTCGAAGATGTTCCTTTTAGATCTCTCCATAATACCCACCCCTCAAGTCTACCCCCACAACCTAAACCACGATATTCCCATGACTCCTGCCATGTAAGTCATAAGCATACAACGAGATATTATTCAAACCCGACACAGAATGATTTATATGATGGATATCGTCGTCAGAGATTTCGCGACTATCGAACGGTAGGTCGATCAACCGACTTCCACCCTGATGCTTATGCGGACATCATTGATCAATATATTTTACGCTTTGCTCATAGACACTCCAGACACAAGTGGTCTACACGAAACATGATATCTCATGGGAACGCTTGGCGAAACTTGCAATATGCAAACACCATGAATAAAGATATCGGCAAGATTTTTAATAGACGAACTATTCCCACACAAGCTCATAGACAGCCCTGTTTCCAAACAGGTGAAGTTGACGTTATTACCAGATCACATACACCTCGTCCACAAGCCAGTATTTTGCCATCCACTCGAATAGACCAGTTGATGGAACAACTAAATACGTGCGAACGATATATCCAGCGTTTACAACGATTTATTCGCAACCATCAGGATATCTTTGCTCTTTCCGATATGGAGCTTGAGCGAACATCCACTGTCGAGATGGACATACCTACCACCTCTGAAGTTCCCATTCATCTTAAACCCTACCATACTCCTTTAAAGAATCGGGAAATTGTAGAAAAGGCTATTAATGAGATGGTTTATGCAGGAGTCATTGAAAGATCCCGCTCACAATGGTCCTCACCGGTTGTTATTGTCAACAAAAAGGATGGGTCACACAGATTCTGCTGTGACTATCGGGCGCTCAACAAGATCACGCGTACTATTTCCTATCCGCTACCACGAGTCGACGACATAGCCACCGTTGGGAAGTCCACATGGTTCACTACCCTTGATGCACGCTCCGAGTTCTGGTGTATACCCATGACTCCAGATGCAGAAGAGAAATCTACATTTTACACCCACATCGGCACTTACTTTTGGAACGTCATGCCGTTCGGTCTCAAAGGCAGTTCTGCGACTTATATGTCTCTCATGGACGAAATACTTAGAGGAATGCAAGACTTTGCCCTAGCGTATATTGATGATATTTTAATTCATACTGCTGGGTCCATTGAAAATCATCTAGAACATGTTGAAAAGGTTTTTCAACGCCTTCGACAACACCACATCAAATTGAAGTTGAGTAAATGTACTTTCTTAAAGGACGAAACTAAATATCTAGGATTTATTATCAACAGCAAGGGTATAAGACCTGATGACGATAAGGTAGCCGCCATTCGTGACATGCCCACTCTTGAAACGGTTCGAAAGGTCAGAGGATTTTTTGGGTTGCTGTTCTTATTACCGCAAGCACATTGTAAATTTTTCCCTTGCTGCTGCCCCAATAATAGATCTGACAAAGAAATATGCTAGATTTAGATGGAACGAGAATTGTCAACTGGCTTTTGATTATTTGAAAAATGCTTTGACTGCCATTGCTCTTCTAGCGCACCCAGATACGTCCAAACCCATGATATTATATACGGACGCATCCGATAATGCTGTAGGTGCCTGCCTTGTACAGAATTGCGACCCACATGAAGTTCCGATTCTGCCCCACATTCCAAACGAGAAACCAATTGCTTTCATTTCACATGCCCTGAGCCGCTCACAACGAAAATGGACCACTACTGAAAAGGAAGCGTTTGCGATCCATTATGCGGTACACAAGTTGGACTTTTATTTACGAGGTACTATCATCACTGTCAAGACGGACCATCAGCCTTTAGTCAATTGGTTGTCCAAGACTAGAGAGCAACCTAAGAAACTTCAAACTTGGGCTCTTAATCTACAGTCCTACGACATTCAGATAGAATACATTGCAGGCTCGCTTAACACATGTGCTGATCTATTGTCTAGAATTCCTTACCCTGTGGATACCCCATATAAACCATGTACCACACGTACGAAAGCTGAGTTAACTGACATTAACGACAATAGTAAGGAAGTTAACCTTCTTGATTCTGCCCGAGTTGATGACACGACTCCGGAAGATATGCCCGTTATTGATGATGACATTTCTACAATTAATACGCCATTGGAACAAGCTAAAGATCCAGTGCTTGCCAAGTTGATCAGACAAGTGAACATTGACCCAGAGAAATGCAAACATTTCGTCATCCTTTCCGATGATGGCGTACTCTACTATGTTGATGAAAAGTCTGATATTACAATGAGAACCTGCATTCCTCATCATCTAGTTCCGAAAATACTGATCCAATTTCACGATGAAAATGGACATTTAGGTCGGGACAAACCTTTGGATGTCATAAAAAGAAGATACTATTGGGACTCATTATCTCGAGACGTGATTGAGTATACATCGAAGTGCAAGATCTGTAAGATACGCAACATGAAATCCACCAAAGTTCCAATACAACAAATGTCTCCCTCTAATTTCCCCATGGAAGTAGTTAGTCTTGACTTATCTTGTCCCTACCCGGTCACTTTGTCAGGCAACAAATACATCCTCCATGTTGTCGACCAGTATTCTGCTTGGCCAGAATGCTTTCCTCTTAAAGATGCCACTTCCACTTCCATCACTGATTTGTTCCTTACAGAATTTGTACCCAGACATGGTTACCCAACAGAGTGATTACCGACAATGGTAAACAATTTATAGGAAATCCGTTTCGATCAACATTAGAGACACTGTACATCAAGCACTCAACGAATAGTTACTATCATCCTCAATCCAATGGGAGGAATGAACGTATGCACGCTACGCTCCACGATATTTTGGCAAAGTATATTGCAGGGAACTCTCAATTTTGGGACGTACATCTACACCATGCATTGGAGGCATTGCGTTTTAATGTTAATGACACTACAGGATATTCACCATTCTTCCTCATCTATGGTCGAGAACCAGTATTCCCTATTGATCACTTACTCGCCCCTCGACGGAAATATCTAGGAGAAAATCCAATTGAGATGATCCTTCAGCAGAAACATCGAGCACACTGTATAGCACTTAAGAATGCAACAAAGGCATTTAACAAACGTGCATTATTACGTAACAGGAATGCAACTCTGGATACTTTTGCTATTGGCGATCCTGTTTATTTTAAGAAGTACGTTTGGGATTCCAAGCTTGATAATCGTTGGCTGGACGGTTACAGAGTCCTCGAACAGACTTCTCCTACAAATTATATCCTATGGCAAGAGAGACAGAATGTTACTATGAAAGCTCACGTTTCTCAAATGAAATTAGATGATCACCGACCTGTTGAAATTCCACACCTTCGCTCCTCACGACCTGTCAGGAAATCCACCCTTTGCCATTATTCGTCCTCCACCTCACTTGCCTCTAGCATTGATGACATGTCACCACAACCAACTGCCCCTACGTTAGTCAGAGATACGATAGAACAATATCGACGGGAACGAGATAACTCGTCTGAAGAGGATGACATTCCTTTACAAGAGCTCCGGCAACGAATCCAACACCGCAACGACCGTTTACTCCATGACAATGAACCACAAACAGAGGATACACCTCCAAATGTTGAACACTCTGGTTTGATGCCATCCACAGTTACTGATCCACCACATTCATCAACTGTCCATTCGGATTCTTCGGCAACCATCATCGAAAACTCATGGCAAGACATTACGCCTGACCAGACAACACATCTTGTAGCCTCTGATGATGATACCTATATTGTTCCCATGGACACACATTCCAGAACAGCCATTAAACGCCACTATTCATCATCGTCTGACGACTCCGTCCCTTTAGCAAAGTTGCTTCGTCCCTCACATGAACATGTTCGTGTACAGATTCGCAGGAAGCGTCGTTCTATGCATTCCAACCGTCAAGACAGTACTGAACCATGTACTGCTAATAGTCACGTTGCTCATTTCACAGCAACTGCTTCCCATCCCAAAGGACACACGTACGATCAACGCCTGTCATCGAAGGAAATTGCCTGTTTGGAACTGGCACAAATGTTTTTTAACAAGCACTAACTTTTTTACAATACATTTTTTTTCTATTACAGGTTGACAATGGTTAGTTCATTTCTTCTCTAAGCCTTGCAGTTTGAGATAGTCGTCCGCACCAAGACGTATAACCGACTACTTGGGCGAGATGCAACATTATTTGAGAAGTCAAAGATGTCTCCGACGCCTCTTCCACATGAACTATTACTTTAGTCGCCTCCCTGCAACCATTACGAACAGAGTTACAAGACATATTACATTCTTTTGATATGATTGAATAGTATATTACTGCACTATGCACCTTTATAGTAGATTGTATACTATTCCTTACGTTGATTTTTTGTTTGTTTTGTTTTGTTTTGGTCATGTCACATAGAGATACAATACGGTTACGACAGACTCTCACCGTATTGCAAACTAGATTTCAGGCTCTTTGTAATGTACATAGATAGCGCAGAGCTATCGTTCCTTTTGTAGGACAGGCTCTCCAACTTTTTATTTGGAACGTTCACGGATGTTAATATTAATAGTCTCACTTCACAAGTGTGGACTATAGCTGCAAATCAACAGCTCCTCTTTCTTGTTTTTAACACCAGTCTCACAATTGTAAACAACACTTGTACGGCTGTTAATTTAAATCGGTTACATATTAATTTGTAGCAGGTATTATTACTCAACTTGTAAATTTTTTTTCCGGATTTTGTTATTTTTGAGTTGCATGATGCTACTCAACGTACTGATATGTTTGTGCAACATTATTTTTTCTATGTGTTGTGTATTATGGATAAGAATAGAGATGTATTTTTTTCTTCATGTCACACAATATTACTACTTTTGAATGCCACATAGACTCATTATATACACATCATTTACCACTTACACTATTAACTTACACGGACCTTCAGCTTCTCTTCACACAGATACCATCTATACTCCCACATACATTATGTAGAGCATTGCTCAAGGTTCACAATGTTTTATCTTTGTACGATGTTTTTGGTACTAGTGCACATTCCTTTAATGGTTATTGATAATACGTTTGCATTATATTGGATACATAACATTCCTACACCTCTTCCATCTCACATATCATATGTTGCCACTTCTCGCTCGCATCCTTGCAACATACGACATCTTCCGCACTTATTGAGATTCCTGTTGATGTGAAGTATGATATCCCTGAAGTTATTCCATTACAGGCTCTTCCTACTCCCCAACCTATGTCCGCTGTTCTGACATGCTATCCTATATTGTCCTTTCATAAAATGTTTATATTATTAGACCCATTGATTTTCTATAGGTCTATGCTGTATTTATACTGACCATGATTGTTTTGACATGACATTTTGTTTTATGTTTTTTGGTTTATATTTCAGTTTGCTATGTATAATTTTTGGGGGTTTTGATAGAATTGAAATGTCTCTCGTTAGGATACATTTTTGTAGCCCCGGGACGTATGTCACCGGATGGCCTGTGTTAACGCTAGCTAGCACGTTAAACAGTAATATAAGAATAGCTAAAGATCTTAAGCAAGATTAGTTGGTAACAAAACATCACTGGTCGAGCTTGACCAATGAAATCGGACACATTAGTGACTGATCGCTGGCTAAAGGTCGTTATGCCCTGATAATTAGGACCCAGCGCAGGCGAAGCTGCGCTGTCAGACCCTCCCTCCACGGGGGGAGGGTTGGCGGTTTAGATAAAACTGTGCGCATGTTAAGTGTGTGTGTGCGGTGTCAAAACATACATTAAAATATCACTAAACTTATTTACATTAAAGGAAGAACACAAAACTCTTAAATCATAAAAAACACTGTCTAAACTATAGGTATTTTTACACTTTACTATAAATAAATACACCATTTGTTTTCCATGGCTTCATGCTTGGGTCTGCTGGAGGGGGCACATCTTCCCGCGCACTTGTAACATGGTATCTATCTCGTCAGTAGGCTCACAGGGGGGGGGGGAATGACAGCGGGATGCATTTTGGGCGTGCCTTCACATGCACCATTCGTCATCTGACCTCCGGAGCACACACATCCTGCTTGCTTGACGCTGGACATCTTCTGGTTGCACCGCTCAGTGCAGGGAAGAAGGACTTGTAGCGGTAAGCTCATACGCTTATTGGGTCAAAGTCCTGGCCTTCCATGTACAGACCTGCCTGAGACAACATGGCTTCCATGTCGTCTTCTTCTGCCGTTGTTGCCCAGCTAGGGTAAACTTGAGTGTTAACCGGCGTTGGCACCTCTAGAAATGTGGACTGTATAGGCATTTCTTCCACAGGGCTGTTTGGCCTAGACATTGCCCTCTCATCGACTACAGGTGTCGATGATACCCCCCTCGGGGAGAGCTCCGGTGTGGGCGCCTTAAGCGATGGCGGCAAAATTATCTTGCATGGAAATCGCTTGGTTGGGGACGTGCTCTCACTACGTCTTATTTCTTTGGAATTTCCAGGCCCCATTGCCTGGAGGAGTCTCTTCCTGTTTTCTTTTTTTTCTTTTTTGGAGAAAACTGTCGTAAAGTCATCTTTGCTGGTTTCGCCAGATTTTGGGCTTACTAGAGCAGGGAGCTCACTTGTCCTGCTCTGTTCCGCCGGCGTTCTCTCAGCAACTGCCTCTTCCTCCCTTGTTTGTTTGACCTGGGGGGGAGCGCCCGCTTCCTAGGGCACTGGCTAACCCGGTGCGTATCGAGCCCACATATTGCGCATTGGATTCTGCGCCAGGGCAGGACCACCCATACTCGCTGTATTCGTTCTTCTGCCATCTTCAAATGCACGAAGTGCGGTACTTGATGCTTGGACGGTCTGTAGGAAAAATTCCATTTGTCATATGCCGTCTTGACCCTACTGACTTCAGCATTCTTGTCTCCAGACACTTCCGCAGCAATCCTCTGCACCGCCTCTGCCTTCATTGTCGGTGGTATCCAGTGCAGGATACCCTTGGACGTTTCCTTGTCCAGGTGCTCAATATGCACGGACATCTGTGGATTTGACCACTCCAGCCTTTTGCCATGTAGGCTTTGATAATGTTTAATCTGCGCTGCTGCAGTTAAAGTGGCGTACCACCTAAAAGGCCCAGAAAACCTGTACAATGTGGCAATGCCACTCAGACCTACTCCTGCAGGCCCTGAAAGGATACTCGCTAACAACGAGTAAGATGCTCTATTGGCCTGCGGGCCCGTAACAGTTATGATCAGTGTCCCTGGTTTGTGAAGGACTCCTCCTTCCAAATCTTCTTCCGCATTTATTAGTATGACTGGCACAACTGGTACTGCCATTATATATCTTCTTTCTTGGCTTTTAAACCAAATTAGAATAACACAAGTCACAAAGTTAGCCTAGCTAATGCTAAGCTAACACCAATGTCCGAGAAAAAAGAAACACCAAAAATCCAAGAATCTTCCACAGACGCTGATTTTATTTTTTTTTTAACCTTTATTTAGGTCAATACATCAATGTTATTTACAAAATTTTTTTACAATTATCGCATGGTATAGAATAAACCCCCCCCCCCCCTCTCCCTCCTCCCAAACTAGCATTGCAACAAGTCAATAACTATAGGAAAACAATATACCTCCAAACAATATAACGTATCAAAATTTACCAAATTATTAAACAATAACACATAATAAACATACTAAAGATAACCCAACCCCCCCCCCCCTCTTTCCACCCCTCCCCCCTTCCCCCCAACATACCTTTATTACAAGTCAATACATCAACTACTATGGCAAAGAAACATGGATGGTGAATGGAAAGATTAATGAGTATTTACATTTTATAATTTATAATTTATAAACCACGAACTATTTACATTCAAGGCTACTTGCCCTGTATATATTTACATTATGTAATTTAAACACGAAGTACTTAAAGCAGGGTGTACATCAAGGAAATGTTAAAGTTGTTCTATTATATCTTGTGTCATGCGTTCATATATTTGTGTAAATATTGTACTGTCGTAATGTCTACCGTCATATACGGCCCTATTTCTACACGTCCAAACAAGGTATCTGAAGTTAGCTAGTAAAGTTAGTAGCTTAAGTTCTGTTCGTCTCGTCATCCGTGGTAACGTGTTAAGCATGACTGCTCTGTATAAATTAAGTGTTTGTTGTGAGTTTGAGGCTATTAATTTCCTTAATTTGTTTATGTAGGGACCACTGTTTTACATGTGTAAAACAGGTGGTCTTCTGTCTCTATTATGTTGTCACTACACAGTTTACATTTTGGTGCTAATCTGTTTGCCTTTATTGATGATTTGTTAGCAAGTGGTGTTAAACTGTGTAGTAGTCTGAAAGTGACTTCTCTTGCTTGCGGTTTGATGTCTATTGCATGAATGTTTGTGAAACTCTGTGTGTAATCGGTTATAAAAAGGTTGTACCCTCTTCGTGTGTTCAGAGGTGTTTCTTGTGCTGCAACTAGAAGTTTGTATATAAGTTTAGTGTCTTGTTTTATTAAATGTTAATTTCCTTCTAAATTTTGCAGACATATTGCATAAAAGGGTAGCGGTGTACCAAAAAAATGTGGTTGGTTATTGTTTAATTTACAAAAATTTGATAGTCTTAACCCAATATAATAATGTGCCAGTGGGTATAAACCCGGGCTTTTTGTAACTTCTCCTATGTATTTAATTCTTAAAGCTTTAATTTTAGTGTTGATATCTTGTAAGGCTATCCCCACTTTATTATTAGGTTGCTGTTGCGTGGTGGTTTGCTCTGAACAATGTTCCATGTGTTATGAATAAAACAATTATAAAATTCTGGCCATTGTTTTCTTCCTTGATATGTTAGTTTTAGTGCATCGTGCCTTTGATGGAAGATTAAGCGAATGCTGGGGTGGAAGATTCCAAACAATACTTGAACTTTGGAATACGATTGATTTGATAAGTCATTTCATTGAGTCCGTACATTTAATTCACATGTACACATTTCAAATAGGGACAGAACATGAGTCATGCATAAATTAATCAATGGCGTAGACTGCTGTTTTTACGTGTCAATGTCCGTTTAAGGATACAGAGCAGTAATTGTCGTCAGAACATCACAGCTATATGCACGCGCAGCTAGACATGGCTACCTGCCGACAGTGAGACTGCGAGTCTGAATATATTCATACGAATTTGACGATTATTCTTCTCCTTCTGAGAATTCTAGTTAAAATACTAACCTCCATAAATTTCCCTCTCATAAAGAGTTCTAGGACTGACCCTGGTCCATCAAAAAATACACATATAAATGGCTATATCATGCCATTGCATTGGAAGGTTAGAACAACGCAGCTATTCAGCTTGGCGGTCAAGTAACAAAGGGTAGCGTTTCTTAGTTACCGACTGTGTCCTAAACAACGCTATACACGTCATAATCGATCGTGTATGGAGCGTTCAAAATTGAAACCTCTATCGCAATATATTAAATGCCTTAACCTCTTGCAATTGCACGTCTGATAACCTTTAGCAGACGGCGTTAATATCATATACCGTAACAATTCCCTGTACACCGGGGAAAAAAAATCGATAGATTTTTTTTCAAGATCTATCCGACTTAACAATTTTTTTCAAAAAAAATTTAACACAATTGTGACATATGGCCGACGATGTTCTGAGTAGAACCGTGTTGCGGTCGTGTCAACTAACTATTTGTAATAGTCATCTAACATAAATCACATTATATATCAATATTATACATATTATTATATCAACTAAATAAATGTCCAATGTTAATAGTGAATGAGAAAATTAAATTAAAGTAAGGTCTGTCGTATTAGTATGTCATATAGGAATTAATTTGACTAATTAAAATTAAATTAATTAATTAAACTAAGAGTTAAATTATTAAGGTTCTAATGTAACGTGATGTCATGAGAGAAGAAAAGACAAACTAAGTGAGAAGAAATAGAAAGAAATTCGAATATAAGTTTTAACTTAATTGTGTGTGTCAAGTGTTAGTGAATAATAACTATCTAATTTAACTAACTAAATAATGTATAGGTACATTAAAAAAATTATTAATCTAATACTTGTGTGAGATTTATTTTCTCTTTTCATAATTTCTTCTTTTTATATTTCGTTCTCTTTTTTTTTCATTTAATTTTTTTCTCACCTTTCATTTTATTGATAATAATTCAATTAAGAAGTTAAGTTAACTAATTAATTAGTATAGGATATGATGATCCATCCGTAGTCTTGATCCTGATGAATTCTTTTAGGCAAAAGTGTTCAAACGTTCACGTCGGAAAGAAATGTCATTTATCACTGCATCCAAGAATTAAGAGTCCATAGGATAATAAGTTCGACTTGTCGTCAGATATTATTCCATGATTGTTCAACGGTATTTATATATCGTGCATGGACGTTAGACGAAGTTCCAATGTCAATATGTCTTTTAGTTCAATTCTGTGATGCATATAGTGTTTATAAAGTTTAAATTGAAGGCAAGGTTAGTTCTCTTATAGTTGATATGTTTTAGGAATGTTAATGTTGATTAGTCGTCGTCAATAGGATGACGTGACAACGCATCAGCAACAATATTTTCAGTGCCAGGTATGTGTTCAATGGAGAACTCGAATGGCTGTAGGATGATTGAATATCTGGCAAGCTTCTGGCTTGTATGATTTGATCGACGCAAGGCTGCTACAGCACGTTGGTCCGTCTGTATGGTGAAGGGAGCACCAAGTAAGTACTTTTCAAGTTTGGTTATTGCCCAGATCACAGATAAAAGTTCCTTGTCGACTGTTGAATACTTCGTTTCTGCCGGCTTCAGCTTTCTTGAAATGTATAACGTAGGATGTAGAATGCCATCATGGTTCTGGAGCAGGCATGCACCAATGCCGTAGTTACTAGCATCTGTTCGTAAGAAAAATCTTTTGGAAGCATCGGGAAGTCTTAAAATTGGTTCATGCGAGAACAAATTTATAATTTTGTTGAAAGTTTCATTGCATGTACCAGTCCATGTCACCTTCACCGGCATATCTTTTTTTTAACAATGAAGACAATACAGCCGTGATGGATGACAAGTTTGGTATGAATCTACTGTAATATTGAACAAGTCCTAACAAACTCCTGACCTGTTTCTTCGTCTGAGGAACTGCTATGTTTAGAATTTTGGAGACTGTACTAGGTAAAGTTCGGATATATCCCGATCCAATGATATGTCCCAAAAAGGTTATCTCATTACACGCGATTTGCACCTTTGTAGGTTTAGCAGTTAGATGATAATTCCTTAGAGTGTCAAAAACATATCTAAGTCCCGAAACATGTTCCTCAAACGACGAACTAAACAAGCATATGTCGTCAATATATGTAATAACGTCTGGTCTACCTGATAAAATTTGTCGCATCAGGCGAATGAAGGTAGCTGGCGCATTAACAAGCCCAAAAGGCATCACATTCCACTGGTATAGACCTTGTGGAGTGGAAAATGCGGTGTAGTACTTAGCCTTTTCGGTCAGTGGTATCTGCCAATAACCTTTAGTTAAGTCTATCTTACTAAATATAGTTGCGTTGGATAGACGTGGCAGTAAGTCGTCGATAAGTGGATGTGGTTCGCTGTCAACTATAGTCTTAGCATTTAATTTTCTATAATCAACACATAGTCTAATGTTATTGTCCTTCTTCCGGACAATCACTAATGGAGAAGAGAATGGCGAATTACTAGTCTCAATGATTCCCAGAGACAACATCTGTTCAAGTTCCTTAGTAGTTTTAGCAAGGAAATGTAAAGGAACAGAATAGGGATGTACACGAATAGGTGTATCATCATTGAGAGTAATGTCATGACTGATAGCCGATGTGCGACCCGGGACGTCGGTCAATACATCTGGATAAGATTGTAATAGATTAGCAATCTGTAGACGCTGTTGCGGTGTAACCGTTGAAGAGATGGTTACATCCCGCCAAGATTCAGTAGGTTGAACTACTGGTACCGGTAACGGTAACTGTACCTCAGGAAAAGAAGATTCTTCTTCCTGGATGACAGATAAGTTAGTATAATGACAAGTGGATACTGTGTTGTCATCTAGTGCATGAAAAATTGACTGTAAGTGTTCA
Organism: Oreohelix idahoensis; assembly: GCA_024509875.1. Taxonomy (NCBI): domain Eukaryota; kingdom Metazoa; phylum Mollusca; class Gastropoda; order Stylommatophora; family Oreohelicidae; genus Oreohelix; species Oreohelix idahoensis. The sequence continues at coordinate 187,883 of JAMPIV010000150.1, forward strand.
GGACGTGTATGAAATTGCTTGAGCATGTTAATATGAAATATCTTTTTGTGTCCCTTGATATCTAAGACGTAATCAACGTCGGAAATTTTATCAATGACTTTGTAAGGACCATTCCAAGATATCAATAATTTATTGTTATTGTGAGGAAGTAACACATAAGCCTCGTCGCCTGGGAATAATTGGCGTAATCGTCGAGACCTATTGTGTAGAGATCGAGCCTTAGCTTTTGCAGCCTCAGAAGAAGCTGTTGCCAACTGGCAAGACTCAATAATGTTCTTCCGAAGATTAATCACGTACTCGTAAGATGACTGAGTGTCCTGAGTCATCTCCTCGTCAATTAATAAGTCTTTTATTAGTCCCATAGGACCTCTTGGGGGAGCACCAAAAACTAATTCAAAGGGAGAGAAGCCAGTTTGTTCATGCGGTACCTCCCGATAAGCAAATAGAACAGCTGGGAGTGCTCTGTCCCAGTCATGAGGGTGCTTAGCAGTAACCTTATGTAGTAGTTGTTTAAGTGTACGGTTAAGTCTTTCAACCGCACCATTACTCATCGGATGATAAATACTACTTAAATTCCTATCAATGTCCCAAGTTTTCATGACTTCCTTCATGGTGTCAGATATAAACTGTGACCCATGGTCTGATAAAAGTTTTCTAGGAAACCCTATTCTAGAAAAGATGAGATGTAGTGCATCAGCTACATCTGTGGTAGTGGTGGTCTTTAATGGGATAGCTTCTGGCCATCGTGTGCACAAATCAATGCACGTAAGGACGAATCTATGTCCTCTGGCCGATGGTAGCAATGGACCAATAATGTCTATTGCCATCTTGTCAAAAGGTCTCACTGAGATATCGCAAGCCTGAATAGGCGCCGTGTGAAAAGCTCCACGTGCTTTCACTTCTTGGCATGTAGTACAGGAACGTACATACTGCGAAATATCTCTTGACACCCCTGGCCAAAAGAATGAAGACAGTACTCGAGATCGTGTTCGAGTATATCCCATATGTCCAGCACAATGTGAGTCATGTGCATGTTGAAGAATGTACCGTCTAAAAGTATACGGGACCATAACTTGTTGTTTCATTTGTGATTTGTCATTAAAACATCTAATCAATATGTCATTTTTAATAACAAAACAATGTTTGTTATTATTACCTGAGGATAGATTGTCAACTTTATCAACCAACTTAAAAAAATTTTTTTAAAGATTTATCCTCTTTTTGTTTGGTTGCAAATGTTTCCCTGTCAATAGGTGAATTGACTACAAATTCCTCTTGGTTATCTGCATCCATTTTATCATCATCAACCTTCTCCAGGAGTTGAGTCTGCGCTCTAGTCGTCACGGCGTTTCCAGTGCATAGGTTATGTTTCTCCCATTCTATAATCTCATCTGGAGTACAATCTTTACTGCCGTGTATACGACCGACCATCAAATCAGCTATAGGCTTTTTTAGCATACATACTTTTACGTTCCCTGTGAAGAAAGGAGTGTTAACATGAATAATAGCTGTGGGGTAAAACTCTATTGTTCCACCAAAAGTCATGCAACGGACATATTCCCCTGTTGCACAGCTAGGATGTACCAGCGACTGTCGTACACCAATCGTTGTGGATCCCGAATCCCTCAACACTGAGACGACGGATCCATTAACTAATCCCCTGTTAAAAATTAGTAGGCCTGTTCCATCGTTGACTGCAAGACCTACCTGTGGTATAATATGTCCGCAGTTGAGCACTGTTTCTTTCGCCTTCTGAAAAATAAGATTGCATTGCTGGCAACTATTTGCCACATTATAATTAATAGCAAAACATGCAGCAGAAGACTGTGTTGTATTATTGTCAAGTGGGACCTGAGCTATAGGGGTAGTATTATTTGTAACTGCCGCCCCTGTATTATGGTTGTAATGAGATGATCCCCGAGAATGAGATCGATTCCGAGTATAATTGTTAGAATTATCTCGTCGTCCTCTATAGCAACTATTATCTCGATGTCTCGAGCCATGATTATTACCATTCCAGTTATTATTATTATTGGGAGTATGTGATCGATTATAATGAGTGTTATGTTGACTATTGTGGTAGTTTGTTTGAGGTGAATAATTTCTATCTCGTGATCTACCTCTGTTGAACTCATTTTTATTGTTGAAATCATTATTATGTCCCTTCTGAAAGTTAACGTTATGATTTCTTTGGAACCTGCTTCTGTCTACACTGTGATGTCTTTGTTTGTTATTGTGATTGTAGGTCATATTAGACGCCACAGGTAGAGGTTCTCTTAATGAGGAGTTAGAAATGGTTGCATTCGGATGTGCCGAACAGTAGTTTAAAGAAATTTTTTCTAACTCATCCATAGTACCTGGTTTACGCTCCTGCAAATATGCAAAAAATGGCTGGCTAACCGAAGATAATACCTTATCCCGCAGTAGTAAATCAACTAATTTGTCGTATGATTTGTTGACTTCTGCCAGTTCAACCCATCTATTAAATGTATTGCGTATGTTCGCAATGAATCCTGCAAAATCCTTTGGAGATTCTGGTAAAATTCCCTTAAATTTCAACCTACAGTGTTCCTCGTCCAGGTGAAACCTTCGTAAAAGCAAGGACTTAATAGCACCGTAGTTATTAGCTATTGATGGGTCAGCATTTTGAGAAGCTGTCAGTGGTTCTCCAACCAAGAATTCATTTAATTTGAGTACCCATGACTCTTCAGGCAAATGGTTAGATTTGCAAGTCTGTTCAAAACGTGCCAGGAACGATGAAAGGTCGTCGACGTTCAAGTTGAAAATGGGTAATTTAAAGTTGTAGAAATGTTTAGGTTGGCTGGATGATGATCCATTTTGTGCGTTATTATTCTGGTTTGCATCAGCACTTTGTGCTTGTAATCTTGCTGTCTCCAATTTAATACGCGCCAATTCCATTTCTTGTTGTAAAATAATTTCCTCTCGTTTCAATTTATTCTCTTCTTCCTGTCTGGCGATTGTTCTTTGCTCTTCTCTTTCACGTTGAGCAATCTCTCTCAGTCTATTTTCCTTGTCAATTTGCTTCATCTCACGTTCTGCTTCCTCTTTCTTTAATGCAGCTTTTTTCTCTTCTTCCTCTTTCTTTAATGCAGCTTTTTTCTCTTCTTCCTCTTTCTTTAATGCAGCTTTTTTCTCTTCTTCCTCTTTCTTTAATGCAGCTTTTTTCTCTTCTTCTTTTCTTTCATATTTTTCCAGTTCTGATTCAGCAAACTGACGAAGTTCTTGAGATTTATAACCATATTCACGACCAATCTTAACGAAATGGTCTATAGTAAGCATTTTGACTTTTATCTGTAAGTAATTATTGATAATTACTGATTAAAATAGTCAATAGTAGCTTCAGAGTAATTATTATACTTACTCAACTTAGAAATATTCAATATAGATAATCACAATAGTACTGAACTTAATGTCTAAGTTCAACTAATAGACAATATTTTGTAACAATATTGTATCTAAATAATACTATACCATAAATAGTTATGATATCTGTTAAATATAATGTAATTATATCACACAATTAATCTCAATATCCAATAATGTTGGGTATAATTCCTAGTAATTATATTTTTCAATGTACTAAGTCACTCTCTTAGTACCAGAAAAGTATATTAAATAATATACAATGGGTCTATTACCTCAAAGGTAGCTATAAGATTATTTTATTTTGTCAATATATATATTATATTATTATGCCCTAGGCATCTCTTATAAATTGTAGTGCTACTTTCTTGGACTATCACTGCATAATTATGCAATGTCCCATATTAACCTTAATTATCAGAAAAAAATTAATTAAATTAAATTACAAGTGTATTATTGCATATAATAGCATATTATTAATGTAATATTAATATATATCATGAGGACAAACAAAACAATGATGCAACTAAAGGGTACAAACAATGTCAAGACGCAAACAAGACATTTTCACAATTAAAATGAATTTATGAACTAAATAAAATAAGCGGAAATGTCACAGACCAAATGAAGGGCAAGGTCTGACCGGAGGTCAACTGAATATTCAAGGTACACACAAAAAAAAATGACTGCGAAAAATGATGACGTCACAGGACTCATAACGGACGAAAATTTAACAATCATAAAATAAATGATAGTCAGAGAGGAGACTGGACGAATAGTAACGAACATGGTACAGAACTGAATAAAATTATTAACTGAGTACGAATAAAATACACCAATTATCTACGGGACAGTACAGCTAACGCAAAATCGTCAAACGACAGCAGATTTGGACAACAAGTCCAATGTCAAACCTCAATGGGGTTTCCAAAGGTGCGATCGTTTAACTGCCCTAAGAAACGACCGAAATCAATTCAGGCATCGTGAGAGCCACAGAATCTAATTTCGGTTCATCCTCCCTACCTCCCACGAATTAACAACACATTAAGACAACAAAAATTACATTAAACATAGATAAAAACATGCCGATGTAGGCAGAGGACAATGGACTTAGTTAGCACTGTTTGCAATACCAACAGTTAAACACCTAGATTTATCTTTACCGTTGCTTCGATCAGTGCTAGCGGTCGTCAACAGCTAGGCTAAAGCCCCTGACTGTCTGCTCCTATAGTCCATATCACGTGTTGGCTTCAAATGGCTCATGTTTCCTTTGGTTAGACTTAGAAACGGCTGGTTTCTTCGACAGATCACCTACACGATTTTCAGTGACGTCACGTTGTTAGGTATTATAATGAGTACTGCGTCACGTCAGCCTCGTACTGGTCATGTGATCGAAACTTGATCGTAAACATTTCATTCGAAAGTCATGAAGAAATTTTTTTGTCGTCCCCAGACACCGGACACCACTGCTGCGTGGTGGTTTGCTCTGAACAATGTTCCATGTGTTATTAATAAAACAATTATAAAATTCTGGCCATTGTTTTCTTCCTTGATATGTTAGTTTTAGTGCATCGTGCCTTTGATGGAAGATTAAGCGAATGCTGGGGTGGAAGATTCCAAACAATACTTGAACTTTGGAATACGATTGATTTGATAAGTCATTTCATTGAGTCCGTACATTTAATTCACATGTACACATTTCAAATAGGGACAGAACATGAGTCATGCATAAATTAATCAATGGCGTAGACTGCTGTTTTACGTGTCAATGTCCGTTTAAGGATACAGAGCAGTAATTGTCGTCAGAACATCACAGCTATATGCACGCGCAGCTAGACATGGCTACCTGCCGACAGTGAGACTGCGAGTCTGAATATATTCATACGAATTTGACGATTATTCTTCTCCTTCTGAGAATTCTAGTTAAAATACTAACCTCCATAAATTTCCCTCTCATAAAGAGTTCTAGGACTGACCCTGGTCCATCAAAAAATACACATATAAATGGCTATATCATGCCATTGCATTGGAAGGTTAGAACAACGCAGCTATTCAGCTTGGCGGTCAAGTAACAAAGGGTAGCGTTTCTTAGTTACCGACTGTGTCCTAAACAACGCTATACACGTCATAATCGATCGTGTATGGAGCGTTCAAAATTGAAACCTCTACCGCAATATATTAAATGCCTTAACCTCTTGCAATTGCACGTCTGATAACCTTTAGCAGACGGCGTTAATATCATATACCGTAACAGTTGCATTAGAGTAGTTTGTTTAATACTGTGCCAAGTATTAATAAAAATAAAGGCCCTAATTAGTTTATTTATTTCTGTTATAATCTTTTTAGGTATCATCTGTATGTTTGCTGTGTAAATTATTTTTGGCATAATAAAACAATTAACTATGATACTCCTTCCGAAAATAGTGGCCGTTTTGTATTTGTTGATTTCTAACATATTTTGAATTTTCTCTAACAATTTTGTCCATGTTTCTTTGTTGGGGTCTTGTGGATTGAAAGAAAAATTTAACCCATAAATTTTGATTTTATTCACTTGTGTTAATTGAAAAGGGAAGTCTGATCTATTGCCCCATCTACCTATTCCCATTATACTAGATTTTTGAATGTTTAGTTTGGATTCGCTAGCGTATCCAAACTCTGTAAAGACCTCTAATATATTTTTTATAGAATCCTTTGTTGTTGGAAAGAATATAGTATCATCGGCGTAGGCCAACAGTTTCTTTTCCCCTATACCGGGGACAAAAGTTCCCGTGATATTTGTATCTTGTCTTATTCTTTCCAGAACAGGTTCTAATGTTATTATATATAACAGGGGCGACAAAGGACACCCTTGCCTGACGCTTCTCGTTAATTTGAAGGAGTTGGTTAAACTGTGGTTAACCAATATTCTACTTTCAGGTTTGTTATATAAAATTTTAATCCATGTCCTAAAGTATTTTCCTACGTTATTTGCTTTAAGACTTTTATGTAGGAAGGCATGTGATACTCTATCAAATGTCTTTTCCTGGTCTAGGGATAATATGGCGCTCTGGCACTGCCTATCATGTGTGTATGTAATCAAGTCTCTAATAAAATGTGTGTGTCTACAAATGTTCCTACCATGTACACTACACTGTTGATCTTCATGTATTATTGCGTGCATGTGTGGCTTAAGCTTCAGAGTAAGTGCTTTGGCTAGAATTTCATAATCAACATTTAAAAGGGAGATTGGGTCTAAAATTCTTAATTGACTTTTTGTCATTACTGTCTTTAGGGATCAGGGTAATATATGACTGATTTAAACTTTCCGGGAGTTCCCCTTTTAAAAATGCTTCTTCAAATGTTTTAATTAGGATGGGGCCTAAACATGGGAAGAAAAACCTGTAAAATTCTGCTGTTAGCCCATCTGGCCCGGGTGCTTTATCTTTTTGAAAAGTACTAAGGGCCCCTTGCAAATTGTCTAAAGTTAAGGGTTGGTCTAGCCTTTCACTTTCCTCATCACTTAGACACTTTGTGTATTGTAGAAATTTGTCTTGTATGTTTGCGTCACTTTCTTCTTTAGTATATAGCTGCTTGTAGTATTCGAAGAAAGCGTGACTGATGTTGGTATTGTCTGTGTGCTGTTTTCCTTTCATGTCAATTATTTCATGTATCTGTCTACTGCGCTGAACGTTTTGTTCAATTGCTAAATATTGCCTACTAGGGATTTCCTGTGTTATAGTGTATAATTTTGTCCTAAGTAATGCTCCCTGGTAGGTATACTGCTTTAATTGATCTAACTGTTCTTCTAAGGTGTGGATGTGAGGGTTCGTGTTGTCTAAACTCTTAGTTAAACTAATTGCTTCTTCTAAAATCCCCTCTTCTTTTTAAAATTTCCTATGTATAAGTGTAGCCAAAATCTGCGTCCTATCTCTTATTGTATTTTTTAACATGTCCCAATATTGTGCGATGTTATTATTGGGAATGTCTTGTGCGTAACCTTGTATCAATTGTGTTATTTGTTCTGTGTAATAAGTATTTTTAAGTAGATTGTTGTTACATTTCCAGTGTGGGGATCTCTTTACTTGTTTGTGCGTGTGTCCCGTACCTAAGGATGTGTAAACTGCCTTGTGGTCTGTAAATTTAAGAGTACTTTCTATATGGTATGTTTTGTGTATATTGTAGGTACTAGATGCATATATTCTGTCCAGTCTTGATGCCCGTCTCAAATATGGGTTTATTTTGTCGTAATATGTAAAGGTTTGTTTGTGAGGCTCTATTTTTCTGTATACGTCCGAGAGGTCATGTTCGTCTAGCATAGTACGTATTTGTCTTAAGAGCGAAGACTTTTCTCGTGCATGTGCTCCCCCTACGGAGCTCCTAGACAAATCTAGGTCAGACAGGACACAATTAAAGTCTCCGCCCAAAATTTTCCTAGTCCCTTTGTAATGTTTTGTTAAAGTGTCATGTAATTGGTCATAGAAATTAGGTCGTTCGTCTCTTGTCGCTGGTGCGTATATGTTGATGAGCGTGTGTGTGTCTTGTCTGTTGTGTTTGTTTTGTATTTGGATTATGGCTGTTCTGCCACCTTTATCTGTTCTATAATGTACTGCTTCCCAGTCTTCATTGATTTGTAGAATGGCTACACCACTACCATGACTGGTGCCTAAGGCGAACCAACCATGTTTAAGACCTAACTTAGTTACTATTTGATCGGCATGATAGTCTGTAGTAACACCGGTTTGCTGTAAAAACAAAAAATCCGGTTTGTCTTTTTTAATCAGTTTAATTACATGGTCTAGTTTATTTCTCAAACCATTGATATTGAGAGATATTATCACTAGACTGCATGACGAAGTGGTAAACTGAGGTTGGCCACTCGTTATAAACTGTCTATCTGGCAAAGTGGCAGAGTCGTCACTTGCCATATCTAAACTATTTGACGTAGCGGGGACTGAGTGCAGACCACTACTCTTACTTAAAATGTCTGACGAAGTTGGGGCTGTGAGCGGACCACCCGTCATAAGTGAACTTAACGTGCTAGCTGATAACTTCCTGGGTGCTATACTGGTTATACATGGCAAAGTGGTAGGCTGGCCACTTGTACATAACCTACCCGGCAGAAGAGTGACTGTGAGCTGACTGCCTGTCCTGACTAAACCACTTGATAAGTTCATGTTTACATTGTTAGACCAGACGGTGCTTAAGGGCTTACCGATTGACCTAATTCCTTGACTGCTAGACAAAATAGTGACTGAGGACTGGCTATTCGTCGTTCCGCCCTGATAATTTGGGCCAGGTGCAGGCAAAGCCGCGCTGTCAGACCCTCCCGCCTTGACGGGGGGGGGGGGGAGAGGAGGGTTGGCTGCCTAAATAAAACTGCGCATTTAAAAGTGTAAAGGTGCGTGCATGTAAGAACTAAACAGCAAAAGACTATTTACATTAAACACAACTCTTAAAATACATTTCAACACCACTCCTAAACTATAGGGGTTGTCACACTTTATTATAGTAAAATACATTTTTATTTTTATTTTGAACAGTTCTACTTGGGTCCACTGGAGAGGGCACTTCTTCCCACACACTGGGTAGACTCATGCGTCGCTTACTTCGTCAAAGGGTTGCCCGTCGATAAACAGGCTTGCTTCTGACAACATGGCTTCCATGTCATCTTCCTTTGTTGCTGCTGCCCAATTGGAGGAAACTTGCGTGTTTACCGGGTCTGGAACCTCGGGTCTTGTTGGTGATCCTCTTGTAGGGCTGTTAGGCGTAGACATTCCACTCTCGTCGACGACAGGTGTCGACGAAATCCACCCCAGGGAGGGCTCTGGTGTAGGCACCCTTGGCGATGGTGATTGATAAGTGCTGATTTGCAGTCACCACGTTAATAAGTGCTATTTTGTGATATAGCTCGTACAGGCACAATGTTAATACAGCTGGTATAGGTGTAGATGGTCAACTCAAAACCGACACAGTGTTGGGCATACAGGTCACCTTGTCCAAAAACGTAATGAGGCCCCGACAAGGATGTAATGTTGACTTTGGGTGTTGATGTGAGTGTCAGTACGCGAATGCATGGATTGTTCTGAAGAGTTGATTAGACGATCAAACACTCACTCACATGTATCTAGAATTTAATGATGCAGACTACTGTGGTCGTTTCATACTGTTTAATTGGACGCACACACTTGGACAGTACGAGTATAGTTACAGGAACACAGGTCGCCATAAATAGCATACAGTTGATCAATGGTCTACCATCTTAAGTTAGCATTCAGGTTGAAGAACATTCCAATGGAACATCTATAGACAAGCACTTAGATTTCCACTGTTTATCAATATAATCATCAGGCCTTACTGACCCAGCGTGTCAGTTAATAAATACTGTTCAAGCATGACTCCTAAACAGAACCTCTTTTCTAGCGAAGATTCCTTTAGGTAAAGTTCAGCAAATCTATCTGAAGACAATGTTAACCCACCAGTATTGGGTTTTCTTTATAACTGTGATCTCTTAATCATCACCTGATAATAAGGGGCATCCCTGTTCTCTGATTGATGATCGACAATAAATAGGATTCCAAAATGGCTTCTGGTTCTGTGAGCATCACTCACGATAACGATGCATAATGAAGCTTCAATAAAGGTTCAGTTCATGAACACAAATATTTTCTACAAGTATCAGCATATTCTGTCCTCATAATTGCTGCATATAAACATATTCAGTGCTGCTAGATAACATGTCATCCCGATATATGGATATCGATAATTACAATGTAAAGGTCTGCCCAGCTAAGCCTAGGACGAAAAAGTTCAGCAAAAAGTTCTTTTACCTGGACATGGGAAATACACTAGCAAACACAAACGCTCTCCTCTCCTGGCGTTATAGAATAAACACTGGGGACTAATAGACTTAATAATCATATCAGAAATTATCTTCGTCCCCATAACAAATCACAGAGATCAACAGACTGAGGACTCGTCTTCAACATGGCCTTCGCCAGACATTCCATCCTCACGGAAGACCCTCTGTCCTCTCGGCATGCGCAGAACTCCCTGACCCCAAAGTTCAGTACAAGGAAAAATAGTTCCACTTAGACATACCAAGATATCACCATATAAGACCGAATCGTCTGAAATAGACACAGAGTAAACATAGACTCGGACCATAAACATTCCTGCATAAACCTAAGCAAGAACCATCTGTTTTCTGGCCCAACAAGGCACAGACTAACGAAGTCTAGATTCATACGCCAAATTCGATCTCCAGGGGAGATAACCCATATAACAAAAGTATCAATCAATCATGGGTGATATATATTTGGCCAGGAAAACATCCTGATTCTAAAAACAAATACCTTCCCTCAGACAGATAAATATTATAACAACAATATACATTGTCACCAGTAATCTGTTGGTAACAGACTACCGCAACCCCCGGGGAAAAAAATTAAATTTTTTTTTCATCCGAGAGCAACATACAATAGGCTCACAACGCACGAATAATGCGCAGATGACTAATAAGAGCAATTTATGATTTCAAATTAAGGTAAAGTCGAAGCATAGATCGACTTGTGAGAATAAATCTCAACATCTCAGAGAAAGCATTTCTCTTAAGCATAAATGTTTCCAGGGAGGTGCCACCAACGTATACTACAATGCTGGCAATGACACAATGCATATAACAATTTCATATTTAAGCACTATAAGTACATGATTGACAAAGAAGAAAAATCATTAAAGAGTAGCGGTGAATATATAACAATGAACGTAGTGATAGTAGTGATACAATCACTATATTAACAAATTACAATGTGTATCTATCTTGATATAGAAAAGAAAAACTGTTGTAGAGTTGGATGTGTTAAGAAGTCCAAGACCCAACAGTTAGGTGGAATCATGTGGGCATCTAGACAAAATGTCTGCCATCACATCTGATCCACGGATAGCTCGTACCGAAAAATGAAAAGGTTGAAAAGCAATTGCATATCGAGTAGACCTCGAGCTCTTCAAATTCTTACTCTGTGTAGCCGTAAGAGCTTTCTGATCGGTTTATACTATGAAATGTGTGCCTAGAAGGAATCTTTGTAGTTTGAGAATTGACCAAACCATAGCCAATAGTTCACGGTCTAAAACCGAATAATTCCTTTCTGCAGCATTAAGTTTTCTGGAGATATACATTACAGGATGCAGAGTTCCAGAGTACTCTTGCATTAGTGCCGCTCCAATCCCAGTTGATGAAGCGTCACTACGAAGAACAAATGTCTTATCTGTAGTAGGTAACACTAAAATAGGTGGTGTTGAAAACACATTTTTAATCTTATCCAAAGAGGATTGGCATTCCTGTGACCAGTGGACCATATTAGGCGACCCTTTCTTTTGTAGTGTAGAAAGAGGTGCCATGATAGAGGATAGATTCGATTCCAAAATGGCTTCTGGTCCTGTGAGCATCACTCACGATAACGATGCATAATGAAGCTTCAATAAAGGTTCAGTTCATGAACACAAATATTTTCTACAAGTATCAGCATATTCTGTCCTCATAATTGCTGCATATAAACATATTCAGTGCTGCTAGATAACATGTCATCCCGATATATGGATATCGATAATTACAATGTAAAGGTCTGCCCAGCTAAGCCTAGGACGAAAAAGTTCAGCAAAAAGTTCTTTTACCTGGGCATAGGAAATACACTAGCAAACACAAACGCTCTCCTGTCCTGGCGTTATAGAATAAACACTGGGGACTAATAGACTTAATAATCATATCAGAAATTATCTTCGTCCCCATAACAAATCACAGAGATCAACAGACTGAGGACTCGTCTTCAACATGGCCTTCGCCAGACATTCCATCCTCACGGAAGACCCTCTGTCCTCTCGGCATGCGCAGAACTCCCTGACCCCAAAGTTCAGTACAAGGAAAAATAGTTCCACTTAGACATACCAAGATATCACCATATAAGACCGAATCGTCTGAAATAGACACAGAGTAAACATAGACTCGGACCATAAACATTCCTGCATAAACCTAAGCAAGAACCATCTGTTTTCTGGCCCAACAAGGCACAGACTAACGAAGTCTAGATTCATACGCCAAATTCGATCTCCAGGGGAGATAACCCATATAACAAAAGTATCAATCAATCATGGGTGATATATATTTGGCCAGGAAAACATCCTGATTCTAAAAACAAATACCTTCCCTCAGACAGATAAATATTATAACAACAATATACATTGTCACCAGTAATCTGTTGGTAACAGACTACCGCAACCCCCGGGGAAAAAATTAAATTTTTTTTTCATCCGAGAGCAACATACAATAGGCTCACAACGCACGAATAATGCGCAGATGACTAATAAGAGCAATTTATGATTTCAAATTAAGGTAAAGTCGAAGCATAGATCGACTTGTGAGAATAAATCTCAACATCTCAGAGAAAGCATTTCTCTTAAGCATAAATGTTTCCAGGGAGGTGCCACCAACGTATACTACAATGCTGGCAATGACACAATGCATATAACAATTTCATATTTAAGCACTATAAGTACATGATTGACAAAGAAGAAAAATCATTAAAGAGTAGCGGTGAATATATAACAATGAACGTAGTGATAGTAGTGATACAATCACTATATTAACAAATTACAATGTGTATCTATCTTGATATAGAAAAGAAAAACTGTTGTAGAGTTGGATGTGTTAAGAAGTCCAAGACCCAACAGTTAGGTGGAATCATGTGGGCATCTAGACAAAATGTCTGCCATCACATTATCTGATCCACGGATAGCTCGTACCGAAAAATGAAAAGGTTGAAAAGCAATTGCATATCGAGTAGACCTCGAGCTCTTCAAATTCTTACTCTGTGTAGCCGTAAGAGCTTTCTGATCGGTTTATACTATGAAATGTGTGCCTAGAAGGAATCTTTGTAGTTTGAGAATTGACCAAACCATAGCCAATAGTTCACGGTCTAAAACCGAATAATTCCTTTCTGCAGCATTAAGTTTTCTGGAGATATACATTACAGGATGCAGAGTTCCAGAGTACTCTTGCATTAGTGCCGCTCCAATCCCAGTTGATGAAGCGTCACTACGAAGAACAAATGTCTTATCTGTAGTAGGTAACACTAAAATAGGTGGTGTTGAAAACACATTTTTAATCTTATCCAAAGAGGATTGGCATTCCTGTGACCAGTGGACCATATTAGGCGACCCTTTCTTTTGTAGTGTAGAAAGAGGTGCCATGATAGAGGATAGATTCGATTCCAAAATGGCTTCTGGTCCTGTGAGCATCACTCACGATAACGATGCATAATGAAGCTTCAATAAAGGTTCAGTTCATGAACACAAATATTTTCTACAAGTATCAGCATATTCTGTCCTCATAATTGCTGCATATAAACATATTCAGTGCTGCTAGATAACATGTCATCCCGATATATGGATATCGATAATTACAATGTAAAGGTCTGCCCAGCTAAGCCTAGGACGAAAAAGTTCAGCAAAAAGTTCTTTTACCTGGGCATGGGAAATACACTAGCAAACACAAACGCTCTCCTCTCCTGGCGTTATAGAATAAACACTGGGGACTAATAGACTTAATAATCATATCAGAAATTATCTTCGTCCCCATAACAAATCACAGAGATCAACAGACTGAGGACTCGTCTTCAACATGGCCTTCGCCAGACATTCCATCCTCACGGAAGACCCTCTGTCCTCTCGGCATGCGCAGAACTCCCTGACCCCAAAGTTCAGTACAAGGAAAAATAGTTCCACTTAGCCATACCAAGATATCACGATATAAGACCGAATCGTCTGAAATAGACACAGAGTAAACATAGACTCGGACCATAAACATTCCTGCATAAACCTAAGCAAGAACCATCTGTTTTCTGGCCCAACAAGGCACAGACTAACGAAGTTTAGATTCATACGCCAAATTCGATCTCCAGGGGAGATAACCCATATAACAAAAGTATCAATCAATCATGGGTGATATATCTTTGGTAATCTGTTGGTAACCAGTTTCTCTTGGAAAACATCCTTGCCTTCCTTCTTTTCTAAGGCTCTGTTGCCTGAATTAGGAGCCTCTTCCTGCTCTCTTTTTTTCCTTTTTATCTTTTTTTGAAAGAACTGTTGTGTAACCATCTTTGTTGCTGGTTTCATCGGATTCTGGGCTTTCTGGGGCAGGAAACTCATTTGTCCTGCTTTGTTCCGCCGGTGTTTTTTCCACAACCACCCTTTCTTCTTCTCTCGTTTCCCTCACTTGGGTGGAGGCCGTCCGCTTATTTGGACACTGGCTAACCCAGTGTGTATCTTGCCCACAGATGGCACATTCTATCTTTCTTCCCGGTAGGGATACCCACACCCGCTGAAACTTTTCAACTGGTCCTTCCATCTTTAGGTTGAGGAAGTGGGTCACTTTGTGTGCAGACTGCTTATACAGAAAATTCCATTTATCATGGGCGGTTTTGATTCTGAAGACTTCCTCCTCTTTGTCTCCTGTAACCGCCGCCGCTACTCTTTGGGCCGCCTCTGCTTTAATGTTGGGGGGGGGGGCATCCAATTTAAAGTACCTTTCGACTTCTCCTTGTCTAGATGCTCGATATAAATTGACATGTGTGGGTTGGTCCACTCGAACTTTTTTCCGTGCAACCCAGCGTAGTGCTTCATCTGAGCCGCCGCCGTCAAAGTGGTGTACCACTTGAACGGTCCTGCAAACCTATACAGGGTGGCCACGCCACTCGTTCCGACGCCGGCTGGTCCGGCTAAGATACTCGTTATTAGCGAGTAAGAAGCCCTGTTGGCTTGTGGCCCAGTTACTGATATTACCAGAGTTCCCTGTTTGTGTAGGGCACCACCCTCCAGATCCTCTTCCATGTTTATGGCAAAAGTTGGCACAATTGGTGCAGGCATTTTATTTTTCTTCCCTTCTTGGTTGGAACAACCAAATTGGAATAAACAACAAAGTTACAAGTTAGCTAAGCTAAAAGCTAAGCTAACCACCACACACAAAAGTCCTCGAAAATCACAAAAAAACACAGACGCTGAAAAGCGTCTTGCTCTGCTCATCACAATTCTTAGACTCTCGAACGGAAGTATTTTTCAAACCGCCCTAAATTCTGGACATGCGCAGAAGCGCTCGACCCCTGAGTTCACCTCAAACCGGGCCGATGTTAGACACATACCAAGCAAGATGCAGACCAAATCGCGCCTTATAAGGACAGGAATAAACATCAACCACGGTTGCAAACATTCCAAGAAAAATTAGACCTGCTCTGACCATATAAGGAGAACCACAGACATCTATCTAACAAATAGACCGCTTGGTTAAGACACAAGAGAAGATAACAACCATAGTCAAAATGTAACCACAGTTTACCAAGAGTTATAAACCTTTGACCACAAAAAAATTTAAAGTGATCAAATAAGACGGGAAAATTTATATAGACTCAGAAAAAATCTGTGCGTAACAGTAATCTTGGTAGATACCCAGGTAGATACCTTGGAAGCCATATTAGATACTCTTGAGTTTTGGTCACTGTTGGACCAGTACTGCAAAGCAGGGGTGGTCATCCGTGACACTATCTATCTATCTATCTATCTATCTATCTATCTATCTATCTATCTATCTATCTATCTATCTATCTATCTATCTATCTATCTATCTGTCTGTCTGTCTGTCTATCTATCTGTCTATCTATCTATCTATCTATCTATATACGAGTATATATATATATATATATATATATTTATATATATATAAGAGGAGTGTTCAAATAAACCCGCCCGTGCTGCGCGAAGTGGACATTTGTAGGAGGAGCATGATGACGTCACATCTGACGTAATAAGCACATACGCATGTACAAGTGTGTAAGTGTTCATTCTCCTAGTATTCATTGTTTGTGCTGCAGACCGTTAAAATAATGGCCGGTTTGATACGGAATCCGTCCAAGGTCGATCAGCAAGCGGTGATCCAGTTCCTAACAGCCGAAGGATGTTGACCAGCCGACATTCATCGCCGAATGAAAGCAGTGTATGGTGACAAAAGTGTGTCTAAGACAAAGTGAAAGACTGGGCACGAATGTTTCGGGAAGGACGTCAGTTAACGAAAGATCTTCCGCGGCCAGGTCAGGTGCATATTGTTGCGACAGAAGAAGCCATCGCCATTAGGAAGAATGCATGGGGTGGAGTTTGAACTACCTGCTGCGTTACGAAGAGGAGGGTGATGCATTTCTGTTGCGCATAGTGGCAGGCGATGAGTCGTGGTGCCACCACTTTGAGCCGTGCAGCATATCAGCGAGCATGCAATGGAAACATCCCGGATCACCAAAACCCAAAAAATTCAAGTCACAGATTTCCGCTGGTAAGATTATGCTGACCGCATTTTTTGACCATGAAGGGCTTCTATTGGTTGACTTTAAAGAGCCTGGCTTGAACATCAATGCCATCCGCTACAAAGACACACTAGACAACCTGCATACAGCCATCAAGAATAAACGACCCGGCATGCTTTCGCGTGGTGTGATTCTGTTGCACGACAATGCTCGTCCACATGTTGCGAACATTGTGCAGGAAGCGTTAGCAAGGAAAAGGTGGGAAGTTCTGCCACACCCAGCCTACAGCCCCGATCTGTCACCATGTGACTTTCATTTGTTCAGACCCTTAAAAAAATCTCTAAAGGGACAACGATTCGACTCCGATGCAGACGTCAGGGCCTTGGTGACCAAATGGTTCAATAAGCAACCAAAGTCATTTTTCTCGGACGGCATCCGCCGTCTACCCATGCAGTGGGATGCGTGTCTGAATGCCTATGGTGACTATTTCTAAAGAACCCCAGTGAGTACTTGCTTCATAACAATTGCTGTATTTAATTCTACTACTCCTGCTGATGTACCTTATATATATTTGTTATAAAGCCACTGGGACGGGTTTCATTTGAACACGCCTCGTATATATATCCCTCGCTCTCTGTAGGTTAATGTGTGTATGGGTATGTTACATTAATCATTGCAGTATTAATATTAACTAGTTACTGTTGAAGTTAAAAAATTTTTAATTTAAAACCACTTTGCGGATTGTATTATTACAGGTTAGAAATGTAAAAAAGGCAATAATGTATATTTCTTTACCCTGATGAAATAAAGATTCCCTTCTGTCGTTCGTTATCGTGCGCTGTCCTATAATCTGTTACCATAAATTTGAATTTATACGGCACCAGTGACGGCTGGTAAGAATTCCCTCTCGCAAGGTTTACAGTTCAGCATACTCTTTGTGTCTCTATAATATTCATGTCTTGTTCTGATCTAATGATGCATTGTTACGGTAGTTCATTGATATCGTCTGCTATAATTGGCAGTGCGCATTTTTTAGGTCAATAGAATTAATATAAATTGATTTTTGTACTTCACGGATTAGTGAACGCGAAATACACGGTCACATTATGACGTGTTAGCGTCGATAAGGTCACGCTTCGTGACTTAGTTACTGGACCCTTGTTACGTTGTCCGTCAAGCCGTGAAGTCGTGTTTTTACCTCCTTCCAAGGTTAGGCTTTGCTAATAGCCGTATTTATGTAAATTGATACCAGGACTCAGGGTCAGTCCAGATAATATTATATACGAGTGAATTCATAAAGGTTTGTGATTAACCTGCGTTACGGAAGGATATTTGATAAGTAGTTTGATTATTTTCGTCAAGACTCATGCGCTCATTTCTGGCTGTCTGGATCACAGCAGCACATGTATAGAGCCATGATGTTCTGTTGACATGAATTCAATATGACACGGACGGATAAGAATATATATGCAAGTAAATTCTAATGAACTGTATGTTAATGTTATACCTGCTTGAAATGTCTTCGTATGTGAACTTGTTAATAAATAATGGACTCCAATTCGAAGACTTATCCACATCGATAACGTTACGGTTGGTTTGTCAGATTGACAATGTTGATTATTATTGTAGTTGAAGAACTCTTCCTATAAGAAGGTATACAATATAATAATGAGCTCCGAAAGGAACCAATGTCTTCTTGGACATTCATTACGTAATGAGACCATATAATGTTGACCCTCATTTGAATACTTATAAAACGAACGAAGCACGCATTCGCAACTCAACCAAATAAAGAATCAGCTCTGAACCAGCAACCCGTAGCGAACCCAGTAGATGTGTCAGCTGGTGGCCAGATGTGGTCGTGGAATTGTAATCTAATTGTCAAAATTATCAAAGAATACCGAGTTCAGAAGAAAAATTCCCTTCGAGCGAAAATGGACATATTTTACGAGTACACCGGTAACGTCACACGCCCTTAACTACAAGATTAATTCGTCACAGTGGCAGCCGCATTTCAACGACTTTCAATAAGAATTTTCAAAACAACGCTTCAAGCAACAGTGCAAACTAAGTCAACCTTCGCTAGCATGCGATATGAGCTCTTTAAACTGTTGGCGAAACGGGCACTGTACAAATTTATCGAGGCAAAAAGCTAAGTAATTGTTTTCACTTTACGCTGTCAAGTCCTCTTTGCAACGTTCACCGACATGTCTTTGATTTCACTGTTGAATGTTGTTTGTATTATTCATATCTATTATGTTGTATTTTACATATTAGTGGGCCGTTGGCGACGCGAATCGAAACTGAATTTATGTCTTCCTTTTAGAACGACCGATTCAGTTTTGATTGATCTGTAGGGCAGTTAAAATTTTTTCATTAAGCAAAGAATCCATTGACGATTTTCCGATGGTAAAAATTCGTTTGCATTTGAAAAGATTTGACCTTGTATGTTAGTTGTGATTTGCTGTGGATAACTGGTGTATTTTGCTGAACTAATTTCATTTTTATTCAGTTCTGTAATAATGTTCGTAATTTATCCCGTCAATTCTGATCTTTCTATCACTTATTTAATAGATTTTGTATTAACCGTTATGAGTCCATTGTTACGTCACTGATTTTTGAGTACATGTTTCATCTTGACTTAGTTCAATCCTTGACCTTCTTAGTGTACTTCCGATTTTTTCTTCTTAGTTTATAGATTCATTTTATGTCTGAAATTGTCAGTTTGTGATGTGCTAATGTTCTGTACAGTTTAGTTTATTGTTTGTCTTAGTTATTCATTTCATATATTAATGATTTAATAATGTTATAAATTTACTATTAATAGAATAATACAATAATTTGATTAATTTTTACTAAATCATTTGATGACTTAGGTGATGTCATCTATTTGCAGTAGTAGTCCAATATACTATTGAAGCATATTGTAGATTATGACGAGGGCATAATAGCATAATATATATTGATAAATAACTTTGATTTATGGTTTGCCTTAAATAGGACAGACATATTTGATATTAATTAGTACATTTTCATAGTACTACAGTGTGCACTGGGCACATGTATATGATTAAATAACATAATTATGGAAGGATAATACTCATAATTATTGGAAGATAATATTAGATGCATGATATAAATTCAGCATCATAAATTAATAAGGGTATAATACATTGGTATAATGTAATGAGTAAACATTATTGATTTAAATTATTTAGTTACAAAATAGTTGTGGAACTTACAATTAATAGTACTATAAGATTGTAGATGATTATATTGTGTATTAATCTATTGTTACACATACATATAATTAAATATTTAACTTACTTACTTACTTAGTCGTTCCCCTTCTACCGTGAGGTGTAGAGGTTTGGAAGAGAGAGCGCCAGACTATCCTATCGGCTGTCTTCCTCCTGGCCTGGTTCCATTCTTGTCCTCGATCCTTCAAAGATTGTCTAATGTTGTCCTCCCAGCGGACTCTGGGTCGTCCTCGGGGTCTGGATCCTTGGCTCTTTGTTTCCCATGCTTGTCGTGGTATCCGATTTTCTCCCATTCTGCAGACATGGCCAAACCATCTTAATTGGGACTGTTCTACTTGGGTCTGCAGGGGGTAGGATTTAAGGCCTTGACGTATCGTCTGGTTGCGTACCATGTCTCTTCTTGTTACTTCAACCACCTTCCTCAGATACCTCATTTCTGAGGTTTGGATCTGGCTTTTATGGAAATATTTAACTGAGAAGGCATATTGTTGAATTAATATGGCTACTCTTGACACCTTTGTCAAGATTGGGAAGGATTATGGTTACAAAGGACCAGAACTTCGTCAATTTGCAGAACAACAACTGGCTATTGCTGAACAAAAAGAAGCTGATAAAAAGGTTGAATTGATACGAGAAGAAGAAAGAAAAGTGGCTGCATGGAAGCAGGAACAAGAAGAACTTGAAAGAAAAGAAGCTGATAAAAAAGCTTCATTGAAGAAGGAAGAAGAAGAACGTGAACTTAAATTAGAAAAGCAAAGAGAAATTGCTAAACGAGAGATGGAAGAACAAAAAGAACTTGCTAGGCGTGAAGAAGAAAGAAAAGTGGCAAGGGACGAGATCCTACGGATTGAAGAAGAAAATAAATTGAAACGAGAGGAAATTATAAGGCAACAAGAAATGGAATTGGCACGTCTTAAGTTGAAACTGCAAAATTACAGGCACAAAGTGCTACTACGAGCCAGACTGATAATTCTCAAAATGGATCTTCATCCAATCAAAATAAACCTTATTATAACTTTAAATTACCCCATTTCAAATTGAACCTTGACGACCTTTCATCATACCTGGCACGGTTTGAACAGGTATACAAAGCAAATAACTTACCTAAACAGGCATGGGCACTTAAACTAAATGAATTTTTAGATGGTGAACCATTGAACGCAACAGAGAATGCTCATCGTACAATAGCAGTGGATTATGATGCAATGAAAGCTTTATTGTTAAAAAGGTTTCATTTGGATGAGGAAGGCTGTAGACTTAGGTTTAAAACGCTTTTACCTGAGTCCAATAAAGACTTTCCAGGTTTTATTGCGAATATACGCAATACTTTTAACAGATGGGTGGAACTGGCAGGTGTTAACAAATCGTACGACAAATTAGTTGATTTGTTACTGAGGGATAAAGTTTTATCCTCTATCAGTCCACCGTTCTTTTCCTTTATACAAGAACGAAAACCATCTACAATTGCTGCACTGGAAGAAATGGCAGTAAATTATTGCTCCGCACACCCCAATGCGAGCATATCTAACTTAGAAATAAGAGAACCTCTACCTATAGCTTCTAATATGGCATTCCAGGGTAAAGATAAATCTCGAGCTTATAGTATGGATAGGAATTATCCGCACAGAAGGAATAATGCCCACAATGACAATTATAAAAATAATAATACATATGGGAACGTCAACAGAGGTAGACAACTGAATAGGAATCAGTCACCTCAATTCAGATACAACAATGGTCAACACTATTCTAACCATAATCGATCATACAACTATAACAATAATAACAATGAAAACAGGTGGACTAAGAATAATCAAGGCTTCAGACCTAGACACAATAGTCACCACGAGGGACAACAAAATAATTTTAATAACTATTCTAGACATCGGTCTCAGTCACGTAGACCGTCACATTATGAGTATAATATCGGGGCGGCACTTACTACTGTTACGACCCCAGGGGTTCCCCATGATGATAAACCAATTCAATCGTCGTCCACGTGTTATGCTATGAATTATAACGTGGCAAATAGTTGCCCAGCATGTAATCTTGTTTTTCAGAAAGCAAAGGAAACAGTATTGAACTGCGGACATATTCTACCAGAAGTAGGTCTTGCAGCCAATGATGGAACAGGCTCTCTGATATTTAACAGAGGGATAGTAAATGGTTCTATCGTCTCTGTTTTGAGAGATTCCGAATCTACGACTATTGGAGTCCGACAGTCACTGATCCATCCAAGTTGTGCTACTAACGATTATGTTAAATGTATGACTTTTGGGGGTAAAATTGAACACTACCCCACTGCAATAATTCATATTAATACACCTTTCTTTTCAGGAAATGTTAAGGTATGCATGTTGAAAAATCCTATTGCAGATCTTATGGTTGGTCGCATTCATGGCAGTAGAGATTGCACCCCAGAAGAAATTATCGAATGGGAGAAACACAATCTGTGCACTGGAAATGCAGTGACAACTAGAGCACAGACTAAAATTGTAGAGAGTGTCGACACTAAAAAGGTGGAACCAGACAAACAGGAAGATATTGAGGTTCATTCTCCTATTGACAGAGCTACGTTTGCAAGAAAACAGAAGGAAGACAAATCTTTAAAAAAATTTGTTGCTCTGGTGAATAAGTTTGATAATCTTACCTCGAGTAATAAAGACAAACATTGGTTTACAATTAAAAATGATATATTAATTAGATGTTTGATGGACAGTTCTCAGGTAAAACGACAAGTAATGGTACCTTCTGCATTTAGACGCTATATTCTCCAACATGCTCATGATTCACAGTGTGCAGGTCACATGGGATATACTCGGACACGATCCCGAGTATTATCTTCATTCTTTTGGCCAGGTGTTTCTCGAGATATATCACAGTATGTACGCTCTTGTAGGATATGCCAGGAAGTTAAAGCACGTGGAGCTTTTCACACGGCTCCTATTTAGGCTTGTGATATTTCAGTGCGACCTTTTGACAAAATGGCCATAGATATCATTGGTCCACTCTTACCTTCGGCCAGAGGACATAGATTCGTCCTCACTTGCATCGATTTATGCACACGATGGCCAGAAGCAATAACACTGAAGACCACCACTACAGCAGATGTAGCTGATGCACTACATCTTATTTTTTCTAGGGTAGGTTTCCCTAGGAAGTTGTTGTCAGACCATGGATCTCAATTCATATCTGATACTATGACAGAGGTAATGAAGACACGGTACATAGATAGGAATCTTAGTAGTATTTATCACCCTATGAGTAATGGTGCGGTGGAACGGCTTAACCGTACACTTAAACAACTATTACATAAGGTTACGGTTAAACATCCTCAGGACTGGGACAGAGCACTCCCAGCTGTCCTGTTCGCCTATCGAGAGGTGCCACATGAACAGACTGGTTCTCTCCATTTGAATTAATTTTCAGCGCTCCAACAAGAGGTCCTATGAGACTCATAAAAGACTTACTAATTGACGCCGAGATGACTCAGGATACCCAGTCATCATACGAGTACGTAATTAATCTTCGTAAGAATATCATTGAATCTTGCCAGTTGGCAACAGCTTCTTCTGAGGCTGCGAAAGCTAAGGCTCGGACCTTACAAAATAGAACTAGACGATTACGTCAACTATTTCCAGGCGATGAGGCTTATGTGTTACTTCCACATAATGACAATAAATTACTTATATCATGGAATGGTCCTTACAAGGTTATTGACAAGATTTCTGACGTTGACTACGTCTTAGACATTAAAGGACAGAGAAAAATATACCATATAAACATGCTCAAACAATTTCACACTCGTCCAGAACACTTGCAATCTATTTTCCACGAATTAGATGACACAGTAGTACCAAATTGTCATTATACTAATCTATCAGTGATTCAGGAAGAAGAATCTTCTTTTCCTGAGGTACAGATGTCTTTACCTGTACCTGTATTACAACCTATGGAATCTTGGCGGGGTGTAACCATCTCTTCGTCGGTTACACCGCAACAGCATCATCAGATTGCTGATCTCTTACAATCATTTCCAGATGTGCTGACAGACGTACCTGGTCGCACATCAGTGATTACTCACGACATTACTCTTAAAGATGATACACCAATTCGTGTACATCCCTATTCTGTCCCACTACACTTTCTCAGCAAAACGACTCAGGAACTTGAGCAGATGTTGTCTTTAGGTATTATCGAGACTAGTACCTCACCATTTTCGTCACTTTTAGTCATTGTCCGAAAGAAGGACAACAACATTCGCTTATGCGTTGACTATAGGAAGCTAAATGCTCAGACCATAGCTGACAGTGAACCACATCCCATTATTGACGACTTACTTTCTCGTCTGTCCAATGCAATACTTTTCACTAAGATAGATCTAACTAAAGGTTATTGGCAGATACCACTAACCGAAAAGGCCAAATATTACACAGCGTTTTCCACTCCACAAGGTCTTTACCAGTGGAATGTGATGCCTTTTGGGCTTATGAACGCTCCTGCTACCTTTATTCGCATGATGCGAACAATTTTATCAGGTAGACCTGACATTATTACATACATTGATGACATATGTTTATTTAGTTCATCATTTGAGGAACATTTTTCGGGGCTTAGATGTGTTTTGGAGATATTAAGAGAAAACCATTTAACCGCTAAACCTACGAAAATACAAATAGCATTTTAGGAGATAACCTTTCTGGGACATATTATTGGGGCTGGACGTATTCAAACTGTTCCCAGTACGGTATCTAAAATTTTTAATTTATCTGTTCCTCAAACGAAGAAACAGGTTAGGAGTATATTAGGTCTAGCCCAATACTACAGTAGATTTGTACCTAACTTATCCTCCATCACGGCTGTCTTGTCATCATTGTTAAAAAAAAGACATGCCGTTGAAGGTAAATTGGACTGACGAATGCGACAAAATTCATCGCATGATATTGACCATCTTCTCAAATCCACCAATTTTGAGATTACCAGATACTTCTAAAAAGTTTTTTCTCCGTACAGATGCCAGTAATTACGGTATCGGAGCTTGTTTGCTTCAATATCACGACGATATACTTCATCCAACGATGTACATATCAAGAAAACTGAAGTTACCTGAAACAAAATACTCTACTGTGGACAAGGAGTTGCTGGCAGTAGTTTGGGCAATTACTAAACTTGAGAAATTTTTGTTGGGAGCACCTTTCGTGATCCAAACGGATCAGAAGGCGGTCTCATCGTTACGTCGTTCAAACCACAAAGGCCCCAAACTTGCCAGATTTTCGATTCTATTACAACCTTATGACTTTGTCATCGAAGCCATACCGGGACAAGAAAATATATTAGCGGATGCACTTTCGAGACACCCTACTGAAGTTGAATAGTAATTGTCCACAAGTTAAAAGATTAAAGACTGAACAAGATTGACTCTGGAACTCTCACTTATTCCTGCGTTACGAAATTGATATGAACCACCTCCATACGGAAAAACACTTCGAATAATTTACAGGGAATCAATCAATAAGTACAATCTCCGAAAGAAATTGTTTGTGACATATTTCAATGGTTCGTTTTAACGTTTGGACTTTGGTTAGTGTCCAATCGTTTTACAACTTGCTACAAGATAGTCGGGAAAAGTATCTGAATCCATGATGTGACAGTTTACACTCATTCAAGAACAAAACATATTTGAACATTATGAAATTTTTCTCCAATGGAACTTTCCATAAATTCTCAAAGGACATAACGACGGCTGGATCTTCATATCCGACATTATTAAATTTAATAGTTATTAAATTAATAAAGAATATAATAAAATTGAAGTGTGATAATAATATTTAAAAAAAGAAGAAAATGTGTCAAAAAAAAGAAAAGATGAAAAAAACAAAATAATATCACACAAGCGAATACTCTAAATATTTTATTTATGAATGTGATAGCTGTTATATGCATTTAGTTAAGATGTTTACATGAAATGTATGAATATTTTTTCTTTTATTAAGTCATTAAGTTAATTATTTAGTAATTACTCGACACACATAATTAAGTTTACACACATAACTAAATTAATTTATACTTTATCTTTTTCTTTACTTTACTTGTCCTTACTTCTCATGTCTTTTATTATGACACTATCTCTCAGTTTATTTAATTAGATGTTAATTAATTAATACCCTACATACTTACTGTGATTAATTAGTTTAATTTTAATTAGTTAGAATAATTTTCTTTTCATAACACTTCATTATTCACTCACAACAGTCTTTAAGTTCAGTAGATAATTATTTAGCGACAGTTGACACCCCTTTGTTTAATATAATAATGTTATATGACTGATATATTATCAACATGACCACGACACTGTTCTAGACAGAACATCGTAGGCCATACGTCGGGTTTTTGTTAAATTTTTCATATGTTTGAGTAAGATAGTTCAAAAAAATCTATCTAATAGATTTTTTTTTCCCCGTCGAGCAGGGAATTGTTACGGTAGTTTATTGATATCGTCTGCTATAATTGGCAGTGCGCATTTTTTAGGTCAATAGAATTAATATAAATTGATTTTTATACTTCACGGATTAGTGAACGCGAAATACACGGTCACATTATGACGTGTTAGCGTCGATAAGGTCACGCTTCGTGACTTAGTTACTGGACCCTTGTTACGTTGTCCGTCAAGCCGTGAAGTCGTGTTTTTACCTCCTTCCAAGGTTAGGCTTTGCTAATAGCCGTATTTATGTAAATTGATACCAGGACTCAGGGTCAGTCCAGATAATATTATATACGAGTGAATTCATAAAGGTTTGTGATTAACCTGCGTTACGGAAGGATATTTGATAAGTAGTTTGATTATTTTCGTCAAGACTCATGCGCTCATTTCTGGCTGTCTGGATCACAGCAGTACATGTATACAGCCATGATGTTCTGTTGACATGAATTCAATATGACACGGACGGATAAGAATATATATGCAAGTAAATTCTAATGAACTGTATGTTAATGTTATACCTGCTTGAAATGTCTTCGTATGTGAACTTGTTAATAAATAATGGACTCCAATTCGAAGACTTATCCACATCGATAACGTTACGGTTGGTTTGTCAGATTGACAATGTTGATTATTATTGTAGTTGAAGAACTCTTCCTATAAGAAGGTATACAATATAATAATGAGCTCCGAAAGGAACCAATGTCTTCTTGGACATTCATTACGTAATGAGACCATATAATGTTGACCCTCATTTGAATACTTATAAAACGAACGAAGCAAGCATTCGCAACTCAACCAAATAAAGAACCAGCTCTGAACCAGCAACCCGTAGCGAACCCAGTAGACGTATCATGCATGTTGTCTCTTTATTTATCTGTATGAGTTTCTTGTTTTATCGGCTGATTATTTTCAACAGACCGCTTATTTCGCAATTGTTGGTTTTTCTTTATTATTCTTTGGATAACCCGTATGCACGTATTTCTAAAGGTAAACTTGTAGCTATATTCAAACATCATTAGCTTTTTTTTTGTGTGCTTGAATTTTGGTGGAAATACTTTTGAGTAAACACGTAAATGGGTATGTTGCAGGCATGCGTACTTCTTTATTTCTTACGAGTTCCTGCAAGATACATATTTATGTGTACTACTCATGAACAACACAGAAAACCAATATTAGATTATTTACAGGCAAACAATTCATCCGTAACTGTGGAACAGGTGTTGAGAATAGATAGACCTAGATAACTGCATAATATAGTAAAATAGTATATAACAAGAACTAAAATGAATATTTAAGAATCAATGATGGTGTGAGAATAAAGGGTAGTCTGATGGGGTGTTCGTGTGGATGATGGCAGATAACTGGTGGGTTGGGTGTCATCACGGACACCCCGGGCTTTCTCACCCATTTTCACCTTGTTAACAACAGGGCAGTTATGAGAAACTTTTTTTTTATTTTGTGTGTGTGTGTGTTTATTCTCTATTTTAATTTTTATGTAGGTTTTTTAGGGGGGAAAGGGGAATGTATACACACTTACATTCACACAATTTTACAGTTTTGATTTACTATATTTGGACTGTGTCAATAGGGAGTGGGGGGAAGATACTATATTTAGATATCGGAAATCAGATTTTATTACCTTGAATTTACTGCACTTTATATCCAAATGATAACCCATCAAGGGTTGAACGGAATACTTTGTTTTTTAAATTTGAAAAAAAGTGTATTACTCATGTAATGTTCACAGACCTGGTGTTTCTGTATTTATTTAATAAATCAAGTAAACATATACATTCTCGGTTCTAACTGAAGGTGGCGCGCTAATTTGCCCCACGCGGCATCATCAATTGTCCCGCCATCATTCTAAGACGTGTCACTGCATCTGAAGGTGATTATCATAAAAATGTTGACTCTAATGTCAAATAATACTCATGAAATTTATATTTTGTCTGTTGAAGACTTTTTTTAATGTTCGGAAAAGCACAGAATCACTTCCAGAAACAGGAAATAACTTTTATATTGATTTTTTTTTTTTTTCATCCACAGATTAAAACCAAGAGATCATTGGCCGAGCAAACAGTTTTGAAACAACTAGCCTTTAGCTTCTTAAATTCAGCGATGAGTAACAACAATCTACATCTTTCCTCTAATCGTGTCATATGTGAACAGTTAAACATGTTTAATAAAAGAAAACCTACATTTTAACCATTGACAAGAACCATAATGAGGTAGAAAATAGAAACAGAAAGCACCAAGAATTACGAACATATATTGTTAGTGTCTTATACATGTGAAAAATCAAAGGCGAAACTCGAATGACTAATCTTCACCACAGGTCAAAACTTTAAGCTTGAAGGTATATGATTCTTCTTTAGGACCTTATGTTGCCCAGCAATGCAGAAGTTTGGATTTAAAATTTAAAAATTGTATAAAAATCAGATTTCTCTGATGAGTTTTTTTCGGAAAGATGAACAACACAGAATTAACGGCGCACAGTGTCACACATCATGAGAAAGATTCCTTGTGGCTGAGAATACCAGCTGTAACGTATATATTCGCCATTCATATTGTCGGTGTTCCTAGCAACATTGTAACCGCCATTATCTATGGCCAGACGTCTCCGAAAACTGCATGCGATTGGTTGATTTTGACCATGAGTATAACGGACGCATTTGTATGTTTCTGCTCTCCGGTGCTTTATCTCCGGTCATACCTACAGATTCAGTTACCATGGACAAACAGCATATTGTGTAGCCTGGAATACTGGTTGCAGCTTACAGCCATGACAGCGTCTTGTATACTTCTTGACGTCATTGCCCTGGACCGTTACGTGAAGATTTGTCGGCCGGATCTAACCGCCCTCACGCCAGTTTACAAGAAAGAACCGCCAGTCACTTGAAGAACAGCAAAGTAATGCTAAATGACACCTCAAAAACTGACATTCAACGGTGGGACGAGAAAAAAATGGGCGCGTTAAATGTACATAAAGAGATGGACGAACAAAATACGCTGGAGAGAAAACAACTTTTGGACACTGAAGCTTTGCGCCAACGAGTTCATCAAAACCACGTAAAATTGATTTGTGACGTCTGTTGTACGCAAAATAATGAAGACAATATCACGAATGGCGGTAAAGTCAAGCGCGATGTTACCTTGTCGTTAACTTTTAAAAAGCAAATAGAATGTCAAGAGACCTGTATCGATTCTAGTTCCCAATGGAAGATCCGTGAGCTGAAAACCTTGGGTGTGAATGCAATAAAGTCGCTCGATAATACAATCTTTGACAGGATTAATTTAACGTATCCCACTCCAGAAAATGTTAACAAGTTGTCGGGCAAGACTGCTCAAGTTACAGCTAGTGAATCTGATATTCCCTGGTGTAGAAAATTTTCTCATTCAAAAACGAAGAAGGGGAACACTGAAGATTTGTTGACAGTACCACAAAAGTACATGCACACGTCTTTTGATAACATGGTTATTGTGGGAGACAACTGTGTTTCAGCTTCCTTCAAAAGGGATACAACAGATTTTGCACGTTCCTGTAGTTCTTTATATCTGTTACCATGGACACCATTGTTTTACAATGACAATGTTCAAATGAAGAAAGTTGCCAGATGTCCAGATGGTTTTCTTGCTGAATGCAAGGAGTTGGAAAAGCTTGTTTGTTTTCCAAGAGACCACGAAGTTCGTAGCACTAATTCAGAGCTTTCTAAAGGAACGTTAAATAGGTGGATTAAGCTAGACACAAATTATGAACTTGATGCCAAACACGGATTTAACTGTATTAAGGGTAATACAGCTGTGCGTAAAGTGATTCCTTCGGTCCTGTGTGGCAACTCTTGTCGACAGCTAAAGAGCTCCAAAGTTACCAACAACAAAATACGTACTGTCTGTAGCTCGTTTTCACAAGATCGGTATCAACGTTTGATCCGAAGTGACCCATGCCTCGTAATAAATCAAAAAGGTACATTTTCTTATAATTTCATTAGTGATGCAAGTGCTGGTTTACACAGGTCAGAGAGTCTCCATCCTGACATGCCAACGGCAGTTTTCTTCTCAAGATGTAGGAGACAGAAAGACAAACATGACTCCAACAACTCCAAAAATTCTCGAGGTTCAATGAGATCGACTGGCAGCAGGAATAGATTTGCCAGAGAACGACAGGTGAGACTTTTATTTTGTTTTGCATGTTCGTCAGAGTAGAGATTAACACATGGATTATTTGGCTGCTTTCTAACGAGATATCCAAATCATGTTTATTGTTGTCTCTCTACAATTGTTTTGTTCCCACCAACCAATGTTTTAATTTCTCCTTCTGTCTCTTTTGTAGCTTGTCTCTGACATCTCATTTAGCATTATGTGATTTGCTTTAGGTACCGTCAGTGCCAGTCCAGGAAAAAAAGTAAAGAGGTAAAGGGTCCCGTTACACGCTCATTGAGGGATATTAAGAATATGGTGTTAAGCCCACGCCTTAACATTCCCAGAGTTGTCTGGTACCCAATTCATGAGGCTGACCACGGAGCCGTTTGTGATCTAAAAAATTCCACCTCAACTGGGGATCGAACCTTTGACCACCGAGCTAGGAAACCAGTGACTAACCACTATGTCACCGCGGCTCCAGTCCAGGAAAAAAACTATGGAAATGTCAGCAACCTGAGACCGGCCGTAGCTTTCGTTAATCACTTTCAAGTTGACGTCTGAGGGCACTCGGAGACACCGTGACCATGTCTGATACTGATAGCAAAGAGTTGATCTGAATATGCTATTTGTCCCAATCAAAATGTGTGGGTGTCTGGGTAGTAGAGTCACTTTGCTTTAGCCTTTTTTATGTCTTATTTCTATTTCTCCACCCATTCTACTACTTTCCACTGTGAATATGATCCCTAGGTATCTGATCTCTTGTTTGATTAAGGTTTTGTTGATATGGATTTTGTGTTGGGCTTGGATTTGCTGACTCACAGTGCGCTTGTGTTTACACGTGCTGATTTCAAATGCTGTAAAGTACTAGGAGGCCGCTAGTGATAGATGGGACACACACTGAGGAAAACTGTTGATAGCGTTGTAAACCATTCCTTGTTCTGGGGGTCCGTGGTGTAGGAAAGGTTGAGGTCAACCGAGGGCGCATGGAGGAGAGAAATGGAGACAGAAATGGAAGAGATATGGGTCATGGCGGGACCTTGAGCGGATGTCACCGTATAGGAAGACTTGGCGTGAATGTGTTAAAGGCCCATGCTCCCAAGGGAGCTGAAGGTAATGAATGAACAGAGTGCCCACATGTTCTTGTACCATCTCTGCATAGCAACATTTTGTCATATACAGGATTGTTGATAAGTCTCTTCCTACTTGTAAATTGTTATTTTTTTTCTTCAATCCTAACAAATTAATTTACATGAAACAAATGCCAGAATAAAGAATATTAACTAACATTTTAGTACATAAAATGATGTCACATTAGCATTACAACTCAGCATGAGACTCGGCCTGTTCAAAACACTGTTTCGTAGTTGGTAAGAATTTTTGCTGTCTCTTTTAATGTCAGTTTATATGCACATAGGCTGGAGTCATCCTTATATGACCACCAGCTATGTACAATGCTATAGTATGTAGATTTGTATGTGAACCTCTGTCTGTGAGGTTTGTTACACCCTCATTGACTTTTGAAATCATCCTCACACTTCCAGGGATTACCCCTGTGGTGAAACACGTTGAGAACTCAACATTGCACACTTAGCTTTGGGGGTCACTTGAGCCCCAGACATAACTCTGGCTTTTACCTGGTTGCCTGCACGCAGGATGATCTCACTATGGACCCTATAATAGGCAGGTGGAGCTGAGAGGTGGTTCTGTGTAGGACATGACAATTCCTTAGGAGAGCCAAGAACAAGAGCACAGTATTTTAGCCCTGCATATCTGGATAGCCCCCTTGGATGGCAGGGATTGCACAGTATGCCACATGCTTTTTCGGAATGACTTCAATCACCTTGTAAAAACACGAATTCATTTATATTAAGGAGGTGGGAAACTTTGGATCTCCTTCTGACTTAAGCAGCTTCTAATACCTGTGTCCATTTCTTGGAATCTGCTTCTTTTTTTTCTTCGCACACTCTTAGAGGTCTACTTGAATATTTTCAAAGAAAGCATTGGTCAGCTTGAGGCTATTTTTATCTCCGTAGATTTTTTCCAGGTATAGTATTGGATGGAAACCATATGTGCTTTCTCTGTTGCTCAAAATAATATATTTGCTTCTTGATGCTTATTTGGGTTAATATGGCATCCTTTTCTATTCTGGTCTTATCTGGGTATTTCGGCTTGCTTTCTTTGCAGATTTCAATTACGTGCCTGGCAGGGCTTTGCTAGAAGTCACTATTCTCAATGTCTGCCGAATCCCACTCCACTAACCTTTTCTTTATCGTATGAAGAACGTCTGTGTCCTTGTGATAAACAAGCGCAAAGGCCTTATTGCTCTATCTTTTCCTACATCTCTCAATTGTATTTTCTCCCACATTTGCTCTTTCATCCCACATTTGCTATCCCCCATTTGATATTTCATCGTTGTGATTACTCGCGACCGGTATCTAAAGAACCGCATTTGTTCTTTCATCGGGGGAAATAAAGTCTTTTGATTGAGTCCCCATACCTGACATTATCGTTTGAAGCCCACATTGCATCGTGATAAATCTGGTGAAAACACGTCTGGTCATCCAAATCAGACATCTGGGCATTATACAATTTCTGTGGACTGTGGTTATCTTTGTTGCTCAGCCAGGTCACCACATTGGACGCCCAGCTTGGCCAGGTGAAAACGTCTCATGCTGTTTAAAGCAACCGGCATGTAATACAATAGGCGGCGCCACAAAGAGAACATGTTAGCATGCTGGCGACAATGGGCGGAGGTAACTAAGAGTGCCGCCAACACACGGAACGATAAACAACCAGAGAATAATGTGACAGCACTTTTGAATTGGCCAGTCAATTATCTCACTATCTGTTTGTCAAACAAGCCAGGCAACGAAAATTGGTCGCGAATTACCACACCCACGTTTGGACTGACAGGGGACAAGAGCGATCCTGTGAACGAGTGACCAGAGAGATTCTCAAGGATTGGTTGTATGGGTGGAGCTGTGTCACAAAATTAACCGTGATACAACGTTAAAATATCTCCAATGATACAACGTAGGGATAAAAACTAATGCGTAAGCTGCTAGAATACATGATCGCCCACGCCGCGGGTCATCACCCGCCATGGAAATTAAATGGTTAGACTTGAAGGCAAAACGGAACGGGATGAGAACGGAGATCAAAAGGAAAAATCTGACTGAACGCGTGCTTGATACTAGCGAGGCTAAAAGGACGCAAATTGGTGGGGAAAGGAGGAAAAAGTCACGTTCCCCAAGTTGAAATAAAGTAAAGAAATCGACAAAAGGGACCTTGGATATTATACGCCACAGTCATTTATTGGACGCTTTTGCGATAACTTAGCCCGTTTATTTGAATGCAGTGATGAATTCCTGAAGATTCTAGAAAATATTTGAAAAGTAACTTTTCTTAATAATAATGTTAGGAATATAAAACCTAGCTGGCCGGATGGCCCATCTTGAGCAGTGAAATAATAAGCTTTCATTTATACAGACGGACAGATAATAAGAAAGATATTGACAAAAGACTGTGTTGTTCATATCAGCGAACGTCTGCATTGAAATAAAACATGTCACTAATTTTCAAAAAATTGTGGCCTTGAAGACGCAAGTGCTAAAATCTAGTTGGAATGAAGAGACGGGGTGGGATGGTGAATTGTGGCTAAAAATAACTTTAAAGGCAAAATTGTGTAGGGGAAGGCAGGGTTGGTTCAAAAAACAAGTGTGTTTTTTTTTGTGAAACGCAAGTAGAGACGGACGGACCAACAGACAATAAGGCATACTTGACTGAGGTATGACTGAAATGACTTATTGGTAGGATATTTGAATTTGAAAAAAAGAAAAGGCAGTGATTGGCCATAGATGAATATATTATCGGCGCTCAGACGCGCATTTTGTGCCATTCATAATAAGTTGTCCTAGTAGACACAGTGAATTATTAAGTGGTGTAATTCCCAGAAGCTATTGAAATATTTAGAGGGACGCCATCCTAAAGCCAGCAGCTCAGCTGAGTTTTGCTAGCATTTAACTGTGTTCTATATTCATAATTCAGAGCTGTGAGTTTCAGTTGGCACCACTGTGGTGTCAAATGAGTTGTTGATTATTACCAGAGTGGACCCGTGCAGTGACATTTTGTCAGAGCAGCCTATTATAGCGCCCAAGCACGGAGAGGTGGGGCCACCATATTTCTGATATTGCCCCCAAGCACGGAGAGGTGGGGCCACCAGACTTCTGATATTGCCCCCAAGCACGGAGAGGTGGGGCCACCAGATCTCAGCACCAGAGCTACACCTTCAAGCTACGTGAGCGCCTGGTCTGCTGAGAATTCACCAACTCAACTTATTTGCTAACACACCCATAAAATTTCCATCAAATAAATGGACAATGTGTAGTCACCATAGACAGGGAGTAATGAGGCCACCCCAACAGCACATCCATTAAGTGTTCTCCCAAAATAGATTACACTATAAACAGTAATAATATTAACTAGTCTAGTAACATATATATGTACACACCTTGCATTTATTATGTAATATTCATGCATTTCTTTCATAATTGCTAAACCTTTCATATGTTCTGGCCAAAATAAAACCTTTGTTCAGAACAAATAAATGTAAGAAAATTACTATCCAATTTTTTACACACTTGAGTTAGTTCAGTGTATTATAACATTTATTAATATTATTAGACTTAGTAAATATATGTGTGTGTGTATGTAAACTACCACAACACATTACATATCATTACCCTAGACATTTAACGTAGCCACATTCATTAGTAAAAAAAGATAGGTGTGAGGTCGTAGTGGTAGCAAGAAGGGCCTTCTGACAATTCACAGTTACATTTTATCTCAGGAGCCTTCACAGCTGACCTCATGCATCACACTTAGTAATATCACCATCATACAATACCATCAAACCCACTACATATATTGGGGTCTCTTTGTCCCGGGATAATTAGCCTATCAAATATATTAGGATCTCCTGGGGGGGAGAATTAGATTAGGGGAACACATTATAAAAATTAAAAGTGTCCCTTAAAATTAAAAGTGTCCCTGAAAATAAAAGTTGGTGAATCTTCACAGCCAGTGGTAGTTAATTAATTAATTAGAATTATTTTAGACTAGAGTAATTAGAAGTACTTTAGTGGTTGGAAATTTTATTTTGCACATTGCTAGATTTGTTTAAAAAGTATGGCGGAGCTGGCCAAATTCAGATCAGCTGCTGTGCTGACGGCAAAGGAGATGGGAATGGATGGTCAGATTTTAATTCAATATGTAACGGCTGAATGTGATAAATATATTGAAAGGGAAGATAGAAAGGTAGCTGAAGAGAAGAGGTTACAAATTGAGGCTGATAGAGAAATTAAGAGGCTGCAGATTGAGGCTGACAAAGAGGCTAAAGCATTGGAGGCAGAAGAAAAACGACAGCAAAGGGAGGCAGAAGATAAAAAGGCCGAAAGGGAGGCAGAAGATAGAAGGTTGCAAAGGGAGCACGAATTACGACTAAGGGAGCTGGAGCTACAAGGCCAGGCTCCTGAAAATGGTGCCAGCCCTTTTGCCTCAGATGCTACGCCCAGTCTGGGAGCCTCAAACTCAGCTATGGGGTTTCATTTAGACCATTTTGTTGAAAAAGACGATGACATAGAGGGGTACCTATTACGTTTTGAGTTATTAGCTACTACATATGGGTTAGAGAGAGAGAGGTGGAGTTTAAAGTTATCACAGGGACTGAGAGGTACTTCTTACGAAGTCTTCGCAAAAATGAACAGAGAAGACCAGGAGAATTATGACATGTTAAAGCAGGCTTTGTTATTGAGGTACGAAAAAAATGGGGAATTTTATCGTAGGAAATTTAGAAATGCCAAACTGTTGTCTGGGGAGACATACCACCAATTCTCTGCCAGACTAGAAACCTATTTGGAGAAATGGACTGCTCTGGGGAAGACCCAAGATCTTAAAGAAATGATCATGATTGAGCAATTACGAGATTCCATGGCTCCAGACATGAGAAAATTTCTCATGGAACAAGGTGCAGAGAAGTTGGGGGAGGTTTTAAATGTCGCTGAAAGGTATCAGGCAGCCCAGGCAGAGGTAAGTGGTGCTAAAAAGAAACACATAGACAATTTTAAAGCTCCACAGCAATTTAATAAATTTGATAATAGAGAGCAAGGAAATAAAGGTAGGACAAACTTTGAACGGCCAAGAAATGACTACCGAGACAGAAACTCACAGTTCAATGACCAAAAATCCAATGAAAGAAAACCGTTTAACCAAGGAAAAAGATGGTGTAAATGGTGCAAGAAAGATAACCATAACACCGAATTTTGTAGAAGGAAACCTTCAAACATTGCTGCAATGAAGTCGGGGACTCAAAGATTAAAGGTTAATCCTAAGGGACAACAGGAACCTTATCACCCCCCGTTTGTGAGGATGTTATTTGTAATGGGGTCACCATAAGGTGCCTTTATGATACAGGTTTGGATTATGATTCAGTTGTGAAGTCTAGCCTAGTGGACCCAAGTCAGTATACCACAGAAACAGTGGAAATACAAGGGGCAACTAAGGACATACCACTCATGACACTTCCCATCGCAAGGATAACGGTGAAAACTCGCTATGTGGAAGGAGAAATCAGAGCAGCAGTGATAGATGAACCAATCTACCCTCTAATATTGGGGTGTAGATACGTCTTCTTGGGGAATCCCGAGACTTGTGATCATGGCGACAGTGCAGACCAGGTCACAGAAGAAGGAGGAAGAAGGTGAACCTATAAATGCTCATCCAGAGGAGATGAGGAAGGCGCAGGCTGAGGATAGGACACTCAAGCCATGTTTTAAAAAATTGATTGGGGAACTGAAACCAGTCGCTTATGCAAGCCGCAAATTGAATAAGGCGGAACAAGGATACTCCACAAGCGAAAAAGAATGTTTAGCGTTAATCTGGGCCATAAAGAAGTTTCAAATCTATTTGTATGGTAGGACTTTTGTGGTCGAGACGGACCATCAGCCTCTCGTATTCTTATCTCAGGCTAAGCATGAAAACGCAAGATTGCTGAGGTGGTCTTTATTGCTTCAACCTTATCAGTTTAGTATCCAATATATCCCAGGCAAATTGAATGTCGGTGCAGATTTCCTCAGTCGGCACCCCTGTGATCAAAATTAGAGTAATGGCAGGCGTAAGGAGAGATTTTATCTATGTGTATCACTGGTTTTAGAACTTGCCTTAGGCATGTTTTCAAGTGGGGAGATGTGTCACAAAATTAACCGTGATACAACGTTAAAATATCTCCAATGATACAACGTAGGGATAAAAACTAATGCGTAAGCTGCTAGAATACATGATCGCCCACGCCGCGGGTCATCACCCGCCATGGAAATTAAATTGTTAGACTTGAAGGCAAAACGGAACGGGATGAGAACGGAGATCAAAAGGAAAAATCTGACTGAACGCGTGCTTGATACTAGCGAGGCTAAAAGGACGCAAATTGGTGGGGAAAGGAGGAAAAAGTCACGTTCCCCAAGTTGAAATAAAGTAAAGAAATCGACAAAAGGGACCTTGGATATTATACGCCACAGTCATTTATTGGACGCTTTTGCGATAACTTAGCCCGTTTATTTGAATGCAGTGATGAATTCCAGAAGATTCTAGAAAATATTTGAAAAGTAACTTTTCTTAATGATAAGGAGCCAGAAAGAAGTTTCCGGATCAGGCACCAAAGCAACCAGCTCGCTCCCAACCAGGCCAACAAAGCAAAGGACCACACATCTCGCATAAACAGCACGCAAAACAAGATAGCTACAAAGAGCAAAACAAAAAAAATGCTGCGCCACACCAGAGACAGGGAGATAAATGGTGCAGGTACTGTCGCTTGAACAATCACAACACTAATGAGTGCAAGCGCAGACCTCCTCCCCAACATGCTGCCTGTCTGCAGACAAAATCGTCACTCCGGAAGGAGCAGAGTACCGGAAACGTTTCTCATCCTCCCGTCATCGAATCAGTCCTCATAAACGGACAATCTGTGGAGTGCCTTTATGACACAGGACTTGCTTTCGATGCGGTGGTCAGGGCATCTCTTGTCATCCCTGACCAGATAACAGAAGAGAGTGTCGACATCCAAAGTCCAATGAAGGATGTTGCACCCATGACACTGCCAATTGCACTTCTCAGAGTGGAACCTCGTTACGTGACCGGAGAGATTCGTGCAGCTATAATGGAAGAACCAATCTACTCTTTAATCTTGGGATGTAGATATGTGTTCCTTGGAGAACCTACTCAACCACTAGTCATAGCGGCCGTACAGACTAGAGGACAGTGAAAAAAAGACGCAGAGCAGGAACCTCCTACCAATATCCTCCCCGAGGAATTGAAGAGGGCCCAAATGGAAGATTCCTCACTGGCGCCCTGTTTTAAAAAAATTACCTAGGACACACAACACACCTACCAAGGGAGACTTCTTTATGAAAAATGGATTGATGTATCGCCGAGCTGGAAACGAAGGACAGGAACACAACCAATTAATCGTTCCTGCAACCTATAAAAACCAGGTGCTTGAGATGGGTCACTCTATCCCATTTAGTGGACACATGGGAATGAGCGCAACGACTCAAAGGATCGCCTGCCACTATTATTAGCCAGGGATCACCGGCGACATTGAACGTTTCGTCAAGTCTTGTCCTCAGTGCCAGAAAGTTGCACCAAAACACTGGATGGCACCCGCGACCCTTGGGGAGATGCCAATCTTGGGCTCCCCATTTGAAAGAGTGGCCGTGGATATAATTGGACCTATGCTGAGAACTAAGAAGAGGAACTCCCATATCCTTACCTTAGTGGACACATGTTCCATGTGGGGCGAAGCAATAGCCATGCCAGCATGCGACTCAGTGCATGTAGCTGACGCTTTACTGAATATCTTTACTAGATTGGGCTTCCCGCATGAAATTCTCACAGACAACGGGTCACAATTTAGAGGCAAGTTGACAGAGGAGGTGCTTAGAATATTCAAGACTAGGCATATTCATACTTTGCCCTATCACCCCCAAAGTAAGGGGCAAGTAGAGCGGTTTAACGGGACGCTCACCTCTATTCTTCGGAAGTTGGCACAGGAGAAGCCAGAAACTTGGGATCAGTATCTTCCTGCCGCATTATTTGCTTACAGGGAAGTACCGCATGCGTCAACGGGAGTCCCTCCGGCCACATTACTCTTCGGAAGACCTATTAAAGGCCCATTAGAAGCCTTACTAAGAACATGGACAGATGCCAAGGCAGACGACACTGTCACATCAGCCTTCCAATACGTCACAGACTTAAAACAACGTCTGAAGACTGGCTGAGAATTAGCCACAGCGAAAGTACGGGAGGCTAGGCGGAAACATGCCAAATATTACAATCGGAATGCGAAGGACCGAGAACTAGCAGTAGGAGAGAAGGTGCTACTATTTCTGCCGGGTAGCAGTAATAAGTTGCAGATTTGCTGGAGGGGACCCTACAAAGTTGTGGAAAAGATTTCTCGTACCAATTATAAAATCGCAGTGAACGGAAAGCAGAAAATGTATCACTTAAATCTGCTTAAGATGTTTTACGAGCGAGCCCCTGCCGAACCAGCGCACCTCAAGACTATGGCCATTGCTATGCAAATGGAAGAAGAGCCATTATCATCCGTAGAGTACCCGGTGATACAGGAGGAATCACATTTAGATGTGAAAATAAGCTCCACCTTAACGGAAGCCCAGCAAGAAAAAGTGAGGAGATTGATGGAAAACCACGCCGACTCCCTGACAGACAAACCAGGCCGGACAAACCTGATGGAGTTTGACATTGAAGTCACGGATCCTACGCCCGTCCGAATGAGATCCTATCCGATTCCGTATGCCAAGGCGACGGCATTAAAGCAAGAAATTGATTATTTACTTAAGGAAGGCATAATTTCGAAGTCGGAGTCCCCTTACAGTGCGGGAGTGGTGCTGTTACGCAAACCCAGTGGAGAACATCGCCTGTGCATCGACTACCGACAGCTGAATGCGTTAAAACAGTTTCAGCCAGAACCGTTGCCGGATCAGAACCAGCTATTTACTAAGCTGAGCAGGGCTCGCTATTTTTCAAAGATCGACCTCAGTAAAGGGTACTATCAAATACCGGTAAAAGCTGAGGTGAGGAACCTGTTAGCCTTCACTACTCCAGATAGACACTTCGAGTTTAATGTGATGCTATTTGGGCTAAGCAACGCTCCTAGTGTCTTCACAAGGATCATGCGAAAGTTATTGGAACCTCTGAATCATCCCGCCATCAGCAATTTTATGGATGATATCCTAGTAGCTACAGAATCGTTTGAAGAACATTTATCAGCACTATCCTTACTGTTTAACAGACTCAGAGAAGCGGGACTAACCGCCCGCCCAACCAAATGTCAAGTTGGCTGTGAACAGCTAGAGTTCCTAGAACATACTATCACCCATGGAACCATTGTTGCTGTCATTTTTGACGGAGTCATCTGTCAAGTTATTTGCTTATGTTTTTATCATAAGAATAATTGTGTCTTTACCTGCGATGTCAGGTTGATTAGGGGTTGTCTTCCCTTGTTTATTCATTCATTGTGTTTGAACTTTAGGGTCAAAGGTAGACAGTTCTGGCGTATGCCCATAGGCAGGGTTTTTTAAGCGGGAGTTGAGTTAGACTTCCGGCAAGCCGTGAAGTGTCCTGGGTTTTCTGAAGGGACCAAGGGTCCATTGTGTTTTTGGGGGAGAATCTTCGAAGTGACTGCGATGGCAGTTTTCCCCAGTGAATCTCTGTGCGTTGGAATGACAGCAGAGTTCCTTAT
Source organism: Oreohelix idahoensis (assembly GCA_024509875.1). Classification (NCBI taxonomy): domain Eukaryota; kingdom Metazoa; phylum Mollusca; class Gastropoda; order Stylommatophora; family Oreohelicidae; genus Oreohelix; species Oreohelix idahoensis. Next base: position 229,277 of record JAMPIV010000150.1, read on the forward strand.
TAGGTTCTGTGGATTCGGTTACAGGTAATACCGACTTTTTCCATTACTATGCTTTCGGTGGCAGAACATGTTAGAAGATTGCCTAGTCTGTGAACTGCAGCTCACCGATCCTCCATTTCAGAACTTATATTTTGTGCTCGAGGTAGCCATCCAAGACTATTAGTCTTTATATTGTCCAGAAATCCAGTGACGAAGATATATTGTGGGAACCGCAGATTGGCGGTATTTATGTCTACAATAAGCATTACTGCAGGGTTGATGGTAACCTGCATATCAGAAGTACACAGCTGACGTCAGAACGAGGACTGTGTTTTCGGCTAATGTATTACAGCCTAATACAGTGCAATTGGCGGGGAATGCCAAGTTGCACCTATGTGTCAAAGTGATTAAGGTATCTGACGCGTTTAGTCAGTGATACCAGGGCGACGCCACGAACTGTCATTATTGAAGAACATTGTATTGACCATGCACGAATATTCAAATGTTTACCAGCTTGTTGAATGCCTAATGTATACCTATCGATTTCCGGTCAGCATGACCTTGTTACACTGACTGTTCCTGTTGATACCATGTGTGTTCTCGTCAATAAATGTTTTGAAACGTGCCTGCAGTGTCCAAGCATCCTTGACTACTGCATGTGAGTGTATGGGTTGCAGGGTCTACATACAAACGAGCCTAAACACATTCGCGCCTTCATTCGCACCCACACTCAGTTCATCATACGCTCGCACTACACACCTAACAACATGTATACTGTCTTGGGCCAGTGATCACCTCAACAAGAGAAAAAGACAGTTACAACCATGTTCCCCGAGACTCAAAACGTTGAGAAGCTGAGAAATGCACCGAGACCGTCCACAAAAAGGGATGTCTGGTCATTTGTATCTGTAGTGAAATCTGTAAGATAATCGCTAAATTCAGTAAGATTTTACTCCTATGAACCCTGGTGTATTTTATCTTCGTGAAAGAAATTGAAATTTTTGCTGGTACACGCTGTCTACCACACTACACCAGGGACTGTGTCAGATTGGTCATTCGGTTGAAATTTTTGCTGGTACACGCTGTCTACCACGAATCAACCCATGAAATATAGGAGATTGTCAGCATCGTAACTACTACCAACGGAAGATAAGTGCCATTGTGTCGGCACTAAGAGTTCATCCACTTGTATTAAAACTTAATAAATAAAATAATTTACTGTTGAATAAACATTCCACAAGAGATAGAGAAAAGAGAGGGTGTGATGAAAGTACCCCAACCCACCATTAATTACCAGTGTTAACTTAGTCTATAGTAATACCTAAATATAATTAGATTGAAATATTGCTTTATATGGACAGAAGATCCATTGTGGTATTTAAATTTATGTAAATACAACCGTAATTTTCATTTTGTTGTTGGTCCTGACTCAGAAAATTCAAAATCAGGGCAAATAAAATTGTAATATAGACTATTACATAATATTCAGCCACAGACTTCTATAAGATATATCATAGAGTGTTAGTCTGTATGTGGTTGTTGTATTGACCCAGTCCAATTTATGTGATAGAACTAAAGTGTATTTGTATTGATTTGTCTTACATTGCATTATATCTTCATTACCCTAGACACTTAGACGTAGTCACATAACTAATAAATAAAAATCTGGAGCCAAGTGAGATCATAGGATGGTAGCAGCTAGGTTCCCTAAAAATACTTAACCATCAACTAATAAACTCAGGGGCCTACACAGCTGACCTCACTTGGTAGACAAATAATATTAAATAATAACATCTATAACACCAAATCCACCACAGTATCCCTCTGTGGATTCTACCAGAGATATATAAAGGATTTTAATAGCCTCTGTGCGCCGCTTACATCGCTAACAAAGAAAGGAAACCCGGATAAAGTGACATGGTCAGCAGAATGTGAACACGCATATGCACTCTTAAAAGAGAAACTCACCACAAAACCAATTTTACGGCTCCCGGATTTAACTCAAAAATTCATCTTGCACACAGATGCCAGTAACATTGGAATCGGGGCTACATTACTACAGCCGGACGACAGAAGCCCACCAAATCTAGTTCCGGTCGCATACGCGAGTCGGAAGTTAAGCCGAACAGAACAAAACTATTCCACAATCGAAAAGGGTTGTTTGTCCCTCGTCTGGGGAATACAAAAATTTCAAGCATACCTGTACGGAAGGAAATTTACGATCCATAGTGATCACCAACCTCTGACCTTCCTCGCCAATTCAAAGAATTTGAATGCTATACTGATGAGTTGGTCGCTTGTTCTACAACCTTACACGTTCCAAGTGGACTATATCCAAGGAAAACATATCGTAGGAGCGGATTTTTTAAGCGGTCATCCTATGAGGCAGGACGGAGAGCACAGACACGTAGAGGAAAGGGTGGAAACCGGAGAGAAAAACGAAGATGAGGAAAAGGATTAATGAATCCCGAGCAAGAAGGCTAAGCTCTCCTGAGTATGATTGATATCACACTTGAGGAGGGGGCTATTGTGATAAACGAGCGCAAAGGCCTTATTGCTTTATCGTTTCCTACATCTCTCATATTGTATTTTCTCCCACATTTGCTCTTTCATCCCACATTTGCTATCCCACATTTGATATTTCATCGTTGTGATTACTCGCGACCGGTATCTAAATAACCGCATTTGTTCTTTCATCGGGGGAAATAAATTCTTTTGATTGAGTCCCCATACCTGACATTATCGTTTGAAGCCCACATTGCATCGTGATAAATCTGGTGAAAACACATCTGGTCATCCAAATCAAACATCTGGGCATTATACAATTTCTGTGGACTGTGGTTATCTTTGTTGCTCAGCCAGGTCACCACATTGGACGCCCAGCTTGGTCAGGTGAAAACGTCTCATGCTGTTTAAAGCAACCGGCATGTAATACAATAGGCGGCGCCACAAAGAGGACATGTTAGCATGCCGGCGACAATGGGCGCAGGTAACTAAGAGTGCCGCCAACACACGGAACGATAAACAACCAGAGAATAATGTGACAGCACTTTTGAATTGGCCAGTCAATTATCTCACTACCTGTTTGTCAAACAAGCATGGCAACGAAAGTTGGTCGCGAATTACCACACCCCCGTTTGGACTGACAGGGGACAAGAGCGATCCTGTGAATGAGTGACCAGAGAGATTCTCAAGGATTGGTTGTATGGGTGGAGCTGTACATTACCTGTCTAAGAAACCCACATTGGACTTCCAGAAATATAATACCGCGTATCTTGCTAGAGGAAACAGTCCAGTTTTTATATTTTGAGGCAGAGATACAATCCCTAAAACGCCTAGCCTAAATACACGTGTTTATTCAGAGTGGATTATAATTCAGTTCTGTGCTGAATTATTGTGTTCTTAAAGGATTTTGCGAAGGGAAAAGAAGGTTAGTAGATCTTATACAAATTATTAATACATTTTTTTCCTTTGTTTATTTTAACCTCACAGCTAAAGGTGCGAAAGATAGAGTTTCAATTAATTCTTTTCATAACTGATTAATAAAATCAGAAGATTTTCCTAGAAGATGATAGGATGATAGGAGGTAATTAATAGTTCATACTTCACCTTCATCATCATCACAGTCTCCCATGCACAAGATATTTAACATCATTAGAATTGAACTCAGAGAGAGATCAATAATGAGCAGTAGTATGAATGAAAGTCAACCAGTGATGTTAAGTGTGAAAAACTTACGAAGACTTTTGTGTGTCTTCAGTTCATCAGAAGTCTGAGTCTACACGCAACGTGTCTGACGTCTAACCAGAAATAAGTTATCAAAAACGGACATTTGGCTAGCAGAATTCGCCATAGGACATCTTTCATTCCTTAATTAAAAAGGAATATTGTCTCACCCACAAGTCAGAAGGTGGACGCAGCATTTTTTGTCACCCATATACTGCTGGCTCACAAGTTCAATACATAGTTATCACAAGTTCAAATCACTCGAAAGATCATTATTATCTGAAGTCAAGCTAAAGAGCTCAAAAGTGGAATCTCGTATTTATACCAAGTGCAACACACTCTTAAGCGCATTCTATGAAGCAGACTAAAAGATTTTTTTTTATGAATCACGACTACATACGCAAGATTATGAGTCTACATATCACTAACATTTCGTGAAGATATCCAGCCTGACCAGTACCCACGGGAGATTAGACAACAGACCTTTTGTTCATATGACAGCTATTAACTGTTGATCAACACTACAGAGACATACTCAAACAGTGAAGGAATATATATATATATATATATATATATATATTTATATATATATATATATATATATATATATATATATATATATATATATATATATATATATATATATATATATATATATATATATATATATATATATATATATATATATATATATATCGTCACCATTTTCAGTCTGACAAAAGTTTTCATCAGAACATCCTCGACTTAGAGATACCCCACTCGACATAACGTATAACAACGTGGGACATTTTATGCATACGTGTGAATCATCATATCAATGAGAAGCATTTAGAGACACATGGACTGTGTAGATTACTCACCATTTTGGTACCACGTATCATATCACATCATCATCACTTCGCTTTGCACCAGTGCATTCTTAAGTAACTACTACTTAATAAATTACAATTTTATTATCTCATCTGTGTGTTTTGTGTGAATCGTCTTTCACCATCATCACGTTCTAACCATTACTAACCCTATATGTGTGGATATTTCATTAATAAACACAACGATCGTTTGATCATTATCTAATTTGTTAATGTATCACTCTTGCTGTCGGTGTTACATATTCACCTATAGGAACATTTCTCTACTCAGATGAGGTTGGGGGGCTTTTTCTTTTACGGGATCTAAGGGCAGAAGCTAAGGTCGTGGGGAAACAGAACTCTTTTCATAACTAATTAGAAAACACTGTCCAGTGGAAAGCATTCGCATTCCCATCTTCTTGTCCCTATCTCGAATAGGTCTTTATTCTTTCTTAACGAGCCAATTTCTAGAGACCTTCTACCTAGTACATCATAGGCTATTCCTAGCAAAAACTACTGTCGTAGTTGCCCCAATACGCACCACACGACAGTCCTATGTGTTTGCCAAATTCACTTCCATTTTCACGTTTCCTTTGTCGTATAATAAATGTCTTTCTGTCTGCCTAATCTACGAAATCGTATCTTCAGTTAGAAATTTCTTGGGAAAAGACTTCCTTGTAATGCTATCAACTGGTTTCGTCAATGTTTATCCTATCCAACGGCAAAAATCTTCTTCTCACGTTTTCTCTCGTCCCACCGGTATTTGTCTGGTTCTTGTCATCAGTTCTGCACTGCGGATCTTGCCATACTAAGTTAATCCTTCTACCATGCGCAAGCACCCATTTATTAAAGTCTGTAAACAGTTGTTTTCTTCAATTATCGTAATCACAGTTCAGCTCCCAGAGGAGCATAGGTTTCAACGAAACTATGCCAAGTCTTCTTGTCCGTGCCGTCAACTCAAGGTCTTTCCATTTCTTCTTCATCCCTTTCATGTCTGTCTCCGTTTCTCTTCTCTTTGTGTTCTTTGGTCTTCCTCTAGCTTTCTTACGTTGGGGATTCCAGAACAAGGACTGCCACGTGGTACTATCAACAGGTTTCCTCACGGTGTGTTCTATCCATCACCAGCGTCGTTTCCTGATCTCTCGTTCCCCTGACAATTTTCTGGTTCGTGTCATACGTTCCACGTTAGTGATTAATCCTTTTATTCTACGTAAGCACCCATCTATGGAAGTCTGTTGCTCCCCCCATCCTTTTTAATTATACTTTTCAATAAATTTTATCTTCAAAATATATAATCTTTTCCCCCCTCTGCTCATTCCGTTTCTTCGATGTTTAATTTCTTTAAATTTGATACTTCTGTTTACATAAAACTTTGCACTCTTAATTTTTTTTAACAAGTTTTTGCTGAATTTTCTGCGTATAAAGAATGTGTGTATTATAAAATTGTGCAGCAAAAAGTGAAGAAATGTGCCGAAAACAAACAGAACGTTGATTTTGACAGTTGTGGGGATGAAGCCTAATCAAGCAGCGTGTCAGGCGTATAACTTAAGTGAAAGCAAATTATCAGTTCCTGTAGCAGATCATCCACTTTAAATACCTCGGAGCTGTCACAGACTGGAAGGGAAGCATGAAAGACGATTTGGCTACCTGAAGAGCAGTAGGTCATAAATCGAGGATTCCTCAGCAAAAGAGAAGTTGGCAAGAAACGAAGATGTCCGGCTGTATACCGCGCCACCTACGTCCGAGTCTTGACGTATGGATGCGAGTCATGGGCAATGACTACAACCCACAAACGTCAGATCCAAACCTCAGAAATGAGGTATCCGAGGAAGTAACAAGAAGAGACATGGTCTGCAACCAGACGATACGTCAAGGGCTAAGAACCCACACCTGCAGACCCAAGTATAACAGTCCCAACTAAGATGATCTGGCCATGTCTGCAGAATGGGAGAATATCGCCTGTCACGGCAGGACTGGGAGGCTAAAAGCCACGGATCCAGACCTCCAGGACGACCCAGAGTCCGCTGGGAGGATAACATTAGACAATCTCTGAAGGACCGAGGACTAGAATGGAACCAGGCCAGGAGGGGGACAGCCGATAGGATAGTCTGGCGCTCTCTCTTCCAAATCTTTACACTTCACGGTAGAAGAGGAACGAGTAAGTAAATAAGGAAAAGATCAGAAGCAGAAGAGCACTTAAGAGAGGGTATATCGCGAAGGAACATAAATAAAGCTTAATTTGTTTTTATTTGCCTCGTTTTGGCGAGGCGCGCATCGTTCAACCTAGACACAGAGGCTGTCGGTTATATTAGGGCGCATGTCCAAATACATAACGAAATAAAGAAGCAAAACATGACAACACAGCAGGCTTCAATAAACACATTAAATTAGACACCAATAACGTTTTTAGCCCAAGAAGCAGGAGATAATCGAAGACAGAAAGCATTAAATTATGTTTACACTTACCTTTGTCTCTCCACAGATGACGTATATGCTCCTGTCGGTTACTGCTGCCTTCCTGCTGTCATGGTTACCGCCCTGGATTTTCTACCTGCTGTTTTTATATGGACCTTTGGAATATTCTAGATCCTTTGTCTTCCACAACGTGGGCATAATTCATCTGTTAAACTACGTAGCCAGTCCTGTCATATACTATATTTTTAACCCAACCTTTAGGTCAAAGGTGAAACAACTATTGACACCCGTATGTAGGCGTTTTCACTGTTGTAGAGTGAAAAATAATTCGAATGCCACAAGTGAAGTGTCGTGTTTATAAATCAGATAATAGTCAAATTCTTGCCACAATGTCTCAGTTGGAACAAGGACAGTGATTTTGTGAAAGTCTATTACGATAATTCATTTTTCATTATCCTGTGCGTTCTTTTCGAAGCATGACGTCACCACGTCATCCGGTTCCGTGCGGGAAGCCTGCATCAAGCATTCACATGTTCTTGATGCTTGTTGTGTCTGTAGCAATTTGCTTTGTATGATGAGCTTACAAACCTCATGTGGAACCTCATAGTCGCCTCTTGTGACATGCCTGAGGGTGCAGAGGTCCTATTTTTTCTGTGTCTCTTCAGAGACCCCTACCCCGGAAACTCTTCAGCGCATTGCAGAAATAAACACTGCTAACAATAAACTAGCACAGTGGCGAAATATCTTCGAGTGCCGTTTCGGGGTGTAGGCGATCACGTCCGCTCACTGCTCTGAGGTTTTTTAAATCATTTCCCCTTTTGCTCCCTAATGAGCATAGAATCATCACTATAGCTAACCCCTTCGCGTTACGCCTGCACTACAATATTCAAGTGCTCATGCAGGAGTGGTTTCTGTAGCAATTATTTCATATGATGAGATTACCAACCACATACTCACCTGAAATTACAAGTTATCTCCTTCAAAGTACGACCCTTGGGAAATTACACAGTGGTTCCAACGTTTTTTCCACTGATCGTAGCAGTACTGAAAGTCATTTTCTGTAAGAGTGCTTAGTTCATCGGTTACAATTTTTTGGATGTTTTCCACAGTCCCGTAATGATGTCCTTTCAACTTAGATTTCAACTTAGGGAAGATGTAGAAATCGCACGGAGCTAGGTCCGGGCTGTAGGGAGGTTGTGGAATTGTGGGAATGTTTTTCTTCGCCAACAACTCTCGAATTGAAAGCGCTGTATGAGCAGGCGCGTTATCGTAGTGCAGCACCCAGTCATCTGCAATGTCCCTTCGGACTCGCTGGACCCGTTTTCGAAGTCGTTCCAAGACATTTTTGTAGGAGGCCTGATTAACTGTCTGTCATGGAGGTACAAATTCTTTGTGCACAATTCCACGGCTGTCGAAAAAAACGATAATCATCGTTTTCATCCTGGATCTGCTCATGCGTGCTTTCTTCGGACGAGGAGAATTTATCGTGTGCCATTCCTCACTTTGCCGTTTGGTCTCGGGATCATACTAGAACATCCATGATTCGTCTCCTGTAATTACTTTATCCAAGAAATTTGGTTCAATGACGAGTCTTCCCAGCAAATCCTGACAAATTTCCAACCGGTTCTCTTTTCCCTCTCTTTTCCCTCCACAGACAAGTCTTTGGAGACCAGTTGTGCCCAAATTGTTCGCATGTGCAAAACGTTTGTTAAAATTCTATGAAATGCATTTTTATCCAAGCCAGTTTCTTCTGCAATCATCCTGACACTCAATCGGCGGTCTTTCGCCATCACAGCTCGCACAACTTCCACATTTTGATCGTTTGTTGACAAGATTGGCCTTCCGGAACGAGGTTCGTCTTCAACATTTCCTCGGCCCTCTTTGTGCCACCTAAAAATCATATTTCTCGATAGAGTGGCATCTCCGTAAGCTTCGGTTAAATTTTCAAATGTCTCGGTGGCAGACTTCTTGAGTTTCACACAAAATTAGATAGCGTACCGTTGTTCGATATTTCGCTCCATCGCAAACGTAACGAGGTATTAAAACATGACCTTACACAAACTGCAGTAGCGCGGGAATGACTCAACCGATCGAGTTGAAACAAGTCTAGACATGCAGCTAAGGTCTCTACCCATGCGCCGATATCCACCAATGAGGCGTTACTTTGTCTAGTCGCACATAGGCAAATCAGTACACTTACTTTTGGGACAGAGTAGTATATAGCCTCTTATTAGTCACGTTTTACGACATTATTAAAGGGGCAGCAGTCATATTGTTTCCTTGTCTCTTATAGACCTACGAGAACTACTCTGGTTATGTTTTTCACTGCTGGCTATTTTTCTGTTGTTCATCACTTCGCGTACCATCATAGCACTTCTGCTACTCAAGGAGCTTAGGCCTTCAACAAACTCATGCCAAGTACTCCTGTCACGTGCCCTCAGTTCCGAGGTCTTTCCGTGTCTTCAATTTTGTATGCTGTCCAATAACTTTGTTATTCATTACTTCCTGAGCCATTTTCATGATGTCCATCAACTTTGTTATTGACTACTTCCTGAGTCATTTTCATGCTGTCCATCAACTTTTTTATTCACTACTTCCTGAACCATTTACATGTTTTCCGTCAACTTTGTTATTTTTTTACTTCTTGTACCATTTTATAAGCTGTCCAACAGTTTCGTTACTCGTTACTTTTTGTACCGATTTTACGCTGTCCATTTTTTTTTTTTTTCCTTAACTAGCGGCACTTGGGCTTTCAGCCCTTCGGCCCAATGACATGTCATTGCGAGGCTGGGGAACCTGAGGACTTTCCTTCCAACCCGGTCAGGAGCTTCGCTCCTTCCCATCCACAGAGGGTTTATCACAGGAGCCGTTCAGGCTATTCAGTCAAATTTCCGGCCGTAAACATTTCTTCAAACGCTGACGCCCGGGTTTGAACCATGAACACCTGGTCGCCAGTACAACGCCGAAGCCATTACATCAGCGCGGCTCCCACGCTGTCCATCAAATCTATTATTTATTACCTCTTGTACCATTTTTATGCTGTCCATCAACTTTGATATTCATCAATTCTTGTGCCATTTTTATGATGTCAATTAATTCTGTTATTCTTAACTTCCTGTATCATTATTATGCAGCCTATCAATTCTGTTAATCATTGTTTGCTGTACCCTTTTTAATGCTGCCCATCTGTTCTTTTGTGAATTACTTCTTGTACCACTGTAATCAATCAATCAAACCCCTTTAGCTCCCCAAGGAGCATAGGCCTTCAACAAACACATGCCAAGTCTTCCTGTCCCGTGCCATCCGCTCAAGTTCTTTCCATGTTTTCCTCATTATTTTCACCTCTGTATCCAGCTCTCTTCTCCGTGTGTTTCTTTGTCTACCTCTGCCTCTCTTTCCCTGTGTATTCCAGAACAAGGACTGCCTTGTAATGCTATCAACAGGTTTCCTCAATGTGTGTCCTATCCATCGTCAGCGTCTTCTTCTCAGCTCTTGTTCCACTGGCACTTGTCTGGTTCTTGTCATCAATTCCACATTTGTGACTTTGTCATACCATTTCAGTCCCTCTATTCTACGCAAGCACCCGTTTATAAAAGTCTGTAGCTTTTTAGTTGTTTTTGTTGCTCTCCATGTCTCAGAGCCATACAATAGGACTGACTTGATATTTGAGTTGAAGATTCATATTTTCGTGTTGGACTTGATTTCTCTTGTTCTCCATATGTTTCCCAATACAATGAAAGCGCCTCTTGCTTCTTGTATTCTTATTTTGATACCATTGTCTGTCCCTCCAACTCTGTCTATATTACTACCAAGATATGTGTACGATTCTACATCCTTTAGTATTGTTTCTCCAAGTTCAATCTTGTTATCATTTCTTGCATTTATTCTCATAATCTTTGGCTTTTCCCTGTGAATTTTTAGGCCCACTTGTTATGACCTCTCATCGAGAATTTGCATTTTCTCTTGCATCTGATTATGGACCACTGTAATGCTGTCCATAAATTGTGTTTTAAATCATGTTCAGGACCGCCGTGTCAAACGGTTGAAATGAAAAACTAGGGACGTGTGTTCGATACGGCCTTACGAAGTAATTCAGAGATACAGTAATTTTTTTTTTTTTTTTTTTTTTTTTTTTTTTTTTTTGCGTTCGCCCGCTAATACTCGAGGCGAAATCTCAGGTTATCATTTATGTCTAACCTGACATTGATTTTACGTGAGTATCCCTTTATTTCTTGTACAGAGACAAATGTCCCTCGCCATTCAGGCAAATACTCGCCGATTTCGGAGGTACCCATTGCAGCTGGGTCGGCTCAGGAGCCGCCAGTCCCTGGTCGACGACACTCCTTCAAATGTCCTCGCCAGGTCTCGAGTTAATCCAGTCCAAATCCCGGTCGACGAAAAATCCTCAAATGCCGTCGCCCGGGTTTGATCCTGTATCACCCGGTCGCCAGAGCGGTGTTGTAACCACTACGCTAGCGCGGCTCCCAGAGATACAGTAATAAAGGGTGACAGTAAAGGTCAGGTTTAGGAAACCCAAGCGAGATGGACGACTTATCTGGATAGCATCGAAGAACACCCTCCCCCCTCCCATTGTTCTTCATTTCTACCGTGTTAAACTATCCAGGATCTTTCTAGTTGTCACCCTCTTCCTCTCTGTCTGTGTAATATTCCTGCTGTCACGTGCACCTGTTCTCATCTAATGTCCAAAAAATGTTGCTTTCTTCTGTCATTTTGATTATATATCTTTGCTCATTCGTTCTTCTGTCATTTTGATTATATATCTTTGCTCATTCGTTCTTCTCAAGATTTTTCATTCGTTGCTTTAAATTTCCATATTCTTAACATTCTTCTCAGAAATCAAGTTGTCTTTTGTCTTCACTGCTTTTCTCATTTCTTGATTTAGTGTCCATGACTCACTTTCATACAATAAAGCTGGTTCGATATGACATTTCAGAACTCTTTTGCTTGTGTTCAGTTACAAGGATTTATTTATTACATGTGTGTTACGACATGTTTAAACGATGACGTCTGTGTCGTAGATTTGTGATAGGTGAATTAAGACTTGGTTTGGTCCCTTCTGAATAGCAATAGAAACAAGTGATAGCTCAGTGAGATGATAAAATAGAAATAGATTTCACGAGTGAGATGGAGGAAATATATTAGAGTCGGTCTCTGACCCTCGAGATGATTTCTCTCAGTCAGCCTATCATCTACAACAGATTAAGATTTGTCAGACCGTCTAGTATGATATATAGTAATGTATATATACATCACATACACACACATTTAAGTGACTACAATAGACACAAAGACGTGAAACTATGACAATGAAACATGTAGATAATTTGGAACGAGCTGACCAACACACTGATTAAGTTTATGTGTAGTTTAATTATCATAATAAACTTCCATCACAACATATAAAATTACATCAAACATATACAAATAGTCATAAAGTCAATGAATTGCTACAAGAATGATAGACCCACAGTTATGATCTTTTCCCTCGATGTATAAACCACAGTCCCGTTAGAAGAAAAGTGATAGCCCCAAAGAGTCACGGATACATATACTGAAGTCTTAGATTTCCCCTTAAAGGTATGTGTGGTAAGATCCGCGATTACCCCTATCTCAAATAAATAAAATGTTATTGTTTATAGAGTCAAAATAATATAGGGATAAAATAGTGGAGTTGTGTGAAACATCATCGCCCCGCCTGCAGTGCAGTACTAACTTTTTATACCTCGTCCTTGAGACACTAACGGTAACAATTTTGAAAATGCAAGGTTTAGTCGTTCTAAGAAAAATGGACAGAAGAAAACACGAGGAAGGGGAAGGGAGAGACAGAAGAATGCTATCATTTGACACGCGTTTGGTTCTTTTGGTCTCGCGAGCCGAAAGACGATAGTGCGTGGAAATACCGTAGCATGTTTCTAAAAGACGACACAAAACCATACAGTCCCCGTTCGCTCGACACGCAGTTCAAAATGTATAACCTCTTAGATCTGCAGACTGGAAGGAAAAACACACACACAGTTCGTACATCCGGCCTAAAAATTGCAGTTTTGGGACGTATTGGCAGATGCGTTGGTTTAATTTTGAATGAGAACGCTAGTTACAGACAAAAAAATACGATTAACGTGGAATATTTGAAAATACAGTATGAGAAGGGGAGAAAAGGAGCATAGATGGTAGTGTCACGAGTTCGTTGTTTACAGAAATTTGAACCCAAGCGGGGCATAGAAGGATAGAGAAGAAAAACTTAGATAATTTTCTTACACACTAAAAGAAAGGACAGTTGACAAATACAATGACATTAATGGTTAAATAGAAGATTAAGGTGTTAATGTATCTTACCGTAGATAGAAAAATATGTTATTTGAATAAATAAAGAGAAAAAACAATAATAGTAAATATAATAAAGGAAAGAATAAAAATATAACTACTGTGTGACAGACAGCAGCCTGATCAATAATTACTTTTCAGAATCTGAAACACTTAGTAAATAACCGAGATATTGGTAGAAGACAGATAGACGAACAGACGTATATCTCTCTCAGCTTGCCACATATTGGGAGAGGGGGAGGTAATCCCAAGTTTGAAAGTTGTAATTTCAATTTGAAAAAGGATGCAAGAGGCATAATAGTCCCTGATTGGCTGGAGTCTAATAGACTAACAGTAATGATAAAAACAATTTTAAATTGGCGTTAGGTGCCACTTGTAAAATATATTTCCTACACTACTGTTGTGTTAAAGGCAAGAATTTCAGTACGATTTTGCCTTTGCTGATCTGCACCAGCAAGCGATCTGGATGTGACCATATTATCGCTAATTAAACTAATTAGTAGGAATATTTCATTGATGCGGGTTTCATCTCTGAATCAAAGTGCGCCATTGGTCAACATATACCTGTATGTACATCTGCACCTAAAGAATTGAGGCAGTATTGTCTGTTTGCCTCACTGTTGAAAATTCAAGGGCAGTATCCTAACTTGGCAGTTGGAAGCTGTTAGTTTGGACTGTAACCATCTTGTATTCCAGCAACTACAAAGATAAGAATTCGTCCACGAGCACATGATACCTCAGATTAACCACTCTCTTTTCCAAATGTGTATTTCCTAGTTCAGAACATGATGAATACAGACGTTCTTCCCATTATTACCCGTTCATAGGATCAAGATTTAATTGACACTTTTCAAGAGTGACATTTTTATATATAGTTGTGAATAATAACAGACTCATTTATAGTTTGAATTAATTGTTGTAAATACATTTCATTATCACCTTGAGTTTTCAGTATTCCTGTATCCAAAAAAAGAACTGAGATACAGAAAAATAAATTGTAAAGAAAAAAGATTTAAAATTTAAACTTTAACAGTGACTTGTTTCATTATTGTTCCTTAATTTATAAGTGTAGCGTTGTCAGTTCATTACATTACATCGCATATACCCTAGACATCTAGCTAGACAACACTCACCCACCTTTACATTTAACTAGGAGAAAATATATGATAGGTTGAGGTCATAAGGTGGTAGCAGACAGGCTCCCTGAGAACATATTCATAAATAACTAACATCAGGGGCTTGCACAGCTGACCTCACATCTATTACAAATAATATCTATTTCTTTAACATCAAAACCCCCACAGTATGGACAGACTTTGATACTCTAATCTATCCTAAGGACAATAGTGTTAGCAACAAACTTGCATAAAGAAATTACAAAGTGGGTGCATATATCAAATAAACCATCATTCAGTCTACTCTCACTCTGTTCTTTCAGCAGGGATCCCTGTCTCACTTTCTTACCTAATGTCTAGATGGTGTTCGCCGTCTGGCGCACTTTATGACACACTCAACGTAAATCTGCCTTTCGTTTGATGAAGCGGATACCCAGCTCTGCAGATCTTTGTTTCATCCAATGGGTCCGGGGAGCGTCCTCTTCATACGATATTTTGTTCAGATTTAGTTATAGTCACTTTACTCAGTTCAGGTAAGAATTAGTTTGCGGGCCCAAAATGTCAGAATCACGAGGTTTCCCGTATTTAGGAAAATGACCGGTTGGTAACTTCTCTCAAAAAAATTAATTATGGTTCACACCACCTTTGGCCAAAAATTTTCGGAAAGTTAATGCTGGTAATATTTGTCGCCACCGAGGCTGCTTGTACTTGATGTTTTTATCAGGAAGAATTTAATCTGGCTCGGTAAGCGCAGTTATTCAATTTGTCTTAAAGTTTGTGAAAATAGGTACTCTGTCGTTCTGGATGCACACACAGTTCCAGACAGATTTTACTTTGTACAACCACACGTCTTTAATTAAAATAATGTTTAGTTCTTCACAGATATTTCCCATCCGTACTTAAACGCTGGTGAAGTTGGGTTACCCCAGGTTTCACTGAATAAAGAAAAACAAACATATAAAATACTTATACATACTATTCCTCGGTTATAACTTACATTATAAACTGCAAGCGTAGAGCTTGTTTTATCGTTTAAAATTCCCGTGAAATAAGTTATATTCATAAAATCAATCATCATGAATTAGAAATACATACGTATTTCGTCAATACTCAATGATGAATCAGTGCAGTTATAAGTTAGTTTAAAATATACTCGACTGATTATTAGCAGTTTAATAAAATTCATTTACAGCTGTATGAGTTTAAGCTAGAAATTATAGTTTATTCTGCTTTCCACTGTAACACGTCGACTAGAGAATATAACAGACTTATAAATTAATTTCTTCTGCGCAGAAATCTAACTAGTAAAATGAAATAAGCGGTTATCACTCTGTAGTGAATTTCTAAATACAATATCTAAATTAATATATAAAAATATAGGGCATAAAGGCAAAATAAGAGAGTATAAAAGAATTTTCTGCTAGAACTGTTGGTATCGCCTACGCCTTCAGATTATTATTTGCTAACGAATAGCCGAACAAAACGGTACCCAAATTTTTCAAATTCGTCCTTGACAGAATCGCTTTCCTAGTTCTAAGAAAATATTTGCTTAAAATGCATTGTGGAACGAGGAGGGGAAAGGATAGATGAAATGCTAATTCGTTTCCGCATTGATTTTAAACTAAAAGCCAATACCAATACAGGGGCAAGCCTTGCCTTAGGGGTTTCCCCAAAATACGAGGAAAAAGTTAGAACATGCAGACAACTCGTGTCACAAAAACAACCTTAGCTCTTATTTCAAAGGACGTAATTATCACGTAAATAGAGAAGACAGCACATGGAAAAGAATTGAACGTGTAGTAGACTAAAAATAAAAACACTAACATAGAAAAAAAACAACTGTGTACTTCTGAACCAAGCTAACTAGTCCCATATAAATTGTATATTCGTGTACCTTAGGACTTGCTGACAAAGAATATGGTAATAGTTACGCAAATAGTCCATTAATTAACTAATTATAGCCATAATACTATAGTGGACCCGACCAGACTGTCAAGTAAAGATCATGCCTGCCTATAATTTTTTATGGCATGTTTTGAAAAAACGACTTTGGGTAAATGAGGTTAAAAGGTACGGGATATTTGATTGGTTGGATTTTAAAGGAAGGCGAAGTATGATTGGTTGACCTAAAACTAAAATTATATTTGCCTTGGAAACATATTGGGAGTTGTTATTTGAAACGATAGATTCAAAAAATAAATGTAAACATGGTCCCATTGGACAAAGCAGTAGATACTGGTACGAAACGGGGACTGTTCACTGCCATTTCAAGTAAATTTTGTGCAAAGCAAGATCGATGAGAGCAGGCGGAGAATTTTCTAACATAGGAAAAGCCTGGACATAGGGCAGATCGAAAATGTGCCACATTCTATTGCCTAATCATCGTTTAACTTGTGTTATTTCCTTGCATCTGTGGTAAGATTGATTTTCTTAACATTTTATTTAAAATAAAATTTGAATGTGAAATACTAACATACGACTGTAAGTAAGTGAGTCTATGGCAGACTCAAAACAGAGTCTAGAGATTGATCCAGCATAGGAAAGACTATCAGAGATGTGTAGACCAACTAAATTATATAGGATTATCATCAGGAGCATAATACCTATCCTATTGTATGGACAACAGATTATTGCTGGAATTGCAGAGGCGTTGTAACTATTAGGGGAGAGAAATACTGGTATACCTGGTCACATCAAAAGAAACTGGTGAAAGGGATTGTCGTAAAGAGCTGATCTTGCATGTTTGTTTGTAATGTGTCTGTACTGGTTGTTGAATATTAGTGTAGGCTGTTGATTACGAAGGAGGCATATCCTTCTGATTTAAGAGGGTTTTGGTTGCTGTCAATAACTGGTGCCAGACTACAGTGGGCCGATATATTCATGCCACAGTCTTGCCTTTTTCGGAGACAACTGTAAACCACCATCATTCTTGAAGAAGTGGGAGCTGAAGGTTGTCGTTCAGCGAAGTGCAGGAAGATTCCTACATCATATTACAAAGATAGGTGCATGTTTCGGCACCTGATCGCTCAACTAACATTATTTTAGAAAAGAGACTGGGAATAGTGATATAAACATTCCATCAGTGTCCATAAAAACTTACAAACAACATGCAAAGATGATGATAACAAACAATCAACCAGTGTATACTAGAAGTCAATTCAGTTAAACAATACAACTACACCCTTAAATAATAATATGTGTATTATGGTCAGAAGACCCATTGTGTAAATTGATTGATGTAATTAATTTCTATGATTTCACTATTGATTGTCAGTCCTGATTCCAAATAAATCAGATTCAGGACAATAAATTGAAAATATTAACTTTACCAAACTTTCAACCACTGACTTACTAAAGATAGTCTTTTAAAGTGTAGTTTGTATGTGATTGTCGTGGTACTGTTGTGTTGTATTAGATAATAAAATAAATTGTGTAATTGTTTATATGTTTAGTTGGTTAATGCAACCTTACACTAACATTTCATAACCCTAGACACCAAACGTAGTCATCTTACATTCTATCTAGAATAAGTCTGAATGAGATCATAGTGGTGGTAGTAGAAAGGTGCCCTGGAAATTTACTCTAATATTTATTATATTCAGGGACCTTCACAGCTGACCTCATTCAGCACACTAAGATTTCTTAACAACAAACTGTATTAACATCAACCCACCACACACTCAATCACTCAATTTTACTAGATATATATATTTACCTCCACACAGAACTACAGATTAATACCACGAACTAGAATCCTTCAATATAATGGTAGTCTAGAACTCGGCAAAATGTTGCCAAGAAACTCAGAACTTTGCAATAAACAAGATATTTGATAGCACGAGTGATCTGTCTACTGCAGATTTTGGAGGACTGAATGAAGACTACTTTCAGCTACTCGGTAGATATATGAAACAGACAAAGGATGCGCGCTATTTCGCAAAAACCCCCGTCTCCCCCTCTCCTCTTAACACTTCACATACTAGACGCAGGCCATAACTGCCAAAACGCGTCTTCGACACCTCCTCCGACTACTCTCATTTCTGAGCGCAGCAGATTTGTCGCCTCATCATCATCATCAGTTGCCATCTCCACAACAAAGGTTGGCTGTAATGGATCTCCAACGTCTTCTGTCTCTTGTCTTGGTGGTACACTCTGATAGACTCTTTCC
Organism: Oreohelix idahoensis; assembly: GCA_024509875.1. Classification (NCBI taxonomy): domain Eukaryota; kingdom Metazoa; phylum Mollusca; class Gastropoda; order Stylommatophora; family Oreohelicidae; genus Oreohelix; species Oreohelix idahoensis. The sequence continues at coordinate 247,873 of JAMPIV010000150.1, forward strand.
CGTCCATCTCTTGATGTTATCTTCCCACTTATAGCGCTGTCTTCCCCTTGCACGTTTGCCTTCAACTCTCCCTTCTGTTATGGTCTTCTGCAAGGTGTTATGCCTTTTTATGTGGCCAAAGTATTTTAGCTGCCGAACTTTGACCTCTCTCATTAGTTCTCTTTTCATACCTAGATTTTCTAGGACCTCCTTATTTGTTTTCATCTCTTTCCATGAGATACGCCCCATTCTTCTATATATCCACATTTCAAGAGCCTCAATTCTTTCTTCCAAATGCTTATTCATCGTCCATGTTTCTGCACCATACAGAAATGCAGAATATATATAACACTTTATGATTCTCAGTTTTAATTTATGAGATAACTGTTTGGATGTCAGTATATGTTTCATGTTGTTGAATGTAGCTTTGGCCATTCCTATTCTCTTCTTGATTTCTGTTTCACATCTGCCATCTTCTGTTATTATATGACCAAGATATACGTAGCTCTTGACTTGTTCCATGATTTTCCCATTTACGCTTATCTTTAATGTGGGTTTATCGTCTGTTTTGCTAATTATCATAGTTTTAGTTTTCTCAATATTAATGTCGAGTCCATATTCATGACTTATACTGTTCACTTGCTTCACTAGTTCTTGTAACTCCTGTTCGCTTTCAGCTAACAACACGGTATCATCTGCATATCTAAGGTTGTTTATTGATCATCCACTGATGTTCACACCCGTGTGTTACCGGGGCCTGCAAGGGGAGCAAAGAATAGTAACACTGCACCCTACCACGCATGTCGTAAAAAGCGACTAAGGAGGGTATGGGCATGGGGCTGTTTACCCCATCCCGTAAAAACTTCGCACAGTGGGCTGATCACCTGCTTGCCAATCAATCTGATTACGGAAACAACGATAGTTTGTTTGGTCTGTTTTTGTTCCACAAAGACGCCACTAGGCGTGGTGGAAACAGCGATAGATCGATCAATTTGTTGTTGCCCTAAGACGCCACTAGGCGTACTGGCCACATACTGCTTTGCCGGTTGATGGCTAAGGATGGAAGAAGAGAAGAAGACTGATGTTCAGTCCTGGTATTTCCTGTATCTGTTTGAAAATTTTTTCGGTGTATAAATTAAATAGGCAGGGGGACAGCACACAACCTTGTCTGACACCTCTTTTTATGTCTATGTATGGTGAATAATTCCTTCCCGATCTTACTGTGGCAGTTTGCTCCCAATAAAGGTTACTGAGTATTCTTATATCTTTTCCATCAATACCTATGTCTTTGAGGCATTCAATTATTTTCTCATGATGGATTCTGTCAAAAGCCTTCTTATAGTCAATGAAGCACATATACATACTTTTTTGGACCTCTGTATATTTTTCTGCTAATATTCTTAGGCAAAATATTGCCTCTCTTGTTCCACTGTCCGTCTAAAACCAAACTGTTCTTCTTGGATTTCGCTGTCTACTTTACTTTTTATTCTTTCCTGTATGATTTTGAGCAGTATCTTAATTGCATGACTCATCAGGCTGATTGTTCTGAAGTCTGAACATTCTGTTGCATTTGGTTTTTTTGGGCAATGTTATAAAAACTGATGTCTTCATGTCGTGTGGTAAATATCCTGTATTGTATATATCATTGCATATTTCTGTGATTGTATCTATACCAAAGCTCTCCAGAGCTTCTATCATTTCAATTTTTATGTTATCCATGCCTGCTGATTTTCCTTTTTGTATCATATGAATGGCATTCTCTACTTCTGATCTGAGAATGTTTGGGCCTTCATTAGAATCTGGTGATGGTTTTTTACCTCTGTTGTCCTCGAATAGTTCTTTTACGTATTCTGCCCATCTGTTTGATATGTCTTTCTCATCAAGTAATATTACACCATTTTTGTTCTTGATACAGCTTCCTCCTTGTGCAAACCGCGACCGATTTGATAATTTCTTTATTTCTTCATGCATATCTCTTGTCATGTGCTTTGCTTCCAAGTCTTCTATTTCCTTACATTTTGTTTCTATCCACCGTTCTTTTGCTTCTCTACACATAGTACGTATGTCATTGTCTATTGTTTTATATTCTGGAGTGTTTTTTGCTTTCTTTCTTTCTGCCATTTTATTCAAGATGTCATCTGTCATCCAAATTTGATTTTTCTTAGACTCCTTTTTAGGTAAATTTGCATTTGCTGATTGTATGCTTGTTTTTAAGCATTCCCATTTTGCGGTTGCTTTTTCTTCTGGGCCTACTCACACCTAACACCGAGAAACTTAACCGTAGAGCGTCGTGTCAGATGAAAATGTTAGACGATATGTCTGCCATCCCATGTCTATCGAGACGAATTTCACAGTATTTCGTCTCGTCCAGGGACTGACACGATTATGCCATACAATGCGTTACCAGTATGAGAAAAGAAACGGCAAAGTCAGAATGGGAAGATATATTTTGTCGCAAACGAACGAATGCGGAAAAAAACCCATGAAAAGGATAAAAGAGCGATAATAAAATAGAGGACACGGGTAGAATAAGAAAAGAATATAGAACATTTATTGATCATAAATCTCTATGCGACAGTCTGCAATAGTTGTTAGCACGTTTAAAGTACGCATTAGAGGCTTGAGATGTTTTTTTTAATATAAAATGTTTGTCACGCTTCAGGGTTTATTGAACGCGAATTGCATAGTTCGCTTGTGACGTGGTAGTGTTGACTTAGTCACGCTTGACTACGATCTTGGTTCACCCTTGTTATTCCGGACTTGAACCAAGTCGGACGTGTTTTACTCCTCTCAGTATAGATGAATAGCGCTGAAGTGATTGTGAAGATATGTTTAGGGTCAGCTATCTTGTTAAATGAATACGAAGATAGAGTATTCGTATATTATGATGAAGATTCTATAAATTCGGAATATAGATAAGTATTAATTGTATGATTCTTGCTAGAATCATTGTCTTAGTTAAAATTATAACGGTTCGTTACCGGGTGACCAAATCAATGGCATCGCGTGTAAATCGTTAGACATTTTATCGACAAGGAATTATTATTGAGGAGACTAATGGACAGCGCTAAATGGGATGTAATTTAATTTGATTTCAATTTATTCAATGAACTTGTATTGTGATAATAAATGTGTATTATCTGTGGACTCAACATCACCTCGTTGTCGCTTCCATACAATTGAATAGGCCAGAATAGCCCCCATTCGCGAGAACATAAATCAGAACGAAAAATTGGCTAAATTACAGACAAACCAGGATCATGTAAAGAAGCATGCAAGTAACATTATAAAAACCTTTTCTGGATTATATTTAATAAAAGCAATAAAGAGCAAACCACAGAAAAAACCGTGCAACATAAGTGGCGGCTTACAGCGTGGGGACGAGAAAATTTTTTCTTCAAGAATTAACATAAGACTTTGTTTTGTAATTAACATTCGATGTGTCAAGAACTGTTTACTTTTGTCGTGCGCTCACGTGATTTGAGCACGATATGAACCAATGCGCATGTGTCATAAAGGTCAAACTGACGTCATTGTTGCCAAGCAAGAATTCTCATGGAAAATTATGGACGTTATCCGCTTTGGTCAAAGTCAAATTTCAAAATGCTTCAATGTTTCAAACATCTCAACGGATCAAGATGAACCTAATATTATCAAATAGTGGACTACAATCCTGAACAGCAATTATTTCCGTTCACGCATGCCAGCTATGGCCGGAGAACATAAGCAATCGTATAAAGCTAAGTAACCATTTTTGGTCTTGTAAAGTAACCGTAGTCCATGTTGCCCATTCACAGGCATGTTTTTGATGTCATCTTTTAAATGTTAAATGTTTTTTATGTATGCATATATGTTGTTTTGTTCAACTTAGCGGGTAGGTTGGTTCGGGAATCAGGATTGCTGTTAAGTCGCTGTCGGCTGACCGCAACAATTCTGATCGTTCCTATGGATTATTGGATATTTGCAATCTTTGTACAAGAGATCCCCTAAAAAAATAACTGGGGCACACTCTGCTTGTAATTGCATACATTCAATATTAGGTGTTAGCTGTAAAGTTACGTTATATTTGGGGTATTTTTCCGTACTAAGTTTTCATTTTATTCAGTTTCGTCAGTTGTTCGTACTATCAATTGTACACTCTTATCTGACTATCTTTTATTTACTTACTTACTTACTTAGTCGTTCCCCTTCTACCATGAGGTGTAGAGGTTTGGAAGAGAGAGCGCCAGACTATTCTATCGGCTGTCTTCCTCCTGGCCTGGTTCCATTCTAGTCCTCGGTCCTTCAAAGATTGTCTAATGTTGTCCTCCCAGCGGACTCTGGGTCGTCCTCGGGGTCTGGATCCTTGGCTCTTTGTTTCCCATGCTTGTCGTGGTAGCCGATCTTCTCCCATTCTGCAGACATGGCCAAACCATCTTAGTTGGGACTGTTCTACTTGGGTCTGTAGTGGGGTGGCATTTTAGGCCTTCACGTATCGTCTGGTTGCGTACCATGTCTCTTCTTGTTACTTCAACCACCTTCCTCAGATACCTCATTTCTGAGGTTTGGATCTGGCTTTTATGGGTTGTAGTCATTGCCCATGACTCGCATCCATATGTCAAGACTGGGACATAGGTGGAGCGGTATACAGCCATCTTCGTTTTCTTACCAACCTCTCTCTTGCTGAGGAATCCTCGATTTATGGCCTGAAAAAAGTCTCCCAGCTGCTGCTTTTCGAGTGGCCAACTCTTCTTTGATGCCTCCCTTTCGGTCTATAATAGCTCCGAGGTATTTAAAGTGGTCGACCTGCTCCAGGACCTGTTCTCCCAGCTTAATCTGATGTTTTCTTTCTTCTCGTGATATCACCATGGATTTTGTTTTAGAGCTGCTTATGACCATCCCTCTCTTCTCCAGCTCTTCCTTCCAGACTTGCAGGTTGGATTGGAGATGTGCCTCTGATTTAGCAATCAGGGCAACATCATCAGCAAATGCCAGCTCTGAAATATAGACCTGTCTCATCTTCCAGTACCCCACTGAATACTTTCTTGTTCTCTCCTTGCATGCCTTGATGACATCGTCCATAAGGAGTATGAAGAAGTAAGATGATAGGATATCACCTTGTCTTACACCAGTGGTGGTCCTGAACTCTTCTGACTTATGGTTTGATGTCCTCACATAATTTCTGCAAGACTTGTAGAAGCTCTGTATAGCATGAATCAGAGGTGCTGGAATATTCTTCCTTGCCAAACAGTCCCAAAGTTTGCTCCAAGGGACCCTGTCAAACGCCTTTTCCAGATCTATGAAACAAAGATGGATCTCATTATTATACTCAAGGGCCTTTTCACTCAGCTGTCTGAGTGTGAAGATTAGGTCTTGAGTACTTCGGTTTGCTCGGAATCCGCACTGGACCTCATCCAATTGTGGCTCAGCTAGGCATCGGAGTCTCTGCTCTAGGATTCTAGAGTAGATTTTTCCAGGGACACTGAGAAGGGATATGCCTCTATCGTTTCCACACTGTCGATTGTCACCCTTTTTGAAAATTGGTGTTATGATGGCGATCTCCCAACCCTTTGGTATGGTCTTGTTGCACCATGCTGCCTGTAGGACCCTTAAGAGTAACAGGTCGCCTGATGCTCCCATGTACTTAACCATTTCTGGTGTTATACCATCATGCCCTGCTGCTTTGCCCATCTTGATTTTCTCCAGTGCTGCCTTCAGTTCTTCCATCTTTATGTCATCTTCATCACCATTGGTTTCCTCTTCTGTGCTAGTGGTTATCATTTCTGATGTTTGACCTTGCTCACCATCAAGGAGTTCTGAGAAATATTCTTTCCATCTTTCCATTACTTCCTTCGGGGCAGTAAGCAATTTGCCTTGCTTGTCCTTTATAAATTTGAGAGGGCATTGTTTTTCCTTCCTCATGTTCTTTAGGGTCTTATAGAACAATTTCTGGTTTTCTTGTGCATCTTTTTCTAGCTTTTCTCCAAATTCTTCCCAGGACTTCTGTTTTGCTGCTAGCACTTTGTTCTTTACTTCTGTTCTGAGTGTCACATATTCTCTATATTTTTCCATTTGTCCTGTTGTGTTTTTAGCTCCTAAGTATTGTTTCCATGCCATTTTCTTCTCTCTTATTTTCTCTTTGACTTCCTCTGTCCACCAAGGTGTCCTCTTTCTCTGGTTCCCAAGTCGGACTTCACCACATGCTTCTGCAGCAGCTGTCTTTATGATATCCTTGAATTTAATCCAGAGGGTTTCCAAGTCATCAGGTTGTTCTTCTGTGTTGCTCACCGCTGCAGCAATAAGCCCCTGATATCTGGTCTTAATTTCTGGCTCTCTCAGCTTGTAGGTCCTAATGCTCATTTCTCCTGCTCGTTTACTTGGTTTCTTGCGTGATGTTGAGCAGTTCCTAGGATGAGGAAAATCTTTCAGTTGTTCGTTTGATTGTTAGCAGGTAGTGATCACTTCCAATCTCTGGCCCCCTCCAGACTCTTGCATCTCGGACATATTTGAATGAGCTTCTCCGAACAATGGCATAGTCGATCACTGACTTCTCATTCTTTGTTGGTTCACATCTAGTGTATGCATGTATGCGCTTATGGGGGAACTTTGTGTTTGTAATGATCAGATTCTGCTCACTGCAGAATCTAAGGAGTCGCTCTCCATTGTCATTGAGAGTATCTTCTCCATATCTTCCGATAACTCCACCCCATCTAGCATGGTCATTTCCAACTCTGGCATTAAAATCTCCGAGCATGATAACTTCATCTAGGCAGTCATCCACTGTCCTTTGAAGCAGCTCGAAGAATTCCTCCTTGACCTCTGCTCTCTCATCCTCATTTGGCCCATACACTATTATCAGGTTGACTATGGTTTCTCCTTCTTTTAGTTTCACAACCATAATGCGCTCTGAGACAAAGTTCCACCCCTTGATACTATCTTTTTGATTTAGGGCCACAATGCAACCCACACCCCTTTTAGCTCTTTCGGATATGGGTACACCACTGTAGAGCAGCGTGTTGCCATTGAGATCCATGACTCCTTGTCCTTTTTTATTTGTTTCCGTTATAGCCAGGATTTCTAGTTTTGCTTTCCTCATCTCTTCCATCAGCTCCTCTTCCTTCCCATTTATACTTCTTGTGTTCCATGTTCCATAAGTCGTAGTCCGTAGTCCGTTCCAGTTCGTCGCCTTTAGAATCAGTCCGGTTTTCTCTCTTGTGTTACTCGTAATCGTGGTTTAAAGCAAACAGGTGATTGGCCTGTTGTGCCTTTGCATGGTGGAGGGGCTGCCTCCTTACGGCCTCCATGCAGGCCGCCCTCCTCCTTTTTCATCCGGGCTTGGGACCGGCATAGGCGGAGTTCTATCTTTTATTTATGAATATATATTTTAACGTTCGTCTATGAGTCCATTTGACGTCATCTTTTTTAGTGTAGTGTGATTGACCTATTTTTCAGTTCAAAACTTACTACTTCCGATTTTTGCTTCATTTCATAGAATCATTTTAATGTTGGTAAATTGTCAATTGTGGCGTGATATCATGTTGTAACACTTTGGTTTATTTTGTCGTTTGTATTTATTCATTTATAACTGATATTGTAATGATAATAATATAAATTAATTATAAGATAAAAATGATATAAAACATTTGATTAAATTTTACTAAAAAAATACTTGATGACTATGACTTCATTAATTAGCATTAGTAGTCTAGGTCACTACTGTTTACACATGCTGCATAGGGCATGACATCATAATATATTGATTTTAAAAAAAGTATAAATTTATATCTTATCTTGAATTTGGTAAGAATACTGAGGGTAAATTAGTTGATTAGTCTAGTCAAGGTACTATATTAGCCATTGGGCAGATATAATTGGATAATATAATAATGGATGGATGATACCCATAATTATTAAGTGAAGAGATTGGATGCATGAGATATTTCCAGCATCATAAACTAGCAGGTTGTATAACTACTAGGGGTTTGTCATGAATAAGTAATAGTGATATAGAATATTAGGTGATGATAATTTTTGAACTTACAATTAGTTGTAAGGGAACATGATAGGTAATTGATTGGTTATATTGAGTGACCATACTTTATTTTATATACATATAATTAAATAATTGACTAAGTAAATATATTACTGAATTAATATGGCTACTTTGGACCATTTTGTTAAATTGGGAAAAGATTTTGGCCTAAAAGGACAAGACCTTCGTGATTATGCAGAGGCGGAACTAATTAAGGCAAAGAGAGAATTGGAAGAACAAAAAGCAATTGCTAAGCAAGAGGAGGCAGATAGGAAAAGGGAATTAGAAGAACAAAAGGCTATTGCTAAACAAGAGAAAGCAGAATTAAAGAAAGAAGAAGAAAGAAGAATAGCAAGAGAGGAAAGGAAACAGATTGATGAAGAAAATATAAGAAAACACGAAAGAGAAGCAGAAGAAAAGTTAATACAGATGCGTAAACAATGGAGAGAGGCAGAAGAAAAGTTAATACAGACGCGTATGGAGGAAGTAAGATTAAGAGCTCAAATGGCTCCTAATGGAAATAATACTGATTCCCAAAATACATCTTCATCCAACCAAACTAAAAGCAATTATCATTTCAAATTACCACCATTCAAATTTAATTTTGATGACTTATCAGCATGGTTGTTATGCTTTGAGGATGTGTGCAAAGTCAATAAACTTGATAAATCTGCATGGGCACTAAAACTTAGGGGATTTTTAGACGGTGAACCCGCAAGTGCAGCTCAGAACATGGATCCAACAATTATTAACGATTATGATGCCGTTAAAAATTTATTATTACAACTATTTCATTTGGATGAGGAAAGTTGTAGAATGAAGTTCAAAACTCTTCTACCTGATTCTAACAAAGATTTCACTGGATTCATTGCGAATATACGCAATACATTCAACAGATGGGTCGAACGTGCTTGTGTAGATAAATCATACGATAAATTAGTTGATTTATTACTTAGGGACAAGGTTCTATTCTCTGTTAGCGCACCATTTTATTCCTTTTTACAGAAGCGCAAACCACCTACTATAGAGGAATTGGAAAAAATAGCAATAAATTATTGTACTGCACACCCTAATGTTAACATATCTAATTCACAATTAAGAGAACCATTACCAGCTGCGTCTAATATGGCATATCATGGGTATGACAGATCAAGAGCTCAAAGCCTTGATAGAAAATTTTCAAATAAAAGATATAATGACAATTATTATCAGGGGAAAAATAATTATAACAATAATGGTAATTTCAACCGAGGTAGGCAGCAATTTAGAAATCAGTCACCTCAGTTCAGAAATAACAATAATTATCAACAGAGGTCACAATGGAATGAACCATTTAATGGTAATACAAATAACAATGGTAACAAGTGGCATAATAATAATCATAATTCCAGACCTAGAAACAATAGCTACCATGGCGGACAACGGAATAATTCCGGTAATCATTACCGACAGCGGTCTCATTCACGGAGACCAGCACACTTTGATCACAGTGCAGGGGCGGCACTCACTAGTGGTACGACCTCTTGTGTTTCAGATAATAATGATCAGGTACAATCCTCATCTGCATGTTGTGCTATTAATTATAATTTGGCAAATAGTTGCCAAGATTGTAATGCTATTTTTCAGAAAGCCAAAGAAACAGTGCTGAATTGTGGACACATTTTACCAGAAGTTGGTCTTTCTGCAAATGATGGTACCAGCACCCTGATCTTTAATAGAGGACTGGTCAACGGGACAGTGGTATCCGTTTTGAGAGATTCAGGATCGACCACCATCGGAATTAGTCAGTCCTTAGTACATCCTAGATATTTAACTAATAAAATTGTTAAATGTACTACTTTTGGGGGTACTATTGAGTACTATCCCACTGCTATTTTGGATGTACATACCCCTTTCTTTTCAGGAAGAGTTAACGTTTGTTTGTTGCAGAATCCTGTTGCGGATTTAACTGTGGGCCGCATTTATGGTAGCAAGGATTGCTCACCAAGTGAGATTGAAGATTTGGAACGACGGCACTTTTGCACTGATAACTCGGTCATTACTATGGCTCAAATACGTGCCAGTACATTCGCCACAGGTGGTACAGTATTTTCAAATTTTGGTCTTGGTACCATTTTTTAATGTAATGAGGATGATGTAGATACCCCTCATGCTGAGAGTGTCGAGGACAAAAGCATATCTGATTTGTCTTTTATTGAAGACCGGGATATTAAAAGTACATCAATTGTCAATAAACTTGACAATGTTGTTACTACATCTCATGATGTATATTTAAATACTTCCAACATTGTGAATGCTACAACTAGTCTTACAATTTTTTTCTTTACTCTGTTGTCTGTTATCACTGGTTTGGTTTTCACGGTGAACATGAAATGTGTTCATTTTATCAGACAACTGGCTACTGCTAATTACGCACGTGTCTTCAACAGGGTACTTCTGATATTACAGATCAGTTATTTTTTCATGACCATCTCTTTTGCTCATGACTGTGATCAATAATCAGGTGTAAATCACTCTACCAATGACATGTCTACGACTTTCATGTCACAATCTGAGATGACTCAGCACTCTCAATTATCAATAGTCGATCTTTCCAGTAATATTTTTGGGTTGTTCTATACCCTTTCTAAACATTTACAAGTTTCTTTTCAGGATCTCGACGACAAGATCATCACTTCATGTTATGATTCTGATCTATTCTTATTTCAGGAAGATGAACTGTTTTTTCCTGACACACATAGTTCTTTACATCTACCTATTTTGCAAACTAAATTATCTTGTCGATATGATCAGAGAGAACCTGATCTTAATAAAAATTGTAGATATGAACGACATTAATAAAATGTTTAATAATAAAATTAACATCTTCAATTTTGGTTGTACCTATGATGGGAAACTTAAAACCAATAAGTCGTTTATTGAAGTTTTCACTTTAATTATTACGATGTCTCATACGACAGAAGTTACACATTACTATTGTTCACATTTTAGTGACATTAGAATTACCTGTAACAGGAAAAGTGCATATTCTTGCACTATGTTGGTACACTATCTGCCGCTAATACCCACATCGCGGACACTAGGCATGTTTTTTTTTTACGTTCAGTACCAATAGGGTTGCTCGTATAGTTATCGAGCTTGACAATGTTGTGTATTTTCACAACCATTCTCTCAGGTTACAGTTAGTACCTGATTCTATTTAATAATAATAGGTAATACTTTATACGTACAATTTTAGTCACACTCTATGATGACTCAGCATAGTCAGTCATCAGTTATTTTCTTTTATAGTCATCTATTCTCATCTATATAGATTGGTTAGTGACTTTTCTTGCTGTACACATGTTTTCTGTCTTTAGTTGTTTTTACCATGCTACGACAGACAGTAATGTGGTTTAATGTTCTAACTATGCTCAGCCAATGCAGCATAAGTTCGTATACCGTCAATTTGTCTTGAGAAAAAACATGTCTGTGAAAGTGACATGGACTGCATAAGCTAACATTGCGTCCACTAAATTTCTAGGGAACATTTTTTTAATTAAATACCTCCTAAATCTGAGGTCAACAGGTGTTACTAAATTTTACGCAAATATATCTTCTTCAGATGCAGGCAATTTCAACGTCAGTGACGTTCGCATCCAAGGACTTATAATCTTTTGATAGAATTCCAGTTTCTAATAGCGTGACAGTTCCACTTCAGACGTAGAACGATGTTTCAAGTTTCATTAACGGTACTATCAAATATGTCACGAGCGTACAGGATTTCGAATCAAGCACGTCAATATTGTATGACTACATTAATATCTACAATAGAAGCAATATCTGGAACGGAAAATGTAATGGCTGATGCACTCTCTCGTAACCCTGCTGAGTCAAGTGAAAATAAATTATAATTCATGCGTTCAAGGAGTGAGATTGGACTATACGTACATTTTAATGATTCTGTATTACAACGTCACGTTACACGGCTTACGTGTTAGGAACCGGATGCATACGAATAACACTTCGAAGAAACTTGCAATGAACTAACGTATGTTTACATTCTGCACATAAAAGTTACGATGTTCCACGAGACTTATTTAAAGGTGTCAATTATCAACGTTTGGACTTTGGTTTGCGTCCATTCGTCTCTCATTCATTATGATACACTCAAAAATGAGGATTCGCGTCATCTTTGGACTTATCGTTTTCAAAGGTGAATCAGATAGACTGAATGAACTCTGTCAAATTATATATTCATCCTTGCATGGAATACAGATGTGAACTATTAACTCAGTCTTCATTACAAACGATTTATATCAAGATTATCGCTTACGGAATGAAATTCTTCTTCACATGGAACAAACCGTAGATTCACACATGGAAATAACAACGTTTGGATCTTCATAACGAACACTATTAATTACTTATATAATTATTTACTGACAGTTGACATTTTCTTTAGTTAATTTAATATAATGTTCATGTATTATATGACTGGTATGATATCGACATGACCTATGACACTGTTCTAGACAGAACATCGTAGGCCGTATTTTGTTTTTTGTTAAATTTTTGATATGATTAACCAAGCTATTTCAAAAAAATCTATAGAATAGATTTTTTTTCCCCCGTCGGGCAGGGAATTGTTACGACATGTTTTAACGATGTAGTCTGCTATAGTTGTTAGCACGTTTAAAGTACGCATTAGAGGCTTGAGAGGTTTTTTTTAAATATAAAATGTTTTTCACACTTCAGGTTTTATTGAACGCGAATTGCATAGTTCGCTTGTGACGTGGTAGTGTTGACGTAGTCACGTTTGACTACGATCTTGGTTCACCCTTGTTATTCCGGACTTGAACCAAGTCGGACGTGTTTTACTCCTCTCAGTATAGATGAATAGCGCTGAAGTGATTGTGAAGATATGTTTAGGGTCAGCTATCTTGTTAAATGAATACGAGGATAGAGTATTCGTATATTATGATGAAGATTCTATAAATACGGAATAAAGATAAGTATTAATTGTATGATTCTTGCTAGAATCATTGTCTTAGTTAAAACTATAACGGTTCGTTACCGGGTGACCAAATCAATGGCATCGCGTGTAAATCGTTAGACATTTTGACGACAAGGAATTATTATTGAGGAGACTAATGGACAGCGCTAAATGGGATGTAATTTAATTTGATTTCAATTTATTCAATGAACTTGTATTGTGATAATAAATGTGTATTATCTGTGGACTCAACATCACCTCGTTGTCGCTTCCATACAATTGAATAGGCCAGAATAGCCCCCATTCGCGAGAACATAAATCAGAACGAAAAATTGGCTAAATTACAGACAAACCAGGATCAAGTAAAGAAGCATGCAAGTAACATTATAAAAACCTTTTCTGGATTATATTTAATAAAAGCAATAAAGAGCAAACCACAGAAAAAACGGTGCAACAATGTGATAAAATATAGCAACAGTAAAATAGTGACCGCGCAATGGCTGCATGCTCCGTCGGCAGCATTGCTTCAGACAATATAGTCTAAAATAATACGATAGAAAGTTAATTTTTAAAACGCACAAACGAAGACATGCGGTAATATTTCTCACATTAAATGTTGCAAACTAGAATGCAGTTTCACAATTAGCTGACACTGGGGTCAGGAGCTGTCAATTAAGGGGACGCTTGGCCACAACAAAAAGGCATCGCTCGTGTTGTTTGGTAGAATCACGTGCGGGTCAAGGAGTACGGGACATCTGTGCATTTTATGCTACTGTTATAACTTTTAGAGAACATTTTAAAATAACACCCCAAAAACGAAGACAAAACAATGTAATTTTTGAGTGACATCTTGTTGACTTTATAGGGAAAGGAATGTAGATATAACTACTCGTATAAACAGTGGACATCTCTCCACGACAACACCTGCGCTGGTCGGTTACAGGACGTGAGAGCGACACATATTCGCAACAGATAGGTTTTAATTTAAACAAAGGCATGCAGCAGATCACTGTGACACGTCATGTGTCAAATGGATGTGAAATGTTATAGAAAGGTTTTAACACTTCAATGTCGTTTTAGGACAAATACAAATTTAATAAGAGACAGGGATGTAAATTTGATTGACGTTAATTACATTTAGGAAAATGAATTTGGTTGTAACTATAAACAAGTGGACGTTTGTCCACGAGAACACCTGCGCTGGTGCAATTGAGTCGTTTAATTAGGACGTGAGAAAGACAAAATACGTGCTGAAACCAGCTTTTTACGCTGTTGTCAGGTTTACCAAAATCAGGGACTCATTTTAAGGATAATATTATTCTGCGTGTTTATGCTATAGAATATGTAATGAATATTTATAACTCCGGAGTCGGAGTCCCTAAGGCAGTCTAATGTCGATTCGACATTATTCTGGCAACTCCTGCGACGTGGCTGGTACCAAACTGTATCGGCTACTGCCGTTCCTTTGGATCTACCAGCTGTGTGGAGAGGGGGAACATGCTGCATGGGCAACAGCTTGATCTCCATATAACTGTGCCCAAGCTCGCGCCCTGGAGAGGACACTCCAGCTTCACCCTATAGGTGTCGGCAAAACACGGGAAGTAGCAGTTACCAGTTATAAGCACTTTGCCCAATTGGCGTACGGCATGGCGCCAGGGGCTACTTCCGACAGTGGGAGAGGTTCTAGGATCTCACTGGACAGCTACCGCCCGCTTCAAGCTGGGCAGCCCCCAGTCAATAAGGTGTTGTCCCGCCACTGTCTGCTTTCCCCATTGGGTGCATGGGGATTAGGGTCAAACCCGAACGGTGGACAGAAAATTTTGCACCAAGCAATTATCAGAATAATAAAAATAAGCAAACTCTCAGATTGGGATGCTGGAACGTCCGAACTATGTTGACTGGACTATCTGGAAACCTACAGGACGTAAACGATGTAAGGAAGACAGCCATAATTAATGATGAGCTTAAACGACTTCAGGTGGATATAGTTGCACTTCAGGAAACGTGCCTGGCGGGCTCTGAAACGGTGAGCGAGAAGGACTACACATTTTATTGGCAAGGGAAAGATCTTAATAAAGCTAGAGAACACGGAGTAGGTTTTGCGGTAAAAAAAATCGCTAACTAAAATGGTTGAACCAGGCGAGAATCGATCAGAACGCCTGTTAACGCTCCGCTTGCAAACTAGCACAGGTCCCATCACCCTTGTCAGTGTGTATGCTCCTACTCTGTACTCTGCCTCAGAAGCTAAAGATGAGTTCTATGAGAATCTAGCAGCAGTCATCAAAAGCATACCTAGGCAAGAACAGCTTGTTCTCCTTGGCGACTTTAACGCTAGAGTGGGTGCCGATAATGTTTCATGGCCTTCATGTCTGGGCAGGTTTGGTATTGGCAAGATGAATGAAAATGGACAACGGCTCTTAGAGTTGTGTGTCCAACATGACCTCTGCGTGACCAACACCTACTTTCAGACAAAACTCCAGCATAAGGTGTCATGGAGACACCCACGATCCAAGCACTGGCACCAACTGGACCTGATTCTCGTCAGAAGGCCACTTCTCATGTCTGTGCTCTCCACGCGCTCGTACCATAGTGCAGACTGTGATACAGATCACTCCTTGGTTTGCTGCAAAATCAGAGCACAACCAAGAAAACTCTATTGTGTCAGACATGAAGGGAAACCACGCATTGATACCAGCAAGATGTCAGACCCTGTCATGATCACTCAATTTACTGCGACCTTCAAGAAAGTGCTCAGTAGCCCTCAGCATGGTAATACTATTACAGAGAACTGGGAGCATCTACGGAACACCATTCAAAGTACTGCACTTGCCACCTTTGGTAAGAAAACGGCAAAGTCAAGTGACTGGTTTGATGCTTCATCGGATGTGATGGCACCTGTCATTGAAGCTAAGCGCAGTGCTATGAATGAATACAAACGTTCACCGAGTGCTAGAACCCTACAGATCCTGAAGGCTACGAGAAGCAAAGTTCAACAAACTGCTCGACGCTGTGCAAATGACTATTGGCTCCAGCTCAGTGAGAGCATCCAGATCGCATCGCAAACAGGCAACATTAAACAAATGTATGACGGTATAAAGAAAGCACTTGGCCCCCAAAAAAGTAAGACGGCACCGCTAAAAACCATCAGCGGAGAGAAGCTAACCGATAAGGGTAAGCAGATGGAGATGTGGGTCGAGCACTACTCTGAGCTTTACGCTAGAGAAAATACCGTTACGCCTGCAGCCCTTGATGCTGTCAAATGTCTGCCAACTATGGAGGAGCTGGATGCCGAACCAACATTAGAGGAACTCAGCAAGGCCATTGATAGCTTGGCCTCAGGGAAAGCGCCAGGCAGTGATGGGATTCCTCCTGATTTAATCAAATGCTGCAAGAGCACGCTATTACATCCCCTGCATAGGATGCTGTGCCAGTGCTGGGAAGAGACAACTATTCCTCAAGACATGCGAGATGCCAGGATTGTAACACTATATAAAAATAAAGGAGACAGAAGTGATTGCAATAACTACAGAGGCATCTCTCTTCTTAGTATTGTTGGTAAGGTTTTTGCCAAAGTCATCTTAATGCGACTACACAAGTTAGCTGAGCGCATATATCCAGAGTCATAGTGCGGATTCCGAGCTGGTAGATCAACAACAGACATGATCTTCTCTGTCCGCCAGCTTCAGGAAAAATCAAGAGAGCAGAAAAGGCCTTTATATATCGCCTTTATAGACCTCACAAAAGCATTTGACCTGGTTAGTAGGGATGGACTCTTCAAAATCCTCCTGAAAATAGGCCGCCCTTCTAAAATGCTGGAAATGATAAAGTCATTCCATGACGACATGAAGGGAACAGTCCAATATGCTGGAAGCACGTCACAGCCCTTTGACATACAAAGTGGCGTTAAACAAGGCTGTGTTCTGGCTCCTACCCTCTTCGGGATCTTCTTTGCCCTACTCTTGAAACATGCTTTCAGAGATGCAACTGAAGGAATATGCCTTCACACTAGGTCAGATGGCCATCTGTTTAATCTTTCAAGGCTGAAGGCAAAAACAAAAATCAGAAGGGTCACTATAAGAGACTTGTAGTTCGCTGATGATGCTGCAGTCGTCACTCAAAGCCAACAGAAGCTTCAGAACTTGCTGAATCGCTTCACTGAAGCATGCAAGGACTTTGGCCTCACAATAAGTCTAAAGAAAACGAATGTGCTGAGTCAGGATGCGGGTGCTGCACCAGTTATCACTATCGATAACTATGAATTGGCAGTGGTGCATCACTTCACATACCTAGGGTCTACCATCAATGACAAACTCTCACTGGATACAGAAATCGACAGCCGCATTGGCAAAGCTGCAGCTACCTTTGCCCGCCTCACATCGCGTGTTTGGGGAAACTCCAAACTCACAATGAAGACCAAAGCTGCGGTATATAATGCCTGCGTCACCAGCACACTTCTATATGGCAGCGAGACCTGGACGACCTATGCTAAGTAGGAAAGAAGGCTCAATACCTTCCATTTACGATGTCTACGCCGCATCCTCGGCATCTCGTGGAAAGATAAAGTGACTAATGTCGAGGTGTTGTCACGTGCTGGCCTTCAAAGTATGTATACACTGCTTAGACAGCGCCGACTTCGCTGGCTTGGTCATGTTCGCCGCATGGAAGATGGTCGCATCCCAAAAGATATCTTCAACTAGCAGATGGCAGGAGAACAGTTGGGCGACCACAGCTGAGGTTCAAAGATGTGTGCAAGAGAGATATGAGGGCACTGGACATGGATCCAGCAACATGGGAGGATGAAGCTGCCGATCGCACTAAGTGGCGATGCTATTTACGGCGCCAACTCAGATTGGGCGAAGAGAGGCTCACACAACAAGCAGAGGAGGGGAGAAAACGTCGAAAGGAGCACCAGGAAAATAAGCAGCTGAGGGCTGTCAGCTCAGGGGCGCATTCCCATAGTCAGTTATGACTGAAGGGGCTATTATTATTATTATTATTATTATTATTTATAACTTCACGCCGTTAGTAGAGCGGTTGTAGTGAAGTGAAAATGTGTGTTCCTGCAGGCTGGCAGGCAATAGATGTATAAATTCATTCATTCATAACCCTCCACTCCCAACAAACACATGCCAAGTCCTCCTGTCACGTGCCATCATCTCAAGTTCCACCCACGTTTTCCTCATCACTTTCACCTCTGTCTCTAGCCCTCTTCTCCATGTGCCTCTTGGTCCACCTGTGCCTTTCTTGCCCTGGGGGTTCCAGAACAAGGACTGCCTTGTAATGCTATCAACAGGTTTCCTCAGTGTGTGTCCTATCCATCGCCATCGTCTTCTTCTCATCTCTTGTTTCACTGGCACTTGTTGGTTCTTGTCATCAGTTCCACGTTGGTAACCGTATCATACCATTTTAATCCTTCTATTCTATGCAAGCACCCGTTTATGAAAGTATGTAGCTTTTTTGTTGTCTTTGTTGTTCTCCGTGTTTCAGAGCCATATAAAAGTACTGACTTCACATTTTAGTTGAAGATTCTTGATATCGTGTTGGATCCGATTTCTTTTGATCTCCATATATTTCCCAATGCAATTAATGCTCTTCTTGCTTTTTGTATTTTTATTTTGATATTACTGTCTGTCCCTCCAACTTTTTCTATATTGCTGCCAAGATATGTGTACGATTCTACATCTCGTAGTGGTGTTTCTTCAAGTTCAACCCTGTTATAATTACCTGCATTTATTCTCATTATTTTTGTCTTTTCCCTGTGTATTTTCAGTCCCAATTGCTGTGACCTCTCATCGAGTGTTTTCAATTTGTCCTGCATCTGATTACGGTTAAGGGACAGAAGTGCCGTCATCTGCAAAATACAGATCATCCAATTGCTTAGTCAGAGTCCACTGGATTCCATTTCTGTTGTGTGTTGTCGATGTTCTCATAACCCAGTCTATTGCTAGTAAGAAAAGAAATGGAGACAAGGGGCATCCCTGTCGCACTCCCGTTCTTATCCCAAACGGTTTTGTAAGCTGCCCTTGATGAAGAACTCTGCATGTCATGTCTTCGTATGTTTTCTGTATTAAATTAATGGTCTTCAGGGGACATCCATAATGCCTCATAAATTTCCAAAGTGATTCTCTGTCTACACTGTCAAGTGCGTTTTCGTAGTCCACAAATCCGATGTATAGTGGTGAATTCCATTCCAGACTTTGTTCAACTATTATTCTCAAAGTGGCTATCTGGTCTGTACAAGATCTGTTTTGTCGAAAACCTGCTTGTTCATCTCTCAGTTTCTTGTCTATGGACTCTTTTAATCTCTCGAGGATAATCGGGTGAGATGTATAAATAGTGGTGATTTTATTCCAGGCGCTCAGCCTTTGATGCCACTTGTAAGTAGTCATATTGAGAACCACTGACTCGATACTTAATTATAGATAATGTAAAACATAATGAGAAATATTCATTGAATATTTAAAAAGATGATATTATTACTTTACACGAGATTTTTGCGAATCAGTGTAACTTTTGAGTTGAAACATTTTATATCTAATAATGAGAACAATGATTCTCAAGTGTTTGTCATGATGGGGACAAGAAAATATAATAAATAGAGATAATTAAGAACAAGGATTCTCACATTTGTATAGGATACTCTTAGATAGAGCTAGGGTTAGAAAGAAATGAAACTATAAATAACATTGCTGATTTTGTGAATAGTGCATGCTTCAATATTCTTATATATAACATTTAATCTTAATAAACATTTTATTATTTATTGGAGTTGTTGTCAGTGATTAGATTAATTATTGTTAGTGGTTTAGAACATATTGTCAGTGAAACAGTTAATTACCGTAGTGACTGTTTTAACTGTCGTCAATATGTGTTATTGTGAGATGAACTGAGTCAACAAACTAAGGTGAGCACGAACATTACATTATACGCAACATCACGAGCCAAGAAACACCAATACGAAGCAGCATGCTCATCTGGAAGAACCTACCTGGTCTAAACAAAGTTGCACACAATTACCGGTAGATTGGTGGGAAACAACATCTTGGGCGTAAATCTTTTCTGACCACTGAACACATACATGAACACTTTTATGAACGTAACAGGTGCTAAATGCTGTAGACTGCTCAGGGTTGCTGACTTGTGATCACCGCTAGAGGGTTTGAGACGTAAACACTAGTTCTCTCTGTAGCATAGAGCAACTAGGCGGTTTACTCGCAACAATTTACAGCAATCAAAAATCCAGAAACTGGCTAGGATTCTGCAACTGCGCTGTGGAAGATAATAAAGGTAATCAATCTTCTGTTTTATACAGATATATTAACTACAGCCATTCTGGACGTTTCGTCTCAGAATGGTGCCTAATAATATTTACCTGAACCATAATGTCAGTCTTTTTCTTAAAGGCGACTGTCCATTTGTTTACAAATTCCTGTCTAGCAGTCGTCTCATACTGGTCGGGTCAGTCAGATCACCCTTTGTTACAAGCAGACGCCGGGCCGTGTGCGTCCATGCGTGACTGCATTGGAGGAATGATATTTCATTCACTCGTCCATTGAACAACATGGTTCCCTCTCTCGTTCACAACAGCTTTCTTCATCACATTCCTAAAATCATTAGAATGTAGTACTTTCAGATATCAGCCAGTACTTACATCATTATAATGCATCAATAACATTCATAATACATAAAATGCAAAATAGCTATCAATCTAATGTAAAGAAATAAAACCACAATATTAAGTATTTCACACTTTACATCAATTAACTAATCCCTTGATATTAGAGTTAGCTAATTAAGCGAATACTGAGAGTTTGCTTACCGCTCAGGACTTTATCCGCAGCTTAAGAAAATAGATTTTGAGTAGCCTTTACTCTCAAAGCACATATACTGTAGATATGAGGTAGCTTGAGGCTTCTCCTATAAGCGTGCGTTCTCTCCCAACGGTTATCAACAAGTGATTTTCAAACTCGGCATTTGTTCGCATGACGTTAAAACATTTCTGATTCCCACGACAAGTTAATTATTTCCCGTCTCTCGCTTAGACACGTAAGAAGATTTATCGTGACGGTCTTCAGTTAAACACTGAACACGGAAATATAATACTCTGGGAACCACTGTGATTTCGACCAAGCGAATAAATCGTATAGACGTCCCTAAAGAAATAACTTTTAATGCCTTTGTAGAAGATAGTATTAGGATCGTATGACAGGACTATTAGTGAAGACTTGAAAAACCAGCAATAGAACAGAACGCAGGTGCAAATATTTCGTAGAGAAAACAGACAAAATGTGAAGGAATAGAAAAGTAAGGAATTTTAAAATAATCTAGACGAATCCTTCGAACACTCCGTGACACTTGTGTCAATAGGGTGCAACCCGATCTGATCTGAACTTTTGAACAATTGACATTTCAACACGTTAATGTACAAACAGAGGTGACGCTGTCACATATTCGTAATTGGTGCCATGCCCTGCCGGAGACAATGCTTGGCTACATGAATATAACCTTCTTTGGTGCCGTGAGATCTGACTGTTACAAAATATTATTTTGCTGAAATGTAACAATGGCTACAGGAAACTCTATATGGAGTAGCACTGCATGAGGTAATCTGTTAATCAGAAGCGGTTATCCACGCCTGACAGGCGTTTCAGCCCTTTTACAACGTCCTGGGTACGGCATTCTTTCACCTGTGATCAGTAACGAATCAGTTGTGCACTTTTATAACTTTCATCACTTCTTTTCTTCATGTTCCTCACCGATTGTCCTATTATTTGGCATATTTTATACACCTTCATTTTGCCTAGCCGCTCCCAGACTTGTTTACGTTTCGCCAGGTGAATCGTAATAATACCAGGCTAATTAGACAGGTCAGCGGATAATACTTTTGTCACTTAAGTTGTCTAACCACCTTAGATGCAGATAGTAAACGTGAAGAGGAATAGCGACTTTGACGTAATTCATTTCCGGGGCCAGCGACAAATAGGCAAAGTGAACACCTGGGTTCGCGGTCTGGCTGTCTGAGAAAGTCGTCTGGGGTGTGCGAAGACACAGGTGATAATTAGATAATCGTTTCCGCTGGCCCATCTTTGTATCAATATTACCGATAACCTGTTTGGGGAGACAATATTGGCGGAAAGTATCAGCCAGGAAATAAGTTCACAGATTTGTTTGTGAGTTTGCATAATGATGCAATCGCAAGTACTGCTGCCTTATTAGAAAGAGGTCACGCGTTGGAATTTTAAAATTTTATATTATCATTTAACACCCCGACCCATATACTTCTAAAGATCTTACCAATGGCTTGATTTGAGAACCGGAATAGAATTTAACTTTCATTGGCAAGTTTGTCTGAAAGTACAATCTGGGACTTGATCTGAGAAATAGAGATATAATCTAGCGAAATCGGAGTCACAAATCAGACTGCATCGCCACGTCAAGCTAGCAATTCACCAAAACCAAAGAGAAGGATCGGACAAAGGATTCCAAAATTATAAGTGACAGATCGAAGTATTTAGGCAACTTTGAAACTTAAAAGTAAACCCGCATTTTTTAAATACAAAGACTGAAAACTTAAAGGACCAGGTTAGAGTATTTGGGCAACTTTGAAACTTAAAAGTAAACCCGCATTTTTAAATACAAAGACTGGAGACCTAAGGAATCAGATCACCCGTCATAAGAGGAATACTAAAATTTTCCAGACCGAGTGATTCAAAAGCATCTAACCTAAGTTGCTGTGTCAATTTTTTTTTAACGGACGCCCGCTATTACTTGAGGCGAGAATCTCCGGTTATTATATCTAACCTGAGACTGATTTTTTCGTGAGTATCCCTTTATCCCGGTACAATGACAGGTGTCCACTCGCCATTCAGGCAGACTCTCGCCACCTTCGGAGGGTACCCATTAGAGCTGGGTCGGCTCAGGAACCGTTCATATTATTTCAGTCCCTTGTCGACGACACTCCTTCATGAGTCTACGCCAGTGTTCGAATTAATCTAGTCCAAGTCCCGGTTGCTGGCAGACGCTGGAGTTGGGTTGGCCACGTCCTCAGAAGGGACCCTGATACCATCACAAGAACAGCTATGCCTTGGGCCCCCGAGGGAAAACGAAAGAGACGCCGACCAAAAACAACTTGGCGGAGAACTGTGGAAGCCAAAATGCAAAGAATGAACCAGAGTTGGGGCACTGTACGAAGTATCGCCGCTGACCGATCAAAGTGGATTCAATTTGTTGCTGCCCTACAAGACACCACCAGGCATGATGGCCACAGACTGCTTTGACGGTTGGCGGTTATGGATCAAAGAAGAAGAAGTCCCGGTTGACGAAACTCCTTCAAATGAACTCGCCCGAGCTTAAACCTGGATCACCCGATTGCCAGCGCAGTGTGGTAACCATTACACCAGCGCGGCTGTCCGTGTCCATTCTAAACTGTGCCATCAGATTGTGTTCCCAAAAGTTACTTTGGGTTCGTGGAACGAAGCTATCAGACTGTTCATGGTACGAAGCTGCAAGACAAAAGTTTCACGCCACTAGTTGTGAGTTAAAAGCAAGGAATCAGCACTAACCGCCTAAATTGGATAAGTTGTGTGAATAATTGCCCTCATCACAAAAGAATTGACGAAACCACGGCTGCAGGACTCACTTAGACAAGCTAAGTTTATTAAGGAAACAGCAAAAGGACAATTGTTTTTTTTTTTTAAATCCTCAAACCAAGTCTCAACGAAGACAATTTTATTTACATCTAAAATTTACCACCATTCCATCGCTATTTTAACCTGTTAAAACTAATTGATTATTAAATTTGTTACATGTTATTTTAAACCTAAACAATCATTGTTGAGTCAGTTATTATAGGTATGAAAGCAAACGTATGAGCCAGACTCTTTAATATATATACCGGTACATCTACACATATATCTACATCTATAGAGCAAATACTTATAAAAGAATTTCGCTGGATTTACACCAGCTGGTGGCTTGAACGGGCTAAAACCATTGCTTAATTCTTCACAAAAGGCGACGGATTAGATATAAGTTAATAGTGCTCTGCCCTATGCAGCATTGTTCTTGACTTCTGAAAACATCTTGTGAACACTAACTTGTGATAGAAGCGTCATTATCCTTCTATCTACAACTCTGTCAAGCGTAATCTTGTGCGAAGGTAGACACCTTTGAAGACCCATATTAGATACTCTTGTGTGTTGGCCACTGGTGGACCACTACTGCAGAGCTAAGGAAAGGCAATCCGTGACATGATCAGGTTCTTCCTTTCCATTCCCTTTCACCTTTGGCGGATCTTTGTGAACAAACCTATCTTGATGCACTGGCTGTAAAGCCACGGAAGAAACCATCAAAAGTGACGGGGAAGGGGGACGAGAGATTAGAGAAAGGTAAATGGAATTAAATGTGACTAATTACTTAACAACTCTTATATCACACATAAACCAGTTCAAACAATGACAGATAAAGGATTAAATCCAACATTTTAAACTTTCAGCATCTGCAGCAAATTAAGAAGACTGAGAAGTGGGAATAGGTAACTAAAGTTTAATTTGACTAATCACTTGCCAGCTCTTTGGTCACAACGTTTGTGTAAATGTATTGTTAGCTTTATACTATACTAGCCGCCATTAAAAACGCATCGAAACCGTGACATGTTTTCTAGTTTTCACTGCTGAAATGTTTATGGAAGTGAGCGATTTTCAAACTCCGAAAGTGTGCAAGTGACGAAGTTCATGTATTCCCACTTTACTGTCGATGTGATGTTTACTTCAAATTTTGCGTGCTTCTGGCTTTATTAAAAGTCGAATCACATTGAAATTTGGCACACGCATTAGTCAAGTTTCAGCGAGTAAAAAGCCATTATCTGTTTTCATCGAAAGAAAGTCTGTTAATGTTTTTGTCATGCCTCGACTGTCGTCACAAGAGCGATGGCAAGCTGTTGGTATGCTCAGCAGTGGAATGGCGACCAGAGAAGTTGCCAGACATTTCAATTGTGACCTGTCCACCATAGTGAGGCTGAACCAGCGATTTCGGGCGACAGGTACCACCAATGACCGTCCCAGGCTTGATCAACCTCGTGTAACAACACTAGCTCAAGATGACAGTGAGTGCGACTTTTGTTTTTACACCTAGGGTTGACAACTGCTTAGGAGCCGGCTCTGAATTGTCTCATGTTTAATAATACAGCAAATTTGGGTTAGTAAATGGATCAGAAATGTAAAATCAGTGGTTTCATGTATTTTAAATTTAGCACAACGAGTTGTGGTTCATAAACTAATGCGATGCGTTTTTAATGGCGGCTAGTATATTTGCTTTGGTAGCCAGTGTCCTGAAAAAAACTTTGAGATTGTTTGAGTTTCTTCCTCGTGTGAAAACTATATGAAGTTGACCATGAGCAAAGGCTACTTCTGGTAGAAATGCGCATAAATAATCAAATGATTGTCCATGGGCTTTTTTAATACTCATGGCAAAAGCTAAAATCACAGGAAACTGACGACTTAAGATGTTAACAATGCTGGTATCGCTTGGCTCTAAACTGATGCGTAGAATGAGAACTCTGTGGTAAAAGAGGTTACTGGTGTTATTAATTAAGGGTAAACAGATTGAGGTCAAGCTGTGTAAGTTCCCTGAGTCTAATTGTTGATGATGATGATTCTCAGAGTCCCTATCCGCCACCTCTCATATCTCAATCTGTGTAAAATATGCTCTGTGATGTTGTGTGGCTGAGTGTGTCTAGGGTAATGTATTTAATATAAGGACAAAATAAAATGTAAATAGAACTGTAACTCAATAATATTAAAGTGAGTAAGACTTTTGTTAAAGTTTAGGTAATTATATTACAATTTAATTTCCCTGTACCTCAATTTTCTGGGACAGGGATTGTCAAACTCAATAAATTTGTTTATATACACTATTTAAAATAAATAACTGGAACTCTGTCCAAGTATCTTGTTTTTCTATGAATAAAGATCACTGTAAGAATTCCACCCACTGATCTGTCTATCTGCTTGTACGTATCACTGTTAATATGTTGGCCAGATTGTCTTCTTCATCATCTCAAGGTGAGTTTATTATTTATTATTATGCTTATGGTTGTGGTGGAATAATTGATGTTACACTCTCAGTGCCGGTCTAACGGACTTAACTTATAAAACTGGTGACAACTGTTGGCCCTTGGGTTCTCATATGCATTCAACTGGCTTTAGAGCTGAAGAAATGGGGTAGCTGCGGCAACAAGGCTGAGCGTTCCTCCCAAACTTTCTTCCCTCACCCTGTTTCCTGCCACCAATAGGTATGCTTGTATATGACTTGTAATGAGAGGAAAATGCCCTCCCCTTATAGATCTCATCTAATATTTAATTCCACACACAAACACGGTGACAACTCACCCTGATCAGCTATGTGTGCTGATCATTGCACCAATCTGTATCTTCCATTGTTTAACACCACTGCTGTGTAAACATTCTTCTTCAGTGATAGTACATAGCTCTTGTTTCCTCCTCCAAGAAGTCTCTTCCATACAATAGACAGGGGTGTACAATACATAGCTTGTGATCCCTTAATATCTCTTTACAACATCCTATACAGGGCTTGTCGTTCATACAATAGATAGGGTGTGCTTAACCTAGCACTGAAACCTGTGGATAAATTCTTTCTAACATTCTCTACATGATTTTACATAATATTTAAACATTTATGGCACTGCAGAAGCCAATATCCCTTCTGGGTTACTGCATTGGCATGCGCAAAATTTGTAAGCCACTAGCAAATATTTTATGCCTGTCTTTCACTCCGAAAGACTGCATTCCTTTTTGGCTGTCGTAAGACAAATTGTGGCCTGCGAATATCACATATCATAAGCTTGATTTTGGCAGTTAATGGGTTCTACAACTGCTTTAAGTGTCCAGACGGTGAAAGCTTTGGTCACGCAGGCTCTCCCGTTGATGTCAGCTTTAGATAGTTTGAATTTCAAATGGCGGTTGTTGCCAGCGAAATGTTAATTTTATTGCCCCAAGCTACTCTACGCCTTGACCAATCAGAACGCGTGTCAAGAAATTTCTAACTTTTCTCACGCAACCAAATTGAGCAGTTGATAAGTGTGTTTGTTCGTCTGTCTCAATTTTTATTTATACAATATCCTTGTTATTAATAGGTCAATTTTTAATAATAAAAGTGATTATTAAAAGGACAACTGTCCTCTATCTTCCTATATAGGTTTCCTTTACCCATTTATCCCCGTTTTCATCTTGGTAATTTTTTTCTTATTTATAGTGCTCTGTTCACTGAACTAAAATATTAATAAAATATTTTTCTAAGGCCAGATAATTTATTATAAGGGAAAATTGTATGATATGTATTAACCAATATTAGCGCTACCCTTCAAGACATCCCTGTTATTTATAAAGAAATAAATTATCTAAGTTTCTTTTTCAAACGCACAAGTTAGGCTTGATTTCCATTGTAATCCACCTTCTCTCTCCCCTATAAAACGAAGTAACAAGTTGGTTCGTTGCCAAGCTTTACGGCTTTCGTCATAAATATTGGGAAGGGTCGAGCGTGTGCGTGTGTGTTTGGGGGGAAAAAGGGGGGGGGGGGTGTATTTTTGCGCTTGGCGTTAGAAAATTCAAATGCTTTATTTTAAATGTTAGCGGTTTGATTTGACGATGGCCTTGAGACCAAGGTCAAACATGGAATTTATTTATAGATTTTTAACTGTAATAGTGGAAAATTCAAATTATTTTGTCCAATTTTTAGCGGTAAGTTTGACCTTGCCCTTGGCAATTTTTCAAACATAGTAGTAGTGTTATAGGTTGGAAATTTACGTTAACTAGATTTTTGAATCGGGGAAATTTGAGCGGGGTGTCACACAGAGTACTTTACTACATATCTCCCCTGTTAAAAAAGCCTGCACCACTAGTGCAGCTTTATGATCTGTGTTACAATCTCGATCAAATTAAGTCAATTTGACTCTACTCTGCTTTAGTGTTATCATGGATTACTGCAGGTGGGTCATTTCAAAGTAGGCACTACTCAAGAAATATGCCTCAGACCTCTTCAATCCAAGTATCTATTGCAGTTTATGTTAATAAACAGCTGCCGGTGCGACTGCCTGGCAAATGCTGTTTATCAGTCAATATTCACCATTATTCTTCTCTGAGTCTGTCCTATGACATGTCCAGAGATTCTTAGATGTCCCTCAAGTTTGCAATATTTATGAGGAGAGAATCTATAAATTTGGTGATAGCAGAGTATGTATGGGTTCCAGTAATTTCCTCATCAGCCTGGATAAAACACTCGGAATAATTCCAATCTATAAGCAACATCCGAATCCATGTGCTTCCCCGAAGTGATCACAGCCAACAATTTGGTCTGAGCTCAGGCTTGACGGAATCTGGTATTACCCTTTATAAATATTCATATATGACTCTTTAATGTGCCATTCAGATAAAGGCCATATTCCCCAGCTGTTTTCTCCGCACAACGGCAATTGGTGATATAATATATAATATGGGGAAATGAGTTTTTCTGCACCAGAAATCAATTCTCCCTTAGCATTTGCTATAATATGTGTGATCTCAATCCAATGTCCGTACAATACTTCCAAATGGACTGTGCAGGGCCGGTCACTACCACTGTCACCGGTGCCTTTATAGTGCTAATTTAATAGCCGTATTGTGAAGTGAGCTTGACATTAGGCAATCTTGCCAAACGCCCGCTTCCCACTTTTCTAAGGTTAACATTTAGTTTCGGTTTCAATGTTGGCCGATTAACCTCAGTAATATTTTTAGACCGTTCCAAGAATTCCGATCTATCGTATATCGGTTGGGACGGTTCTGTAACTGTATTTACTCTCGGTACTATCCGAAGAGTTGCCATAGTCACTGGCTTTCTGGAAGACTGGGTGTGAGAAGGTGCATGCCTATTCACTATGTCTACCTTATCATGTTTATTTTTATTTTCAGGCCCATGTTTATGATTGCCGCAAAGCTATTCTCGATCCTAGGTATTATTTTTCCAACACGTGGAATGTACCTTGCTACACTGGGTCACAGGAATTAATATACTGATAAATGTCGTCAGCTACACCTGGCCAGAAAAATCTCACTGAAGTCCTTTGACAGGTGGTACCAATCTTCATATGTCCACCGTCTGGTACAACATGTGCATGTTTCATAGCCTCTTCCCTATAACTCCATGACAGTACTAGCTGTCCATATCCTTTGGGTCCTGCTCCAGCTTTCCTGTAGAGCAGTCCCTCCTTCAAATAGAATTCTCCCTTTCTTAGGGTTGTTATGGCTATGTGGCAATTTGCTAAAGCAAGGTTTTAATGTTTTATCTTTTGCCTGGGCCTTTCTCATCTCTCTCGGATGAATATTAAGTGGTGGTTCTTCCTCCTTACTAGGGGTCGACCTGACCTGGAGCGTGGCCATTATCACAGGTATTATAGGGCTCCCTAGAAACACAAATCTTTTTCCTAACACCAGCGGGTAATTAGGATCCTTGCACACTGCTGCTCTAATCACTCCTTCCACGTACCTAGTTTTGACATTTATCCTGGCTACGGGAAGTGTCATAGTGGCTGTATCCTTTAAGGCCCCTTGTATCTCCACTTTGTCTGTGGTATACTGGTCAGGGTGCACCAGGGTTGCACTCACAACTGAGTCATATTCCAAACCTGAATCGTAAAGGCACATCACCTTATTGCCATTATACTTTACTTCTTCACAGATGGGGGGATAAGGAAGTTCATGCGGCCCTGTAGACCGCTCCTTCTTTTCCCTTGTCCACTGTTATCATGCATGCAGCGTGATATGGAGGAACTTTCCTACCACATTCAATTGCATTATGATTTTGCATCCTACATATTTTACACCATTTTCCTTCTGGTCTGTAGGGTTTCCTTTCATTTTCTTGAGGGTTTCTATCTCTAGGATCATATCTTTGCCTATCATAATTTGGTTTAAACCTAGGGCCTTGTTCTCTATTGTCAAGCTTAGTCTGAGTATGTGGGGTTTTATTATCTACTGGTTTCTTGTTAATGCCAGCTACTTCTGACTGGGCTGCCTGATATCTCTCAGCAACATTGAGAATCTCCCCCAATCTCTCTGCATCTTGTTCCCTGAGAAATTTTCTCACGTCTGGAGCCATGGACTCTCGTAACTGCTCAATCATAATCATTTCCTTCAAATCTTGGGTTTTCCCCAGAGCAGTCTATTTCTCCAAATAAGTTTCCAGTCTAGCAGAGAATTGGTGGTATGTCTCCCCAGACAATAGCTTGGCATTTCTAAATTTCTTCCTATAGAATTCACTGTTCTTCTCATATCTGACTAAGAGAGCTTGTTTTAGAATACCATAATCTTCTTGCTCTTCTCTGCTCAATTTGGAGAAGACTTCATAAGATGTACCCCTAAGTCCTTGTGATAACTTTAAACTCCACTTCTCCCTTTCTAACCCATAATTAGTAGTTAGTCTTTCGTATCTATTTAGGAATGACTCAATGTCATCCTCTTTCTCTACAAAAGGATCTAAGTGAAAGTTCATGGCTGAATAAGAGGCGCCTTGACTTGCAGTAGTATCAGAGGTAGATGGGCTGCTTCCATTTTCTGGAACATGTCCTTGCAGTTCCAGTTCCTGGAGTCGGAGCTCATGTTCTCTTTGCAATCTCCTTTCCTCTTTGTCAGCCTCAAATTGCAATCTCTTTTCTTCTGCCTCCCTTTGCAATCTCTTTTCTTCTGCCTCCCTTTGCAATCTCTTTTCTTCTTTTTCAGCCTCCAATTGCAATCTCTTTTCTTCTGCCTCCCTTTGCAATCTCTTTTCTTCTGCCTCCTTTTGCAATCTCTTTTCTTCTTTTTCAGCCTCCAATTTCTGAGCCTCCCTATCAGCCTCTAATTGTAATCTCTTGATTTCAGCCTCTCTATCAGCCTCCAACTTCCTAAATTCTTTATCTGCTTCTAATTGTAATCTTTTTTCTTCTGCTAATCTCCTATCCTCCCTTTCAATAAACTTATCACATTCTGAAGTCACATACTGAATCAGAAGGTTTCCCTCCATGCCAAGTTCTTTCGCCGTCTGTACAGTGGAAGATCTGAATTTAGCTAAGTCTGCCATCCTTTCTTTCAATACAAATTTATCAATAATATATTTTAAATTAACAAATTATCTAACTAATTAATAAAGGCAATGACAGTTCATAAAATTCCACCAATTATTACTTTTCTTATTTATTTATTTATAAAGCCCCAGGGTCTGGTGTTAACTTAATCCCGGACAGAACCCCAATATGTGGTAAAAGAGGTTACTGGTGTTATTAATTAAGGGTAAACAGATTGAGGTCAAGCTGTGTAAGTTCCCTGAGTCTAATTGTTGATGATGATGATTCTCAGAGTCCCTATCCGCCACCTCTCATATCTCAATCTGTGTAAAATATGCTCTGTGATGTTGTGTGGCTGAGTGTGTCTAGGGTAATGTATTTAATATAAGGACAAAATAAAATGTAAATAGAACTGTAACTCAATAATATTAAAGTGAGTAAGACTTTTGTTAAAGTTTAGGTAATTATATTACAATTTAATTTCCCTGTACCTCAATTTTCTGGGACAGGGATTGTCAAACTCAATAAATTTGTTTATATACACTATTTAAAATAAATAACTGGAACTCTGTCCAAGTATCTTGTTTCTATGAATAAAGATCACTGTAAGAATTCCACCCACTGATCTGTCTATCTGCTTGTACGTATCACTGTTAATATGTTGGCCAGATTGTCTTCTTCATCATCTCAAGGTGAGTTTATTATTTATTATTATGCTTATGGTTGTGGTGGAATAATTGATGTTACACTCTCAGTGCCGGTCTAACGGACTTAACTTATAAAACTGGTGACAACTGTTGGCCCTTGGGTTCTCATATGCATTCAACTGGCTTTAGAGCTGAAGAAATGGGGTAGCTGCGGCAACAAGGCTGAGCGTTCCTCCCAAACTTTCTTCCCTCACCCTGTTTCCTGCCACCAATAGGTATGCTTGTATATGACTTGTAATGAGAGGAAAATGCCCTCCCCTTATAGATCTCATCTAATATTTAATTCCACACACAAACACGGTGACAACTCACCCTGATCAGCTATGTGTGCTGATCATTGCACCAATCTGTATCTTCCATTGTTTAACACCACTGCTGTGTAAACATTCTTCTTCAGTGATAGTACATAGCTCTTGTTTCCTCCTCCAAGAAGTCTCTTCCATACAATAGATAGGGGTGTACAATACATAGCTTGTGATCCCTTAATATCTCTTTACAACATCCTATACAGGGCTTGTCGTTCATACAATAGATAGGGTGTGCTTAACCTAGCACTGAAACCTGTGGATAAATTCTTTCTAACATTCTCTACATGATTTTACATAATATTTAAACATTTATGGCACTGCAGAAGCCAATATCCCTTCTGGGTTACTGCATTGGCATGCGCAAAATTTGTAAGCCACTAGCAAATATTTTATGCCTGTCTTTCACTCCGAAAGACTGCATTCCTTTTTGGCTGTCGTAAGACAAATTGTGGCCTGCGAATATCACATATCATAAGCTTGATTTTGGCAGTTAATGGGTTCTACAACTGCTTTAAGTGTCCAGACGGTGAAAGCTTTGGTCACGCAGGCTCTCCCGTTGATGTCAGCTTTAGATAGTTTGAATTTCAAATGGCGGTTGTTGCCAGCGAAATGTTAATTTTATTGCCCCAAGCTACTCTACGCCTTGACCAATCAGAACGCGTGTCAAGAAATTTCTAACTTTTCTCACGCAACCAAATTGAGCAGTTGATAAGTGTGTTTGTTCGTCTGTCTCAATTTTTATTTATACAATATCCTTGTTATTAATAGGTCAATTTTTAATAATAAAAGTGATTATTAAAAGGACAACTGTCCTCTATCTTCCTATATAGGTTTCCTTTACCCATTTATCCCCGTTTTCATCTTGGTAATTTTTTTCTTATTTATAGTGCTCTGTTCACTGAACTAAAATATTAATAAAATATTTTTCTAAGGCCAGATAATTTATTATAAGGGAAAATTGTATGATATGTATTAACCAATATTAGCGCTACCCTTCAAGACATCCCTGTTATTTATAAAGAAATAAATTATCTAAGTTTCTTTTTCAAACGCACAAGTTAGGCTTGATTTCCATTGTAATCCACCTTCTCTCTCCCCTATAAAACGAAGTAACAAGTTGGTTCGTTGCCAAGCTTTACGGCTTTCGTCATAAATATTGGGAAGGGTCGAGAAGTTTGACCTTGCCCTTGGCAATTTTTCAAACATAGTAGTAGTGTTATAGGTTGGAAATTTACGTTAACTAGATTTTTGAATCGGGGAAATTTGAGCGGGGTGTCACACAGAGTACTTTACTACATATCTCCCCTGTTAAAAAAGCCTGCACCACTAGTGCAGCTTTATGATCTGTGTTACAATCTCGATCAAATTAAGTCAATTTGACTCTACTCTGCTTTAGTGTTATCATGGATTACTGCAGGTGGGTCATTTCAAAGTAGGCACTACTCAAGAAATATGCCTCAGACCTCTTCAATCCAAGTATCTATTGCAGTTTATGTTAATAAACAGCTGCCGGTGCGACTGCCTGGCAAATGCTGTTTATCAGTCAATATTCACCATTATTCTTCTCTGAGTCTGTCCTATGACATGTCCAGAGATTCTTAGATGTCCCTCAAGTTTGCAATATTTATGAGGAGAGAATCTATAAATTTGGTGATAGCAGAGTATGTATGGGTTCCAGTAATTTCCTCATCAGCCTGGATAAAACACTCGGAATAATTCCAATCTATAAGCAACATCCGAATCCATGTGCTTCCCCGAAGTGATCACAGCCAACAATTTGGTCTGAGCTCAGGCTTGACGGAATCTGGTATTACCCTTTATAAATATTCATATATGACTCTTTAATGTGCCATTCAGATAAAGGCCATATTCCCCAGCTGTTTTCTCCGCACAACGGCAATTGGTGATATAATATATAATATGGGGAAATGAGTTTTTCTGCACCAGAAATCAATTCTCCCTTAGCATTTGCTATAATATGTGTGATCTCAATCCAATGTCCGTACAATACTTCCAAATGGACTGTGCAGGGCCGGTCACTACCACTGTCACCGGTGCCTTTATAGTGCTAATTTAATAGCCGTATTGTGAAGTGAGCTTGACATTAGGCAATCTTGCCAAACGCCCGCTTCCCACTTTTCTAAGGTTAACATTCAGTTTCGGTTTCAATGTTGGCCGATTAACCTCAGTAATATTTTTAGACCGTTCCAAGAATTCCGATCTATCGTATATCGGTTGGGACGGTTCTGTAACTGTATTTACTCTCGGTACTATCCGAAGAGTTGCCATAGTCACTGGCTTTCTGGAAGACTGGGTGTGAGAAGGTGCATGCCTATTCACTATGTCTACCTTATCATGTTTATTTTTATTTTCAGGCCCATGTTTATGATTGCCGCAAAGCTATTCTCGATCCTAGGTATTATTTTTCCAACACGTGGAATGTACCTTGCTACACTGGGTCACAGGAATTAATATACTGATAAATGTCGTCAGCTACACCTGGCCAGAAAAATCTCACTGAAGTCCTTTGACAGGTGGTACCAATCTTCATATGTCCACCGTCTGGTACAACATGTGCATGTTTCATAGCCTCTTCCCTATAACTCCATGACAGTACTAGCTGTCCATATCCTTTGGGTCCTGCTCCAGCTTTCCTGTAGAGCAGTCCCTCCTTCAAATAGAATTCTCCTTTCTTAGGGTTGTTATGGCTATGTGGCAATTTGCTAAAGCAAGGTTTTAATGTTTTATCTTTTGCCTGGGCCTTTCTCATCTCTCTCGGATGAATATTAAGTGGTGGTTCTTCCTCCTTACTAGGGGTCGACCTGACCTGGAGCGTGGCCATTATCACAGGTATTATAGGGCTCCCTAGAAACACAAATCTTTTTCCTAACACCAGCGGGTAATTAGGATCCTTGCACACTGCTGCTCTAATCACTCCTTCCACGTACCTAGTTTTGACATTTATCCTGGCTACGGGAAGTGTCATAGTGGCTGTATCCTTTAAGGCCCCTTGTATCTCCACTTTGTCTGTGGTATACTGGTCAGGGTGCACCAGGGTTGCACTCACAACTGAGTCATATTCCAAACCTGAATCGTAAAGGCACATCACCTTATTGCCATTATACTTTACTTCTTCACAGATGGGGGGATAAGGAAGTTCATGCTGCCCTGTAGACAGCTCCTTCTTTCCCTTGTCCACTGTTATCATGCATGCAGCGTGATATGGAGGAACTTTCCTACCACATTCAATTGCATTATGATTTTGCATCCTACATATTTTACACCATTTTCCTTCTGGTCTGTAGGGTTTCCTTTCATTTTCTTGAGGGTTTCTATCTCTAGGATCATATCTTTGCCTATCATAATTTGGTTTAAACCTAGGGCCTTGTTCTCTATTGTCAAGCTTAGTCTGAGTATGTGGGGTTTTATTATCTACTGGTTTCTTGTTAATGCCAGCTACTTCTGACTGGGCTGCCTGATATCTCTCAGCAACATTGAGAATCTCCCCCAATCTCTCTGCATCTTGTTCCCTGAGAAATTTTCTCACGTCTGGAGCCATGGACTCTCGTAACTGCTCAATCATAATCATTTCCTTCAAATCTTGGGTTTTCCCCAGAGCAGTCTATTTCTCCAAATAAGTTTCCAGTCTAGCAGAGAATTGGTGGTATGTCTCCCCAGACAATAGCTTGGCATTTCTAAATTTCTTCCTATAGAATTCACTGTTCTTCTCATATCTGACTAAGAGAGCTTGTTTTAGAATACCATAATCTTCTTGCTCTTCTCTGCTCAATTTGGAGAAGACTTCATAAGATGTACCCCTAAGTCCTTGTGATAACTTTAAACTCCACTTCTCCCTTTCTAACCCATAATTAGTAGTTAGTCTTTCGTATCTATTTAGGAATGACTCAATGTCATCCTCTTTCTCTACAAAAGGATCTAAGTGAAAGTTCATGGCTGAATAAGAGGCCCTTGACTTGCAGTAGTATCAGAGGTAGATGGGCTGCTTCCATTTTCTGGAACATGTCCTTGCAGTTCCAGTTCCTGGAGTCGGAGCTCATGTTCTCTTTGCAATCTCCTTTCCTCTTTGTCAGCCTCAAATTGCAATCTCTTTTCTTCTGCCTCCCTTTGCAATCTCTTTTCTTCTGCCTCCCTTTGCAATCTCTTTTCTTCTTTTTCAGCCTCCAATTGCAATCTCTTTTCTTCTGCCTCCCTTTGCAATCTCTTTTCTTCTGCCTCCTTTTGCAATCTCTTTTCTTCTTTTTCAGCCTCCAATTTCTGAGCCTCCCTATCAGCCTCTAATTGTAATCTCTTGATTTCAGCCTCTCTATCAGCCTCCAACTTCCTAAATTCTTTATCTGCTTCTAATTGTAATCTTTTTTCTTCTGCTAATCTCCTATCCTCCCTTTCAATAAACTTATCACATTCTGAAGTCACATACTGAATCAGAAGGTTTCCCTCCATGCCAAGTTCTTTCGCCGTCTGTACAGTGGAAGATCTGAATTTAGCTAAGTCTGCCATCCTTTCTTTCAATACAAATTTATCAATAATATATTTTAAATTAACAAATTATCTAACTAATTAATAAAGGCACTGACAGTTCATAAAATTCCACCAATTATTACTTTTCTTATTTATTTATTTATAAAGCCCCAGGGTCTGGTGTTAACTTAATCCCGGACAGAACCCCAATATGTGGTAAAAGAGGTTACTGGTGTTATTAATTAAGGGTAAACAGATTGAGGTCAAGCTGTGTAAGTTCCCTGAGTCTAATTGTTGATGATGATGATTCTCAGAGTCCCTATCCGCCACCTCTCATATCTCAATCTGTGTAAAATATGCTCTGTGATGTTGTGTGGCTGAGTGTGTCTAGGGTAATGTATTTAATATAAGGACAAAATAAAATGTAAATAGAACTGTAACTCAATAATATTAAAGTGAGTAAGACTTTTGTTAAAGTTTAGGTAATTATACAATGTATTACAATTTAATTTCCCTGTACCTCAATTTTCTGGGACAGGGATTGTCAAACTCAATAAATTTGTTTATATACACTATTTAAAATAAATAACTGGAACTCTGTCCAAGTATCTTGTTTCTATGAATAAAGATCACTGTAAGAATTCCACCCACTGATCTGTCTATCTGCTTGTACGTATCACTGTTAATATGTTGGCCAGATTGTCTTCTTCATCATCTCAAGGTGAGTTTATTATTTATTATTATGCTTATGGTTGTGGTGGAATAATTGATGTTACACTCTCAGTGCCGGTCTAACGGACTTAACTTATAAAACTGGTGACAACTGTTGGCCCTTGGGTTCTCATATGCATTCAACTGGCTTTAGAGCTGAAGAAATGGGGTAGCTGCGGCAACAAGGCTGAGCGTTCCTCCCAAACTTTCTTCCCTCACCCTGTTTCCTGCCACCAATAGGTATGCTTGTATATGACTTTTAATGAGAGGAAAATGCCCTCCCCTTATAGATCTCATCTAATATTTAATTCCACACACAAACACGGTGACAACTCACCCTGATCAGCTATGTGTGCTGATCATTGCACCAATCTGTATCTTCCATTGTTTAACACCACTGCTGTGTAAACATTCTTCTTCAGTGATAGTACATAGCTCTTGTTTCCTCCTCCAAGAAGTCTCTTCCATACAATAGATAGGGGTGTACAATACATAGCTTGTGATCCCTTAATATCTCTTTACAACATCCTATACAGGGCTTGTCGTTCATACAATAGATAGGGTGTGCTTAACCTAGCACTGAAACCTGTGGATAAATTCTTTCTAACATTCTCTACATGATTTTACATAATATTTAAACATTTATGGCACTGCAGAAGCCAATATCCCTTCTGGGTTACTGCATTGGCATGCGCAAAATTTGTAAGCCACTAGCAAATATTTTATGCCTGTCTTTCACTCCGAAAGACTGCATTCCTTTTTGGCTGTCGTAAGACAAATTGTGGCCTGCGAATATCACATATCATAAGCTTGATTTTGGCAGTTAATGGGTTCTACAACTGCTTTAAGTGTCCAGACGGTGAAAGCTTTGGTCACGCAGGCTCTCCCGTTGATGTC
Source organism: Oreohelix idahoensis (assembly GCA_024509875.1). NCBI lineage: Eukaryota > Metazoa > Mollusca > Gastropoda > Stylommatophora > Oreohelicidae > Oreohelix > Oreohelix idahoensis. Next base: position 286,031 of record JAMPIV010000150.1, read on the forward strand.
AGCTTTAGATAGTTTGAATTTCAAATGGCGGTTGTTGCCAGCGAAATGTTAATTTTATTGCCCCAAGCTACTCTACGCCTTGACCAATCAGAACGCGTGTCAAGAAATTTCTAACTTTTCTCACGCAACCAAATTGAGCAGTTGATAAGTGTGTTTGTTCGTCTGTCTCAATTTTTATTTATACAATATCCTTGTTATTAATAGGTCAATTTTTAATAATAAAAGTGATTATTAAAAGGACAACTGTCCTCTATCTTCCTATATAGGTTTCCTTTACCCATTTATCCCCGTTTTCATCTTGGTAATTTTTTTCTTATTTATAGTGCTCTGTTCACTGAACTAAAATATTAATAAAATATTTTTCTAAGGCCAGATAATTTATTATAAGGGAAAATTGTATGATATGTATTAACCAATATTAGCGCTACCCTTCAAGACATCCCTGTTATTTATAAAGAAATAAATTATCTAAGTTTCTTTTTCAAACGCACAAGTTAGGCTTGATTTCCATTGTAATCCACCTTCTCTCTCCCCTATAAAACGAAGTAACAAGTTGGTTCGTTGCCAAGCTTTACGGCTTTCGTCATAAATATTGGGAAGGGTCGAGCGTGTGCGTGTGTGTTTGGGGGGAAAAAGGGGGGGGGGGTGTATTTTTGCGCTTGGCGTTAGAAAATTCAAATGCTTTATTTTAAATGTTAGCGGTTTGATTTGACGATGGCCTTGAGACCAAGGTCAAACATGGAATTTATTTATAGATTTTTAACTGTAATAGTGGAAAATTCAAATTATTTTGTCCAATTTTTAGCGGTAAGTTTGACCTTGCCCTTGGCAATTTTTCAAACATAGTAGTAGTGTTATAGGTTGGAAATTTACGTTAACTAGATTTTTGAATCGGGGAAATTTGAGCGGGGTGTCACACAGAGTACTTTACTACATATCTCCCCTGTTAAAAAAGCCTGCACCACTAGTGCAGCTTTATGATCTGTGTTACAATCTCGATCAAATTAAGTCAATTTGACTCTACTCTGCTTTAGTGTTATCATGGATTACTGCAGGTGGGTCATTTCAAAGTAGGCACTACTCAAGAAATATGCCTCAGACCTCTTCAATCCAAGTATCTATTGCAGTTTATGTTAATAAACAACTGCCGGTGCGACTGCCTGGCAAATGCTGTTTATCAATCAATATTCACCATTATTCTTCTCTGAGTCTGTCCTATGACATGTCCAGAGATTCTTAGATGTCCCTCAAGTTTGCAATATTTATGAGGAGAGAATCTATAAATTTGGTGATAGCAGAGTATGTATGGGTTCCAGTAATTTCCTCATCAGCCTGGATAAAACACTCGGAATAATTCCAATCTATAAGCAACATCCGAATCCATGTGCTTCCCCGAAGTGATCACAGCCAACAATTTGGTCTGAGCTCAGGCTTGACGGAATCTGGTATTACCCTTTATAAATATTCATATATGACTCTTTAATCTGCCATTCAGATAAAGGCCATATTCCCCAGCTGTTTTCTCCGCACAACGGCAATTGGTGATATAATATATAATATGGGGAAATGAGTTTTTCTGCACCAGAAATCAATTCTCCCTTAGCATTTGCTATAATATGTGTGATCTCAATCCAATGTCCGTACAATACTTCCAAATGGACTGTGCAGGGCCGGTCACTACCACTGTCACCGGTGCCTTTATAGTGCTAATTTAATAGCCGTATTGTGAAGTGAGCTTGACATTAGGCAATCTTGCCAAACGCCCGCTTCCCACTTTTCTAAGGTTAACATTTAGTTTCGGTTTCAATGTTGGCCGATTAACCTCAGTACTATTTTTAGACCGTTCCAAGAATTCCGATCTATCGTATGTCGGTTGGGACGGTTCTGTAACTGTATTTACTCTCGGTACTATCCGAAGAGTTGCCATAGTCACTGGCTTTCTGGAAGACTGGGTGTGAGAAGGTGCATGCCTATTCACTATGTCTACCTTATCATGTTTATTTTTATTTTCAGGCCCATGCTTATGATTGCCGCAAAGCTATTCTCGATCCTAGGTATTATTTTTCCAACACGTGGAATGTACTTGCTACACTGGGTCACAGGAATTAATATACTGATAAATGTCGTCAGCTACACCTGGCCAGAAAAATCTCACTGAAGTCCTTTGACAGGTGGTACCAATCTTCATATGTCCACCGTCTGGTACAACATGTGCATGTTTCATAGCCTCTTCCCTATAACTCCATGACAGTACTAGCTGTCCATATCCTTTGGGTCCTGCTCCAGCTTTCCTGTAGAGCAGTCCCTCCTTCAAATAGAATTCTCCTTTCTTAGGGTTGTTATGGCTATGTGGCAATTTGCCAAAGCAAGGTTTTAATGTTTTATCTTTTGCCTGGGCCTTTCTCATCTCTCTCGGATGAATATTAAGTGGTGGTTCTTCCTCCTTACTAGGGGTCGACCTGACCTGGAGCGTGGCCATTATCACAGGTATTATAGGGCTCCCTAGAAACACAAATCTTTTTCCTAACACCAGCGGGTAATTAGGATCCTTGCACACTGCTGCTCTAATCACTCCTTCCACGTACCTAGTTTTGACATTTATCCTGGCTACGGGAAGTGTCATAGTGGCTGTATCCTTTAAGGCCCCTTGTATCTCCACTTTGTCTGTGGTATACTGGTCAGGGTGCACCAGGGTTGCACTCACAACTGAGTCATATTCCAAACCTGAATCGTAAAGGCACATCACCTTATTGCCATTATACTTTACTTCTTCACAGATGGGGGGATAAGGAAGTTCATGCTGCCCTGTAGACAGCTCCTTCTTTCCCTTGTCCACTGTTATCATGCATGCAGCGTGATATGGAGGAACTTTCCTACCACATTCAATTGCATTATGATTTTGCATCCTACATATTTTACACCATTTTCCTTCTGGTCTGTAGGGTTTCCTTTCATTTTCTTGAGGGTTTCTATCTCTAGGATCATATCTTTGCCTATCATAATTTGGTTTAAACCTAGGGCCTTGTTCTCTATTGTCAAGCTTAGTCTGAGTATGTGGGGTTTTATTATCTACTGGTTTCTTGTTAATGCCAGCTACTTCTGACTGGGCTGCCTGATATCTCTCAGCAACATTGAGAATCTCCCCCAATCTCTCTGCATCTTGTTCCCTGAGAAATTTTCTCACGTCTGGAGCCATGAACTCTCGTAACTGCTCAATCATAATCATTTCCTTCAAATCTTGGGTTTTCCCCAGAGCAGTCTATTTCTCCAAATAAGTTTCCAGTCTAGCAGAGAATTGGTGGTATGTCTCCCCAGACAATAGCTTGGCATTTCTAAATTTCTTCCTATAGAATTCACTGTTCTTCTCATATCTGACTAAGAGAGCTTGTTTTAGAATACCATAATCTTCTTGCTCTTCTCTGCTCAATTTGGAGAAGACTTCATAAGATGTACCCCTAAGTCCTTGTGATAACTTTAAACTCCACTTCTCCCTTTCTAACCCATAATTAGTAGTTAGTCTTTCGTATCTATTTAGGAATGACTCAATGTCATCCTCTTTCTCTACAAAAGGATCTAAGTGAAAGTTCATGGCTGAATAAGAGGCGCCTTGACTTGCAGTAGTATCAGAGGTAGATGGGCTGCTTCCATTTTCTGGAACATGTCCTTGCAGTTCCAGTTCCTGGAGTCGGAGCTCATGTTCTCTTTGCAATCTCCTTTCCTCTTTGTCAGCCTCAAATTGCAATCTCTTTTCTTCTGCCTCCCTTTGCAATCTCTTTTCTTCTGCCTCCCTTTGCAATCTCTTTTCTTCTTTTTCAGCCTCCAGTTGCAATCTCTTTTCTTCTGCCTCCCTTTGCAATCTCTTTTCTTCTGCCTCCTTTTGCAATCTCTTTTCTTCTTTTTCAGCCTCCAATTTCTGAGCCTCCCTATCAGCCTCTAATTGTAATCTCTTGATTTCAGCCTCTCTATCAGCCTCCAACTTCCTAAATTCTTTATCTGCTTCTAATTGTAATCTTTTTTCTTCTGCTAATCTCCTATCCTCCCTTTCAATAAACTTATCACATTCTGAAGTCACATACTGAATCAGAAGGTTTCTCTCCATGCCAAGTTCTTTCGCCGTCTGTACAGTGGAAGATCTGAATTTAGCTAAGTCTGCCATCCTTTCTTTCAATACAAATTTATCAATAATATATTTTAAATTAACAAATTATCTAACTAATTAATAAAGGCACTGACAGTTCATAAAATTCCACCAATTATTACTTTTCTTATTTATTTATTTATAAAGCCCCAGGGTCTGGTGTTAACTTAATCCCGGACAGAACCCCAATATGTGGTAAAAGAGGTTACTGGTGTTATTAATTAAGGGTAAACAGATTGAGGTCAAGCTGTGTAAGTTCCCTGAGTCTAATTGTTGATGATGATGATTCTCAGAGTCCCTATCCGCCACCTCTCATATCTCAATCTGTGTAAAATATGCTCTGTGATGTTGTGTGGCTGAGTGTGTCTAGGGTAATGTATTTAATATAAGGACAAAATAAAATGTAAATAGAACTGTAACTCAATAATATTAAAGTGAGTAAGACTTTTGTTAAAGTTTAGGTAATTATATTACAATTTAATTTCCCTGTACCTCAATTTTCTGGGACAGGGATTGTCAAACTCAATAAATTTGTTTATATACACTATTTAAAATAAATAACTGGAACTCTGTCCAAGTATCTTGTTTCTATGAATAAAGATCACTGTAAGAATTCCACCCACTGATCTGTCTATCTGCTTGTACGTATCACTGTTAATATGTTGGCCAGATTGTCTTCTTCATCATCTCAAGGTGAGTTTATTATTTATTATTATGCTTATGGTTGTGGTGGAATAATTGATGTTACACTCTCAGTGCCGGTCTAACGGACTTAACTTATAAAACTGGTGACAACTGTTGGCCCTTGGGTTCTCATATGCATTCAACTGGCTTTAGAGCTGAAGAAATGGGGTAGCTGCGGCAACAAGGCTGAGCGTTCCTCCCAAACTTTCTTCCCTCACCCGGTTTCCTGCCACCAATAGGTATGCTTGTATATGACTTGTAATGAGAGGAAAATGCCCTCCCCTTATAGATCTCATCTAATATTTAATTCCACACACAAACACGGTGACAACTCACCCTGATCAGCTATGTGTGCTGATCATTGCACCAATCTGTATCTTCCATTGTTTAACACCACTGCTGTGTAAACATTCTTCTTCAGTGATAGTACATAGCTCTTGTTTCCTCCTCCAAGAAGTCTCTTCCATACAATAGATAGGGGTGTACAATACATAGCTTGTGATCCCTTAATATCTCTTTACAACATCCTATACAGGGCTTGTCGTTCATACAATAGATAGGGTGTGCTTAACCTAGCACTGAAACCTGTGGATAAATTCTTTCTAACATTCTCTACATGATTTTACATCATATTTAAACATTTATGGCACTGCAGAAGCCAATATCCCTTCTGGGTTTCTGCATTGGCATGCGCAAAATTTGTAAGCCACTAGCAAATATTTTATGCCAGTCTTTCACTTTGAAAGACGGCATTCCTATTTTGGCTATCGTAACACAAATTGTGGCCTGCATGTTAATTAAATCAATACAAATACTTATTGTGCCTTACCCTCAAACAAGAATATCACATATCATAAGCTTGACTTTGGCAGTTAATGGGTTCTACCACTGCTTTAAGTGTCCAGACGGTGAAAGGTTTGGTCACACAGGCTCTCTCGCTGATGTCAGCTTTAGATAGTTTGAATTTCAAATGGCGGTTGTTGCCAGCGAAATGTTAATTTTATTGCCCCAAGCTACTCTACGTTTTGACCAATCAGAATGCGTGTCAAGAAATTTCTAACTTTTCTCACGCAACCAAATTGAGCAGTTGATAAGTGTGTTTGTTCGTCTGTCTCAATTTTTATTTATACAATATCCTTGTTATTAATAGGTCAATTTTGAATATTAAAAGTGATTATTAAAAGGACAACTGTCCTCTATCTTCCTATAAAGGTTTCCTTTATCCATTTATCCCCGTTTTTATCTTGGTAATTTTTTTCTTATTTATAGTGCTCTGTTCACTGAACTAAAATATTAATAAAATAATTTTCTGAGGCCAGATAATTTATTATAAGGGAAAATTGTATGATATATATTAACCAATATTAGCGCTACCCTTCAAGACATCCCTGTTATTTATAAAGAAATAAATTATTTAAGTTTCTTTTTCAAACGCACAAGTTAGGCTTGATTTCCATTGTAATCCACCTTCTCTCTCCCCTATAAAACGAAGTAACAAGTTGGTTCGTTGCCAAGCTTTACGGCTTTCGTCAAAAATATTGGGAAGGGTCGAGCGTGTGCGTGTGTGTTTGGGGGGAAAGGGGGGGGGGGTGTATTTTTTGCGCTTGGCGTTAGAAAATTCAAATGCTTTATTTTAAATGTTAGCGGTTTGATTTGACGATGGCCTTGAGACCAAGGTCAAACATGGAATTTATTTATAGATTTTTAACTGTAATAGTGGAAAATTCAAATTATTTTGTCCAATTTTTAGCGGTAAGTTTGACCTTGCCATTGGCAATTTTTCAAACATAGTAGTAGTGTTATAGGTTGGAAATTTACGTTAACTAGATTTTTGAATCGGGGAAATTTGAGCGGGGTGTCACACAGAGTACTTTACTACAAACTCGTCCACCTTAATTATTGCTTGTGATAACTTGTTGTATTTTTTTTAAAGCCTGTGTCACAGGAGAAGTGACATATGGATCATGATGACGTAAATGAAGTCAATAAGACTTTTCGAAAAGAAATTAAACTCTCGTTGCTACATGACTAGGGACCGTAGAAAGAAGCCATACGTAATAGAATTAGTGACTGTTAGTTGGTTTTTTTATACGTGATGCAAATGTTGATGTGTAATTCGCCAGGTATGCGTGTCGATGTCACCTGAACAGTATAATGGTGCGGTGAAGATCTGGGTCACTCACGCTGACAGCATACATGGTCCTTGTACGATGATGATGATGAGACATGGGTGTGTAGTCGCGAATGCGTTTAGGCTCTGATATAGTTACACAATACACCCAGTCACACTCGTACTGAAGCCAATGATGGTTGAAACTACTGGTGACAGTTCATACATTTATTCACAACATTAACAGTAGTATCACACAGGAACAGTCAATGTAAACAGGTTCATGTACATCATGTTAATTGAAATCGCTTGGTACATATCAGGCCTTCTAAGGCTGGTAAACATTCACATATGTGGGCATGGTCAATAGTGGTATGTTCTTTAATGTACAGTTCATAATGCCGCTTTGGTATCCCTGACTGAACGCGTCAGATACCTGAATAACTCCGTCATACAAAAGACGAGCCCTTAACTCATGTAATCCTATTACCAGGGCCGTCGTTCAACTTGGCATAACACGCCAGTTACATCTTTTCATGCGGTAGAATAGTGGCCATTACAAAGACCTCGCTATGACGTCAGCTGTGTATTCTTCATTAAGCAGGTTGCATAAACCCTGCTATAATGTTTGTATAAGTATACCGTCAACCTGCGGTTTCCACTATATATAACTTCGTCACTGGACTTCTGATCATATGAAGACGAATAGTCTTAAATAGCTACCTTAAGCACAAAATATAAGTTCTGCATTACAGGAACTGTGAGCTGTTCTCACAGGCTAGGTAAGCCTTTAACAAATTCTGCAACCGAATGCGTGGTAATGATAAAGTCGGTGTTACCTTGAAACGAATCCTCAGAACACAAGAAATAACACTGTCGTCATTCCTGACGTACAGTAAATCACTGGGGAAAACTGCCAACGCAGTCACTTCGAAGATTTTCCTTCCCCAGGAAACAACGGACATTCACGTCCTACAGAAGCCAGTTCGCATCTCTCACTGACGGAAGTCTAATTTTGCGCTCTCCAACTGCGCATGACACATAGCCCAGAACTGTTTACCTTTGACCCTATTCTCAAAAAAAGGTCAAACCCAATGAAGGAACCAAAAAGGGAGATAACCCCTAATCAACCTGACACAGCAAATTTAAGACATAGTTCCCTAACCTTGACCAGGGTGAAAAAACATACAACCAATAAATCGACGTTTGAAACTCCGTCAAAGATGACAGCAACATATTACTGCACCTTCCCCCCCCCCCCCGTTAAAAAAGGACACTTTTTTTTAATATTTCCATGAGCAAGATAGCACAAGCATCAATTATGTGCCCATGAAAGAATGAACCTAATATCAGGTACAATAGACGCATAAATAAAGCGTCTGGAGACAGTAAAAATCATCCCCCATCATAAGAGAAAATATTTCCTCTAAGCAAAACAAACTCGGGAAGTACCATTAAAGAAAACCTAAGTTGCTGGCAATACCAATCATAGATATATATCAAAAATTATGAAATACTATAATTATAGTAATATACAAATATTATGAACTACAATACTATACCATCAACATATCTAATGGATATATATCATGGATGGACATAACCAAATTTGTTAAAGTCATATACATCATCCAAATAGTGAAACAAGTGTGTTAATATATATTATGATATTAAGAACAGACACAAGTCTGGAATTGTATCAGGAAATCTAGGACATCAGAGCTAAGTAGATTCATGTTGAGATCTACCTTCACAACGAGATCTATCAAAATTATTATCTCTGTTGAGACCATTGCTCTTATTTGAACTCCAGTTACCATAATTGTGATTATTATTTCCCTTATAATCAAAATTCCTATTACGTGGATTTTGTTGTTTCCAAGAAAAACTATTATAAGGTTGGTAACTTTTATCAAAGTTCCTATAGTTACTGGGACCAACATGTTGAGGACAATTAAATTGCCTCTAGTTCTTTGAAGAAGAACCGTTACGTGATGGACGCGTTTGGTATTGTCCACAATCACGGTTATTTCTCTTAGTAAAGTTGCTTTTATTTTTCTCTGTAGCAATATGCTTAATAGGTATAGGGTATTGTCTTACAAACTTATGCACCAACTAAAGATCACAGCGAGGAAGAAATAGAAGAATACTATGAAGAGCTACAACACACACTTAAACCAGTCAAATCAACAGATGTGTTGATAGTCATGGGTGATATGAATGCAAAAGTAGGAAAAGGAAAATACAAGAAAATAGTAGGACAGTATGGATTAGGGACAAGAAATGATAGAGGTGACAGACTTATCCAGTTCTGTGAAGAAAACCAGCTGGTCATATGTAACACCTTTTTTGAACACCACCCAAGGAAATTATACACATGGAAAAGCCCAGGAGATATAACACGAAATCAAATCGACTATATCATGATAAAACATAGATTTAAGAACAGTGTCACAAGTGCAAAGACACATTCTGGCGCCGACATAAATTCAGATCACAATCCAGTCGTCATCAAAGTAAATATAAAGCTGAAAAGAGCAGGAAACAGAAGACAGGAGGAACCCCAGATAGAAATATCAGCGCTGAAACAACCAGATATAAAACAGAAATATTTAATCGACGTCAAAAATAAATATCAACAGTTATTGACAGAAAGCATGGAGCAGTATAGAAGAGAAAACCCAGAAGAAAAAGCAACCGCAAAATGGGAATGCTTAAAAACAAGCATACAATCAGCAAATGCAAATTTACCTAAAAAGGAGTCTAAGAAAAATCAAATTTGGATGACAGATGACATCTTGAATAAAATGGCCAAAAGAAAGAAAGCAAAAAACACTCCAGAATATAAAACAATAGACAATGACATACGTACTATGTGTAGAGAAGCAAAAGAACGGTGGATAGAAACAAAATGCAAGGAAATAGAAGACTTGGAAGCAACGCACTGGACAAGAGATATGCATGAAGAAATAAAGAAATTATCAAATCGGTCACGGTTTGCACAAGGAGGAAGCTGTATCAAGAACAAAAATGGTGTAATATTACTTGATGAGAAAGACATATCAAACAGATGGGCAGAATACGTAAAAGAATTATTCGAGGACAACAGAGGTAAAAAACCATCACCAGATTCTAATGAAGGCCCAAACATTCTCAGATCAGAAGTAGAGAATGCCATTCATATGATACAAAAAGGAAAATCAGCAGGCATGGATAACATAAAGATTGAAATGATAGAAGCTCTGGAGAGCTTTGGTATAGATACAATCACAGAAATATGCAACGATGTATACAATACAGGATATATACCACACGACATGAAGACATCAGTTTTTATAAAATTGCCCAAAAAACCAAATGCAACAGAATGTTCAGACTTCAGAACAATCAGCCTGATGAGTCATGCAATTAAGATAGTGCTCAAAATCATACAGGAAAGAATAAAAAGTAAAGTAGACAGCGAAATCCAGGAAGAACAGTTTGGTTTTAGACGGAACAGTGGAACAAGAGAGGCAATATTTTGCCTAAGAATATTAGCAGAAAAATATACAGAGGTCCAAAAAAGTATGTATATGTGCTTCATTGACTATAAGAAGGCTTTTGGCAGAGTCCATCATGAGAAAATAATTGAATGCCTCGAAGACATAGGTATTGATGGAAAAGATATAACAATACTCAGTAACCTTTATTGGGAGCAAACTGCCACAGTAAGATCTGGAAGAAATTATTCACCATACATAGACATAAAAAGAGGTGTCAGACAAGGTTGTGTGCTGTCCCCCTGCCTATTTAATTTATACACCGAAAAAATTTTCAAACAGATACAGGAAATACCAGGACTGAACATCAGTGGAAGGTCAATAAACAACCTTAGATATGAAGATGATACCGTGTTGTGAGCTGAAAGTGAACAGGAGTTACAAGAACTAGTGAAGCAAGTGAACTGTATAAGTCATGAATATGGACTCGACATTAATATTGAGAAAACAAAAACTATGATAATTAGCAAAACAGACGATAAACCCACATTAAAGATAAGCGTAAATGGGGAAATCCTGGAACAAGTCAAGAGCTACGTATATCTCGGTCATATAATAACAGAAGATGGCAGATTTGAAACAGAAATCAAGAAGAGAATAGGAATGGCCAAAGCTACATTCAACAACATGAAACATATACTGACATCCAAACAGTTATCTCACAAATTAAAACTGAGAATCATAAAGTGTTATATATATCCTGCATTTCTGTATGGTGCAGAAACATGGACGATGAATAAGCAGTTGGAAGAAAGAATTGAGGCTCTTGAAATGTGGATATATAGAAGAATGGGGCGTATCTCATGGAAAGAGATGAAAACAAATAAGGAGGTCCTAGAAAATCTAGGTATGAAAAGAGAACTAATGAGGGAGGTCAAAGTTCGGCAGCTAAAATACTTTGGCCACATAAAAAGGCATAACACCTTACAGAAGACCATAACAGAAGGGAGAGTTGAAGGCAAACGTGCAAGGGGAAGACAGCGCTATAAGTGGGAAGACAACATCAAGAGATGGACAGGAAAGAGTCTATCAGAGTGCACCATCAAGACAAGAGACAGAAGACGTTGGAGATCCATTACAGCCAACCTTCGTTGTGGAGATGGCAACTGATGATGATGATGATGGTCTTACTCTGATCGGATTACGATCAGTAAGTATGATGTCATGTTCAATGACATGTGTGTGTCCAGGAATGTCGGTAAGGACATCCTGAAATGATTGTAGCGTAGAAGATACTTGACGCTGTTCCTCAAAAGACAAGTTCGAAGAGACGGTAACGTTTTTCCATGATTCCGTAGAATTAAGTGGAATCACTGGAAGAGGTAAGTTAACATCAGCAAAAATAGTTTCCTCATCCTGTATAACGGACAGGGATGAGATATGACCATGTTGGACTGGAGAATCGTCCGTCGCCTGGAAAATAGGCTGTAAATAGTCTGGTCGTTCAATAAATTCCGTAAGCATATTTATATGAAAGGTTTTATGCCTTCCATCAACATTGACAATATAGTCGACATCCGAAATTTTAGAGACTATAGTGTATGGACCTTTCCAAGAAATGAGAAGTCTGTTCTCCCTCGAGGAAAGTAAGACAAACGCTTTGTCTCCAGGACAAAGTTGACGTAGGCGTCTTTTCTTATTAGCGAATCGCCTAGCCTTTTCTTTAGCAAATTCTGATGATGAAGTAGCTAACCTGCATGATTCGATAATTTTTCCCCTAAGAGCAATGACATATTCATATGACGATTGTGTATCATCGTCAATATTATCGGCAGTCATCAGATCGTGTAGCAAGGACATAGGACAGCGCGGTTGCGCGCCAAAGACAAGTTCGAAAGGAGAAAACCCTGTATGCTCGTTGGGAACCTCTCTATAAGCAAAGAGAGCTGCAGGTAGGACCCTGTCCCAATCATCAGGATGATCCTCCGTTATCTTGCCAAGTAAGTTCTTTAGTGTCCTATTAAGACGTTCAACCAATCCATTGGACATTGGATGATAAATACTACTGAGAGACCTTTTAATGTCCAGAGTAGCCATTACCTGAGACATAGTGTCCGATATTAATTGAGTGCCGTGGTCTGATAGTATTTCTCCGGGAAATCCCAGACGAGAAAATATGAGCCAAAGAGCATCTGCGATATCGACAATTGATATGTTTTTAAGAGGAATAGCCTCTGGCCAACGCGTGCACATGTCAACGCAAGTAAGGATAAATTGATGTCCTCTGGCTGACTTAATCTTAAACGAGCTAATAATGTCTATTGCCATTTTCTGAAACGGCCGAATAGGAATATCTGCAGCCTGAATAGGGGCAGCATGTCTAGGACCTCTAGACTTGACCTCTTGACAAATTTTGCAAGATCGGCAATAAATTCGTATGTCTTTGTTCACGAATGGCCAAAAGAAGGACGCAAGGACTCTAGTCTTAGTTCTGGAAAAACTCATATGTCCAGCACACTGAGAATCGTGTGCATGTTGAAGAATTAAGGCTCTCATACACTTAGGCACAAGAATTTGCGAATGCATAGACTTGTCCGAGTGTTGTACCATTCGTACCAATATACCATTCTTCATAGTGATATACGATCTGTGATTCGTATTCTGATTAGGATCACCTTTCTTTGCGAGAAGGAAGAATTTCTTTAAAGAAGGATCTTCTTCTTGTCGTTTAACAAACGAGTCATGCAAAATCACCAAGTGATCGTCTTGGCTATCAACTCTATTACTATCATCAGATGAAGTTGGAGGGATAAGAGCTTGGGCTCTTGTTACCACTGCATTGACCGTTTGGATATTTTGTTCCTCCCAAATAGAAATTTGTTGCGGGGTGCATTCCTTAACCCCATGAATACGACCGATTATAAGATCCGAAATAGGATTAGGAAGAAGACACGCGTGGACATCTCCTATAAAGAAGGGAGTATCAATGTTAATGACAGCAGTAGGATATTTTTCCATGGTACCCCCAAATGTAACACATTTGACCACCTTTCCCGTGTAACAGCGTTTATCTATTAGAGACTGTCTAACCACGACAGTAGTACATCCAGAATCAAAAAGCACTGAGACTGGACTATCATTCACTAGACCTTTATGCAAGATGAGAGATTCTCTCCCATCATGCGCAACTGTAGCAGGAAGAGCGGGAAGAGGGTGACCACAAATTAAGGTAGATACAGACGATGGCTCGAACAATGTTGAGCATTGGGGGCATTCAGTTGCTCTCCCAAAATCGAAAGCACAACCAGTGATAGCATTAGAGTTCCCACTATCATTTACTTGATTACAGGCTCCATTAAACTCTTGTTGTGCAGAGTTTGCCTGTTGGTAAGCTTTTCTTTTGTTATATCTAGGTCTACCGCGATTATTATTTCCCCTGTAATTGTTATCATATTGCCTATTGTAATTATCTTTCTGGTTTGAATCCCGGTTTGTATATTCATCATCGTCATATTCTTGACGTCGAGAATAGTTATCCCGAGAAGAAAAGCTTGGATAATTTTTATTGTGATAACCTTTGCGACAGTGTATAAAATTATTACCACCAAAATTACGAGAACTACCATCTCGTCTCCAGTTCTTAGAAGAAGAACCTTCATATGTTGGATTACTCTGCTTATGAGTGTAATTTTGATTACTTTTCCTATCCCAGTTTTGTTTAGCACCCTGAAATTTCTTATTGAAATTAGGGACATAGGGTGCTGCCGAAGCAACTGGCAACCCTTCTTTCACTTTAGAATTGCTAACTGTAGCATGGGGATGCGCGGTGGCATACTGGCAACAGTATTCCTCCATGTCTTTTAAGTTGTTGGGCTTACGCTCATGAAGAAATGCAAGGAAAGAATCATTAACAGATGACAAAACTTTGTCTCTAAGTAATAAGTCCATTAGGACTTCATATGTTTTCTCAGTTTGAGACAACTCAATCCATCGTGTAAATGTACGACGTATCTTTGTAATAAAATCAGAGAAATCTACTCCATTTTCTGGCAACATTGTCCTAAAACGAAGACGATAATCTTCTTCTTTTAGTTATTTTTTTAGTAATGCTGCTCTGACAACATCATAATCAGTTCTGTTATGTTCTTCTATTGTCATAAGAGTAGTCACTGTTTCACCTGTAAAAAATTCCATCAGTTGTTTGACATATTTTTCCTTTTTTATCTTATGCGTATCGCATAAAAATTGAAATCTATCCAGATAATCCACTATGTCGTCTTTTAAAGGATTGAAATGAGGTAATTTGATCCTACTAGCAAAATCCTTTGTCGTACCCGAAGTTGCTTGATGAGCACCCATATTTGTCAATTTCAATTTCTCTAACTCCAAAGCTAAGAGTTTTTCAATATGTTCCATTTTTGCTTTTTCCTTTCTCTCCTCGGCTTCTCTGTCTAATCTTTTTTCTTCAGCTTGAAGTTTTCTTTCCTCTGCAGCAGCATGAAGTTTTCTTTCCTCTGCTTGAAGTTTTCTTTCCTCTACTGCAGCTTGAAGTTTTCTTTCCTCTGCAGCAGCTTGAAGTTTTCTTTCCTCTGCAGCAGCTTGAAGTTTTCTTTCTTCAGCAGCAGCTTCATTTTTTTGTTTTTCTATTTCCATCTGGAATTTTCTTTCATCAGCTTGCATTTGCAACCTTAAATTCTCAGCATCTATCTTCCTTTGTTCAGCTTGCATCTGCAATCTTAAATTCTCAGCATCTATCTTCTTTTGCTCAGCTTCTGCTTTCTTTTGTTCAGCTTCTGCTTTCTTTTGTTCAGTTTCTGCTTTCAATTTTTTTTCCTCTTTTTGTCTTTTTTCTTCTGACTTCAATGCTATGACGAATTGAGCAGTCGCGAATTCTTCTAATTCTTTACCAGACTTGCCAAGGGATTTCCCTTGTCCAATGAAGTATTCCAGTGTAGACATTCTGTCTAATGAGATCAGTAACCTGAAAAATTAAATAAATTACCTTATCCCACTTCAATGGGAGACAAGTCTTCAATATTAGACTTGTATACTCAGTTCAGTTTATTTCACTCTCTTTGAGAGACAAGTCTTAGTCAAAGACCTTGTATGGTTATCTTGTTTCTTTATAATAATATTCTATCAATAATCTCAATATGAATAGTGTATCACATTAATAACAATAATAATAATACATGACCAAATATATGTATGTAGACTGTGTATGACAATAATAAATACAAGGACAAAAATACAGAACAACAACCGAAAACGTTCGCAGAAGTCAAATAAACAATACAGCGAAACTAAGGACAATGTTACAAAAATGTGTAAAGATGACTGCGAAAAGTAAACAAGACAAATGGCAACACTGTTATAAACAAAAAAGGTGTAACAAAGATAAATGAAAGGAAGGAGAGACGAACAGATACAAACAAAACAAATCGTAAATCAAAGAATGGAAAAATAACGAAAACAACACTAACACATCTCGTCACAGCTAAACGTAAATAGCAACAATTGTCGCTAGCAAATCCCAATTAAGGAAATTTGCAGTCCCTACAGAAAACGCTCTCAATAGACAACCTCTGTTACGTGGTATTATCTATAGGAGTCACCTTACCCAACCAGCCCGCTGAAAACACCAGAAAAATACACAACAATAATACAAGTAACATAAGTATCATCAATGGAATGTGTTGTAAAAAAGTTTAGTTACAAATAACAGTATAGTAACTCTCTTGCTCTTTGTCAACACTGGAGTACAATGTCAAGCGCGCAATGATTGTTAGATCCACAATAACATGTAGTGGTCTCCAGGAACATAAAGTCACTATGACCTTCTCGATAAATAGTTAGGACTTGAGGCCCAATGTTGAAAAAGTTCGTAGACGGTATTGTTTACAAAAAAAACTTGACCTCGAACTACGTGACTTGAACGCTCAGGCGTTGAAGAGTCTGTTGACTGTAACGTGTAGTCAACCAGCGGTACTGTTTACAAAAAATACTTGACTTGTGTGCAGCTGTGGTCCCCGTAGCAATATTGCCTAGATGCCAACTCCAGTACTTATACCAACTGTGGTTCATGTAGCATTATCACACAGATGCTAACACTGTTTATGTGGGTCAACAGTCAATGACCTATTTCTACTGTCCTGTGTAGCCAAAACTTGGAAATGTAGAGTACTACGGATGTGTGTTATTTATAGCTGTCAACCTTGATCGTTCCAATCTGTAGCCGAAACCAAAATTGAATCCGAAAAGCCCACGGAACTGGCCTACCAGAAGTGTTAACTGGTTTTTTTATACGTCATGCAAATGTTGATGTGTAATTGGCCAGGTATGCGTGTCGATGTCACCTGAACAGTATAATGGTGCGGTGAAGATCTGGGTCACTCACGCTGACAGCATACATGGTCCTTGTACGATGATGATAATGATGAGACATGGGTGTGTAGTCACGAATGCGTTTAGGCTCATATATAGTTACACAATACACCCAGTCACACTCGTACTGAAGCCAATGATGGTTGAAACTACTGGTGACAGTTCATACATTTATTCACAGCACTAACAGTAGTATCACACAGGAACAGTCAATGTAAACAGGTTCATGTACATCATGTTAATTGAAATCGCTTGGTACATATCAGGCCTTCTAAGGCTGGTAAACATTCACATATGTGGGCATGGTCAATAGTGGTATGTTCTTTAATGTACAGTTCATAATGCCGCTTTGGTATCCCTGACTGAAAGCGTCAGATACCTGAATAGCTTCGTCATACAAAAGACGAGCCCTTAACTCATGTAATCCTATTACCAGGGCCGTCGTTCAACTTGGCATAACACGCCAGTTACATCTTTTCATGCGGTAGAATAGTGGCCATTACACAGACCTCGCTATGACGTCAGCTGTGTATTCTTCATTAAGCAGGTTGCATAAACCCTGCTATAATGTTTGTATAAGTATACCGCCAACCTGCGGTTTCCACTATATATAACTTCGTCACTGGACTTCTGATCATATGAGAACGAATAGTCTTAAATAGCTACCTTGAGCACAAAATATAAGTTCTGCATTACAGAAACTGTGAGCTGTTCTCACAGGCTAGGTAAGCCTTTAACAAATTCTGCAACCGAATGCGTAGTAATGATAAAGTCGGTGTTACCTTGAAACGAATCCTCAGAACACAAGAAATAACACTGTCGTCATTCCTGACGTACAGTAAATCACTGGGGAAAACTGCCAACGCAGTCACTTCGAAGATTTTCCTTCCCCAGGAAACAACGGACATTCACGTCCTACAGAAGCCAGTTCGCATCTCTCCCTGACGGAAGTCTAATTTTGCGCTCTCCAACTGCGCATGACACATAGCCCAGAACTGTTTACCTTTGACCCTATTCTCAAAAAAAGGTCAAACCCAATGAATGAATCAAAAAGGGAGATAACCCCTAATCAACCTGACACAGCAAAGTTAAGACATAGTTCCCTAACCTTGACCAGGGTGACAAAACATACAACCAATAAATCGACGTTTGAAACTCCGTCAAAGATGACAGCAACAGTGACGTAGATGAGGAACAAGAGACAAGCAAGACCTTGAATGGGCAACGGAAGGCATGGAGAGCATATAACGGGCTGATGAAAATTATAGCTTAACCTCAAGAGGCGACTTCTACTAAAATGAAGAAATCATTGGATTTCGAAAACTAAGCCTACATTCTGTTTAGAAATTGTTGATTCAAGAAATTTTACTATGAACTTCAACGGAACAAGACATGGGCGATGTCCACTTCGTGTAAGGAACTAAATAACTTTCCTTGCAAGGTCAGACAGCAGCAGGTAGTCCAACGAACTACCACCGTCGCTTATGGAAAGAATTGAAGGTTAGTGAGTATATCTAACTCATAATGCAGCATTAACTGTCACTTGTTGAAGACGTCTCTGATTAACCCTTGACTGAACTGGAAGAATTTGTGTTCACGCTATCAACGTAGTAACTCGTAGGTTATTAAAATAAAGCCCAGGAAGCCACTAATTTGCAATACTGAAGGGTAGAACAGTGTGAACGGATGGTCATAGGAAAAATACGATAGTAAATAATAACATCCCTAGATTTGAATTAATGGTTATAAGATAATAAAAGAAAGTATAATAAGAACTTTATAGGAAACAGGCTATAAGAAATGAGTGGATAGTGACGATTCGCTCCCGTGGCTAGGCGGTGGGTGCCGTTCGGAAGGTCCTGGTTCGATCCAGGTAAGCCTATCACTTCTGTTGTTTTTCTGTTGTCTGGTCTTCTACTTCTTTATTTTCCCACTGAGTGCCTGATCATACCTTTGTGTGAAGTCCGAACAGGTTAACTACTTAACATAAAGCTCATTGTTACGCACAAATAATTACTTTTTTCCAAAGTCTTTGTATGATCGTTTTTCGTATGTATGATCATTATTTGACTGAAATGCATTGTTATATATATTTTATGGTCAAAGGGACAGAACCCGATATATCGATACTGCTATTTTTTATGAGTTTACCTCCTCTTGTATAGAGACACGTTCGGTCTATAATGTCTTGAACGAAGCGTGACCATATCTCCTTATTTGGTAGTATCAGTCAACTGTTGTAGATGTTTGAAACCTTTCTTAACGCTTCTGTTCATGTCCATAAAAGGCGCGACTGTGTAAGACTTTTATCTCGAATGTTCTTAGAATCGTCTTATTGTGAACAGCGACTCAGAGATTGTCACTCTGCGCATGTCTCGACTGGGTTGTCGTTTGTTGTTCCGCCCAGGTCGGGGAGTTGAGAAATGGACTGATTAGCGAGCGAACGCGACTGCGTCTTGTGATTCTCTGAGGGAAATACATTGTCTTTGTGAGTTAGTTAGCTAACTAGACTATTTCCCCGTATTATTCAAGCCTGCCTGGAGGCATATGTTCATGGTTGATTTTCCGAAATAAGGTAATTCCTCTTGTATCGAACTTTAGGCTATCATCTAGAGGTTCGTCATTTTGTCGCCTTTTTGCTCGCCTGTGTGATTCAAAATGGAGAGGTACTTTGACTAGGATTAAGTCACCGGTATCTTTATACCTGAACTAGTTATATATCTATGGGTCGCTCTAGACCAACAAGACTATTGTCTGTGTTCCAGGATTCGTTATATCAGAGATCACGTCCAAGTCAGATGGTTAGACTTAGGAAGGTTATAAAGGTCGAGCTGACCTGTAATCCATGTATGCTACTCACGTGCAGACAGTAAACGGACGTATTGTATACATCTGATCTGCTAGCATCAGGAAGGAATAATTATTATTGTCTATGAACATTAAGGATCTGCAGCTGACCACGGTTGCAGAAGTTATATGTATTATTTATCAAGCTTCGCTATGATATTTGTTTTTCCATACAACTATTGAGTATTGACTTCTACATGACTGTCAGTTAACATGAGTTTGAATGCTGCATTCGTTGTGCTATGCCGATGATAACATAAGTATCATGACTGTTTTGTGGCGTGCAATAAATGGTATAAACCTAAAGCGAAGTTACCATTTTTATGACTCTACACGTCATGTTGCCTGTGGGGTACCCTGTGAACTGTTCTACTGCAACACACACAGCAACAATCTAAACCAGATAAGACACCCACATCTTGCATTGTAATACCTGGTGTCGATAGAGGTGGTAATTCGACGGCATCCTAAAACCACCCTTATCAATTCATGGTGGCCAATAGTTGGTTTATTCTGGTACCAACTCTCAAGGGGGTCAACAAACCCAGACATCATCAGCAGACTACAAGACAACATTGCAGTTGCTATTCATCACCTTTGATGAAATTTTTTGAAAGACGCAGCAGTACTGACAGTTGTTGATATTTTGAAACTACCCGGCGCTGCTCGGCGGTATTGAAGTTTGTCTACAAATAGAAGGACAAGTACCGAGCGAATGGATTTCCTGATCTGTTGAGAAGAAGGACAAGTGCCGTAACAACTGTTCCGGTCTCAGAATTACTGTTGCAGATTCAGAAGGTCAAGTTCAGAAGCTGTTTCCTGTCAGAAGCTGTTTCCTGTTAGAAGCTCATTTCCTTCGTCATGGCAGTTTACGAGAGCAGATATGGATCAACGTTGGATCATTGTCCTAAGAATGCTGATCACATCCTGTTCTGAACTGTGCTGACGTTGTGGATACATAGAAGTTAAGTGGCCTGTTTTGTTTGTGAACTGTGCCCTTATGTTCTAACTGAGCCTTCTGTCTATCACATTTTTCGCACTCTTTATATGTTTACATGTTATATGTTATTTGGATTTGTATTTATATGTTTATATTTCAGCGGGTTTTCTCGGTTGGGCGGTGTCTTTCAGTAGATGATACCACGTCACAGAGGTTCTACTGTTAGCGTTTTCGTTAGGGACTGTGCGAATTTCCTACTGTGAAATTTGCTAGCGACAATCGTTGCTATATCTGTTTAGTTGTGACGAGTTGTGCTTTATTTTCGTTTTTTGTGTATTTTTTTTTTTTTTTTTCTCTCTTTCTTTCTGTTTTTTAGTTTCGATTTCAATTGTTTGTATTTGTAGGTCTCCTCTTTTCTATTATTCAGTTCTTCACGTAAATTTTTGTGTATATACTGTAGCGTCATTTGTTTGTCATATCTTCGCATTCTGTCATCATATTCTTTTTAGTTTCGCTGTTTATTTATTTGACTTATGCGAATGTTTTCGTATTGTTTGATCTTTGTTATTGTTTACATTGACTCTGATCTTTGTTATTGTTTACATTGACGTTGATCTTTGTTATTGTTTACATTGACTCTGATCTTTGTTATTGTTTACATTGACTTTGATCTTTGTTTTGTTTACATTGTTGGTACTTTGTTATTGTTTACATTGTCTTGTTATTGTTTGCATAGTTCTTGCATAGTTAGCTTTCACTATTGTTACATATATGCTCATGCACTATTGATCTATAGTGCACTTATCATAACTACCTGGTGGTTTTTTCCTTATGCACTATTGTAGTGCAGTTATGATAAATAACTGATGGTTATGCACTGATTTGGGTAGTGCACTGATAATTAAGAGGTGACTTGTGATATTATTGTACAACTGATAATACAAATTGGTGTCAAGTCTTGTTTCCCACAGAGATTGGAGTAAACATAGTAATTATACAAGCACTTTATTAAGTCTTGTTGCTATTAAGATTGAAATAAGATAATTAATTATTTCAGGTTCTGTACTCACATTTTAGACATCATGTCTACATTTGAGTACTTTATTGAGCAGGGTAAAGCCCTTGGGAAGACAGGTGATAAATTAGAAGAATTTGCGACTGTTCAATATGCCAAGGCATTGAAGTCGGAGGAAAAGAAAATGAAAGAACTAACTGAACAAAAGAGAATAGATGCTGAAAATTTAAAACTGCAGATGCAGGTAGATGAAAAGAGATTACAAATGGAAATGGAAAAACAAAAAAGAGAAGCAGAATCTCAGGAGAAGAGACTTCAGGCTGAGGTTGAAAATAAGAGACTTGAAAAAGAAGCTGAAAATAAGAGACTTGAAAAAGAAGCTGAAAATAAAAGATTAGAAAAACAGGCTGAGGCTGAAGAAAGAAGGTTACAAAGAGAGTCTGATGAGAGAAAAGCAAAAATGGAACATGAAGAAAAACTCTTAGCTTTGGAGTTAGAAAAGTTGAAATTATCTAGTAATGCTAATGATGCTAATAAGGTATCATCTGCTAATAAGTCTAGTGCTGTTGATTTCAAGCTTAATTTACCAGCATTCAATGCTTCAATTGATGATATAACATTTTATCTAGATAGATTTGAAAGTGCATGTAAGGTGCATAATATAGATAAAACATTATATGTTTATCATCTGTCCAAGATACTTAGAGGTGATGCTTTGACTTTGTTGGGTATGGTAGATGTGCCTGACAAGAACAACTATGAGGTTTTCAGGGCGGCATTGTTAAAGAAGTACCAACTTAACGAAGACGGATATCGTCTTAAATTTAAAAACATGTTACCAGAAACTGGAGTTGAATTCTCAGAATTCATCTCAGGCATACGTCTTACTTTTTTACGATGGGTTGAGCTTTCTAAGACAGAAAGTACATTTGAAGCCCTCATGGACTTACTTCTTAGAGACAAGGTTATGTCTTCTGTTAATGAAGCTTTTCTTTCTTTTCTTCATGAGCGTAAGCCTAAAAATATAAAAGAAATGGAAGAATATTGTAGCCAGTATGTTACTGCACATCCTCACATAACCATTAGCAACTCTAAGGTAAAAGAAGGTCTGCCAGTTGCTTCGGCAGCACCTTATGGCCCGAATTTTATGCGTAAATTTCAGGGTAGCCAGCAAAATTTCAATAAAAAGAGTAACCGTAATTATGCCCAGAACCATGGTAATCAATTTCAGGGAGATTCTTCTTCCCAGAACTGGAGACAACCTAATATTACACGGTATTCTATTCCCGGTAACTTTAGAAATTTTCATAAAGGTAATCGGTATAGAGGAAAATATTTTTTGCAGAGACCTCAATACCAAGATAATAGAGGTTCTCAACAGCATAGAGATGGTAATGACAGTTATGGAAACTGGAACGCAAACCAGGATAAAAATTACAGTAGGGACTTTAATGATAATTGCAGAGGCAATAATGGTCGCGGTAGATCGCAACAGAAGAGAAAAAGATATCAACAGACAAACTCTGTTCAACAAGAATCTCAGGGAGCAGATAAACAGGTTAATAATGATAAAAACCATAATACTATCGGATGCTCATCTTTTGACTTTGGTAGGGCAAATAAATGTATCCAATGCAGTACTTTATTTGATCCGAAAACCATTAGTACTCTAAGCTGTGGTCATCCTTTGCCCGCTCTTCCTGCTAATGTTGCTCATGATGGGAGAGGTTCTCTTATATTACATAAGGGGCTTGTAAATAGTAATCCAGTCTCGGTGTTGTTTGATTCTGGATGTACTACTGTCGGGGTTAGGCAATCTCTTGTAGATCCATTCTGTGCTACAGGAAAGGTCATCAAATGTGACACATTTGATGGCACGTTGGAAAAATATCCTACTGCCATAATACATATTGCTACTCCTTTCTTCACGGGAGAGGTCCACGCGTGTCTACTTCCAAACCCTATTGCGGACCTTATTATTGGTCGTATTCACGGAGTTAGGGAATGTACCCCACAGCAGATTGCTGTTTGGGAAGAGCAAAACATTGAAGCTACCAATACGGTGGTCACAAGAGCACATGCTCTGGATCCACCTCAAACTTCATTAACTAATAATGATGAAGTAAATGAACAAAATAGTCACTTGACTATTACACGTGACTCATTTATCAAATTGCAAGAAGAAGATCCGTCGTTACAAAAATTCTTCATTCTAGCAAAAAAAGGTGATCCTAATCAAAATACTAATAGAAAATCTTGGATTTCTATGAAGAACGGCGTACTTGTACGTATGGTACAAGACTCGACTACATCCACTCATTCACAAATTCTTGTGCCTAAGAGCATGAGGGTGCAAATATTGCAACATGCTCATGACTCGCAATGTGCTGGACATATGGGTTTTTTTTCCCGTACAAAGTCGAGAGTTCTTGCGGCTTTCTTTTGGCCATTTGTAAGCAAGGACATACGAATGTACTGTCGCTCTTGCAAAGTATGTCAGGAGGTCAAATCTAAAGGACCACGACATGCTGCGCCTATTCAGGCTGCTGACATTCCAATTCGCCCTTTTCAAAAAATGGCAATAGATATTATCGGTCCTTTTAGAATTAAGTCGGCTAGAGGGCATCAATTTATTCTTACATGTGTCGATATGTGCACACGTTGGCCAGAGGCAATACCTCTCAAGAGCATCTCAACTGCTGATATCGCAGACGCTCTTTGGCTGATATTTTCTCGCTTGGGTTTTCCCGGAGAAATATTGTCAGACCATGGCACTCAACTGATATCAGACACTATGTCACAGGTAATGTCTATGCTACATATAAAAAGGTCTCTCAGCAGTATCTATCACCCAATGTCTAATGGGTTGGTCGAACGTTTAAATAGGACTCTAAAAACTTTACTGGGTAAAATAACTGAGGATCATCCTCAGGATTGGGACAGGGTCTTACCCGCGGCTCTCTTTGCGTATAGAGAGGTCCCCAATGAACATACGGGGTTTTCCCCTTTTGAACTTGTCTTTGGCGCGCAACCGCGCGGCCCTATGTCTTTACTTCACGATCTAATCACTGCCGATAATATTAGCGATGAGACTCAGTCTTCTTATGAGTACGTCATTGCTCTTAGGAAAAAATCATTGAGGCATGCAGACTAGCAGCTTCGTCTTCCGAATTTGCTAAAGAAAAGGCAAGGCAGTTTGCGAATAAGAATAGATGTCTACGACAACTTTGTCCAGGTGACAAAGCTCTCGTCCTACTTCCTTCAAGGGAGAACAGACTTCTAATTGCATGGAAAGGTCCATATGCAATAGTCTCCAAAATTTCTGATGTCGACTATGTTGTCGATATTGATGGAAAGCATAAAACTTTCCACATAAATATGCTCACGGAATTTCATGAAAGACCAGACTATTTGCAGCCTATTTTCCAGGCAACGGACAATTCTCAAGTACCTCATGGTCAATACTCATCGCTGTCAGTTATACAGGATGAGGAAACTACTTTTTCTGATGTCAATCTTCCTCTTTCTATGGTCCCACTTTATTCTACGGAATCTTGGAAAAACGTGACCGTTTCTCCAAATCTTTCCGCTGAGGAACATCGACAAGTTTCTTCGATGTTGCAAACATTTCAGGATGTTCTTACAGACATCCCGGGACACACACATGTCATTGAACATGACATTGTGCTGACTGATCATAATCCTATCAGAGTCAGACCCTATCCAATACCTATCCATTTCCAGTCTCAAGTCGAAAAAGAATTGGATGAAATGATACGTTTGGAAATCATTGAACCATCCACTTCAGCATACTCTTCGTCTATGGTTATTGTTCGAAAAAAGGATAATAACATTCGCATTTGCGTAAATTATCGCAAATTGAACCAAGTTACGAAGTTCGACGCTGAACCTATGCCTTCATTAGAAGAACTACTCAATAAACTTTCTAATTCTAGATTCTTTACCAAACTAGATTTGTCTAAAGGTTATTGGCAAGTCCCGCTAACTGAACGTGCCAAACCTTTTACAGCTTTTTCTACACCTAGGGGTTTATTCCAATGGAATTTCATGCCTTTTGGTCTTATGAACGCCCCTGCTACATTCGTACGCATGATGCGCCGAATTCTCGCATATCGTACAGATGTCATAGCATATCTAGATGATATCTGTCTATTCAGTGATTCCTGGGAAGATCACTATTTGGGTTTATACGAATTACTGTCTACTCTTCGCGAGTATAACTTGACTGCAAAACCCTCTAAAGCCTTTATAGGATTTAGTGAGATTTCTTTCCTAGGTCATCGTGTTGGTCATGGTCTTTTAAAGACAGAGGACCACAATGTTTCAAAAATACTTAACATTTCGGTCCCTAAGACAAAGAAACAAGTAAGGAGTCTATTAGGTTTGATCCAATTCTACGGACGATTCATTCCGAATCTGTCCTCCATTATGGCACCGCTTTCTACTTTATTGAAGAAAGGGTCGCCTAATTTGATCCGCTGGTCAAAAGAATGTCAATCCTCATTGGACCAGGTTAAAGACCTATTTTCATCTCCACCTATTCTTAGGTTACCTACTATTGAGAAGACTTTTGTTCTTCGAAGTGACGCCTCGTCAACTGGGATTGGGGCAGCACTAATGCAGGAGTATTCTGATACTCTGCATCCGGTGATGTATATCTCTAGGAAATTAAATGCTGCAGAAAAGAATTACTCGGTTTTAGACCGTGAGTTATTGGCTATGGTATGGTCTATTCTGAAGTTACAAAGATTTCTTCTAGGCGCACATTTCATTGTGGAAACCGACCAGAAAGCGCTTACTGCTATTCAGAGCAAAAACTTGAAGAGCTCGAGGTCCACTCGTTATGCCATAGCTCTTCAACCATTTCATTTCTCGGTTCGAGCTATCCGTGGTTCGGATAATGTAATGGCGGACATTCTGTCCAGATGCCCACACGATTCCACATGATTCTTCTGTCATATATATATATTTCCTGATATACAGTCCAATGTTATAATGACATGTTAGTAGATTTTTTTTTTCTCACTTTTTTGAGGGGGAATTTATAACATTGTTCCATGTAATTATCTAAGAAGGCTTAGTTAGTGATATACGGGCCAAAAGATCACTCGGCCACATTTAAATAAATTATTTTCAGGATTGTATTGAGAGATTTACCAGTTGTCTTTAAGATTTGTGTTATTGATATTTTCGCAGCACATCATTGAAGATGCGAGATTGTGTCCATTGTGGAACTTTGAGTATATCAAGTCCTGTCCTAGATTGGGAGCGGATGATGTCCACATCTTCTTCTATTGAATGTTTTATGTCAACGAAGATCAACACATGTATTACTTATTAGTTACTGATGCATTACATAATGTAATAAAATAGTGCGGTATATTAATATATTACACCGCTATTTGCAACACATTGTATGATATCATAATAATATATTTGATTTCATATATTGGTATGAGAATAATTTGACTTTTATTATGATGTTGCCAGCATTGTGGTTTGTGTTGGTGGCACCTTCCTGGGATATATACGCGTATACTTAGATAAATTTTTCTCTAAGGACCTGGGATATGATCTCAGTTTTGCTCCAAGTGTTGAGCTATTTTGTTAGGTATATCCGCGCATCATACGTGCGTTAGGAGCCTAGATTTTTCCGGCTCCAGGATTTAAAAAAAAAAAATGTTTCATTTTTTTTTTTTCCCGGGAGGGTGCGGTAATGTTACGCACAAATAATTACTTTTTTCCAAAGTCTTTGTATGATCGTTTTTCGTATGTATGATCATTATTTGACTGAAATGCATGTTATATATATTTTATGGTCAAAGGGACAGAACCCGATATATCGATACTGCTATTTTTTATGAGTTTACCTCCTCTTGTATAGAGACACGTTCGGTCTATAATGTCTTGAACGAAGCGTGACCATATCTCCTTATTTGGTAGTATCAGTCAACTGTTGTAGATGTTTGAAACCTTTCTTAACGCTTCTGTTCATGTCCATAAAAGGCGCGACTGTGTAAGACTTTTATCTCGAATGTTCTTAGAATCGTCTTATTGTGAACAGCGACTCAGAGATTGTCACTCTGCGCATGTCTCGACTGGGTTGTCGTTTGTTGTTCCGCCCAGGTCGGGGAGTTGAGAAATGGACTGATTAGCGAGCGGACGCGACTGCGTCTTGTGATTCTCTGAGGGAAATACATTGTCTTTGTGAGTTAGTTAGCTAACTAGACTATTTCCCCGTATTATTCAAGCCTGCCTGGAGGCATATGTTCATGGTTGATTTTCCGAAATAAGGTAATTCCTCTTGTATCGAACTTTAGGCTATCATCTAGAGGTTCGTCATTTTGTCGCCTTTTTGCTCGCCTGTGTGATTCAAAATGGAGAGGTACTTTGACTAGGATTAAGTCACCGGTATCTTTATACCTGAACTAGTTATATATCTATGGGTCGCTCTAGACCAACAAGACTATTGTCTGTGTTCCAGGATTCGTTATATCAGAGATCACGTCCAAGTCAGATGGTTAGACTTAGGAAGGTTATAAAGGTCGAGCTGACCTGTAATCCATGTATGCTACTCACGTGCAGACAGTAAACGGACGTATTGTATACATCTGATCTGCTAGCATCAGGAAGGAATAATTATTATTGTCTATGAACATTAAGGATCTGCAGCTGACCACGGTTGCAGAAGTTATATGTATTATTTATCAAGCTTCGCTATGATATTTGTTTTTCCATACAACTATTGAGTATTGACTTCTACATGACTGTCAGTTAACATGAGTTTGAATGCTGCATTCGTTGTGCTATGCCGATGATAACATAAGTATCATGACTGTTTTGTGGCGTGCAATAAATGGTATAAACCTAAAGCGAAGTTACCATTTTTATGACTCTACACGTCATGTTGCCTGTGGTGTACCCTGTGAACTGTTCTACTGCAACACACACAGCAACAATCTAAACCAGATAAGACACCCACATCTTGCATTGTAATACCTGGTGTCGATAGAGGTGGTAATTCGACGGCATCCTAAAACCACCCTTATCACTCATGCAAATTTATCTACTTAACATAAAGCTCAAGTAAATTTATGTACTTAACATAAAGCTTATGCAAATTTGCCAAAAAAACGCCATTACTAATTTAAATAGGTAGTGATGCAACGCGTGACGTCAGACCAATAAAATAAATCGTAAGCTTCCGCATTGGAAAAGACTAACCAAAGGGAAAGAGACTACTGGCGTGCACCGCTCAACTATTTGGGTTTATAAAGAGACGATAGATTCCTTTTCTAGGACAACATCATCTCAGGACATCAGCACTATAACCAGCGTCCTTTTCAGGACGTCCACAGCGCTCACACATTGTTCGATAGAAATATACTAAAATGGTTCGTACAAAGCCAAATGCGAAAAAGAGGAAAATCTATAGAAGCCCTCAAACGCTTGTCAGCAGCAGCAAACAAGAACCAGCAAAGAACCACGAGAGTCGGCCAGAGAGCACGATTAATCCAACTTCTAGCATCGGGGCCGGTCCCTCTCAGAAGCCGAGCAAAGCAACCATCGACACGACCGATGAACAACCCAAAGCATCGAAGACAGAAGTCAACCAGGCTCCGAAGACTGACAAAGTAACATCACCGATAAAGCACAATGTCGAGGCGGCGGCTCCAGTGTGCAGTGACCAGACAACAGCTGCAAAACACGGCCACAAAACTTCGAAGACAGAAGATAGCAATGTTTTGAAGCCCGTCAAAGTTAAAGCACCACCAAACCAAGATATCACAGTCGAACCTCCATCACACAGCGACCAGAAAAATTCGGTAAAACGAGATCAGAGGCAGACAACCAGCCAGTATGTGACTCAGTCCCGCAGACCGCATGCTCAAACTGAGACAGATGTCGGAATGAGCCAACTTCAAAAGCAAAAGAATGCCGTTTCCCACGTGGCACTGCAGGAAAGGATAATTAAGATCACACAGACGTCAGGAAGTGAGGCCTCGCTCAGGGCCTTACCCGACGACAAAGTGATCGGTATCCTTGAGGCAATAACGGGCAGGAGAAGTATCTCTAAAGTTTCACGACACGACAACGGAGTTATAATAGCTCTAAACAACACGGAGCAGACAAATCAACTGATGGTCGAACTTGAATCCGGACACAAAGAAGTCCAGCTGCCCCACCAGATTAAAGCTACTGTGGAAATATTCAAGAAGACCAAAAAGATAGTTGTGAGAGGGATCGACAACAGCCGGTCTACACAAGAGGTCCACAGCCGCCTACAAGAAGAAAACAAGAACATCAACATAACACAGGTTGAAAGACTGAAGACATGGGACAAGAAGGACACAAACCTAGTTATCCTAACTATCGAGGGGACTTCAAGACCAAGGCAACTCAACCTAGACGATAGATGTCGAAAAACAGAAGAGTACATTCCTCCTGTTATGCAGTGCTCAAACTGCCAACAATTCTCGCACACTAAGAAAACATGCAGGAGAGAGGCAGTTTGTCGATACTGTGCGGGAAGTCACACTTACAATGAAGGTCCTCATGCGAAAAATGATGATAACTATAAAGTGCGCAACTCCAACAGAACCTGCGCAAACTGTCTTGGGAACCACGGAGCAAGATACCGTGGCTGTCCGACCTTCTATGAAACAAAGGCCATACTGAAGGAATCTGTAACCAAAAACATCTCCTTCAGAGAAGCAAGAAACCGAGTGGCTTCAGGCGGCACTGGTAAACAAGAACAGCACACAAGAGCCCAGCTGATAAGACTAGCCACAGATATGCGAGACATAAAACAACAACTCAAAGTCGAGACGAACAAGCAACACAACGAAGACTCAGATGCCATAAGAGACGAAACAATAGGAGCCGTACAGAGCGCCCAGGCAATATTACAAGAAATGAAAACTATCAAACACGAGATAGAAGTCGACATCGCCAAACTCACAGAGCTAAAGGAAGAGAACGAAGAAATCCTCAAAAGAATTGAAACAGAGAGAAAGATAGCTGAGGATACCCTTACAAAAAGTAGAGAACAAAACAAAGAAACTAAAGACAAAATAAAAACCGAAATCGTGCAGGAAATACAAAGCAAACTAGAAAGAAGAGAAGCAGCGGAAATAAACATAATCTTAAAAAGCATAATGGAGATGCTACCAAAAATAATAGCGACAGCCTTTGAACAACACAAAACGGTAACAGACAACAACAAGTAGCTACAGAACAGGCAGCTAGTGATCCTTTTCAGGAACAATCAGCTCAAGGACTCGGAAAGCGATACCAACGAAGACTAACCTATATACCGCAATACAACCGTTTGTAACTCGTAAGGCAGGAAAGGAACTCCATGAGAACGCCACGACACCATAAAAATACAAGCAACGACGAAGGATCCAGACAGTCAGCTAGTAGTCCTTTTCAGGGCTAATCATTTCCAGGACTAGGAAAATGATACCAGCGAAGATGTTAACACACTATATACCCCAATATAACCGTTTGCAACCCTTCAATGGGTTTTGGTTGAACAGGGTATCACAGCAAAATATTAGACCCAAAGAAAGAAAGAAAACTTTTCTAGGAGTGTTAGAGTGAGCTTCCTGCCTTACAGTGTTCCAGAAGTACTTAGCAGAGAGAAGCATCAGCACCAGAAGTGAAGACGTGTGCCTATAGATTATCTTCTATTGAGAGAAGACTTGCTACTAGTCATGATATAACTGATGACTATATTTCAGTGTGTTTTATTCAAACTGGAATTACAGGTTAGTAGACAATCGAGTTTCCTATCTGTATATTTGATTGTTACAAAAAATCAAATTGTGGAGGAAAGACTAAGGCTTGTCAAGTACTTTCAGGTATACATGCAGAAGAGTCAGTGTTATTGAACCACCACCGCGATTAATCGAGCAAAGGGAATTTAATCGATTAATAGAACACAAGGATATTGATCGATTAATCGAACACAAGAATTTTAATCGATTAATTGAACATAATAAGATTAATCAGTATCACCACTAATGAAGATCACACCATCCAACCTAAGTCCGGTAACTAAGAACCTGGGTTGCCCTATCCTCAAGTAGTTTACCATCTCTGGCGATAAGCCAGCACCAACCTGAAGGAATCCTCATTAAGTGTAATCATCTCCCCGGTTACATAAAAAAAAACATTATTTGGTGCCGTGACGGTTACAGCAGATGTGGGAACGGTAGAGATAAAATTTCCCACTATATAATATTTGCCACAAACTCATCTACTTAGGATGATTGCCACCAAGATCGCATTGTCTATAGTTCTATACATGTAACTAGATCTGCAGTATGCATCATTGCCTTTTGATATGTCATCGTAAGAAAGAAGAACAAAAGAAATTAAGAAGGAGATTCGGATGATAGAACCAATAAAGCCAGAAGACATTTGTTTCCTATGACTTCTATTGAGTTGATCTCTAGTTGATTCCGTTGAAATTCAAGTTGCATTCTACGTACCTGCCTTGATCTGTTAAGGGTCAAGTTTATTACTTGACAATGAAGAACATTAAAACGAAAGGTCCAGAAAGAAAAAAAAAAACATCCTCAACTATTGTCCACCAGGTGATAGATTACTACCACTTACGCACGCAATTTTATTCACAATCACGAGCCAAAAGAACCTGTGACACCTGTCCCCTTGCTTTATTTTAACATAATTTTAACGTTTAAAAAAAATGAAAGGGTATTTAATGGCTCTTTTATTATGAAACTAAATGATTGAACTTCGCGTCATCTCTTGACGGGTTACTCGCGAAGACCCGCTATGTGGGATGATTCTAATTGCTGATTAAAGCAATTTTCCAAACAGCTGGTGCAAATGCTTCTGTCACACTGATCAATGCATCATGAAGAGATTGACAGGTGTGCGTGTTCTTTTAATAAGTGTGCAAGATAACTTTCGCTCAAAGTACTGTGCCATGCGCGCTTTTGCGTATTTTCCCAAAAAGCTGTAACGATTGTTTCTTCCTTTCAAACACAGACAGCCTGTATAAAAGTAATCATGGGCTCTTGCAGAGGTGTTTTTTGTAGCAATTTATTTTACATGATGTAGACGTCAGTCCCACGCACAACCTCATTTAAGTTGTGTGGCATTCTCCGGTCAATGTGCTTTAACCGTGGGATCTATCTCAGATAGTTATATCGCAATAATACTAATTGGTTAAACACCAGAGCCAGGGCCGTTCAATCGACGACAGTGGTAACAAGAAGAAAATAACTTCTGTTATCGTCTTGTTTTTCAAGTTCAAATTCAATTTATCCTCAAGTTGTAACTGGAACCAGATAAATTTTGTTAAAAGATTTTGGAACTTCTTCTTAATCCTGGGAGAGATTCGTGATTATCTCATTCTGTGGAATGTCTAATAATCAGAAACTTCAAATCTTGAGGCGATAAAATTATTTAATCGGGATTGAAACATAACGAAAAAGTCCAAAGAACTCAAAAATTTCAATTCCAATAAAACACAAGACGACACCCAAACGTAGTCGGGCAATTTAAATCGACGAAGTATCAACACATTTTGTGTGAACCTTTATTTTTCAGACTCATTCAGCAGACGCCTTTTAATGAGAAGTACGGTGAAATAAAACCATGCACTGCGTCAATGGGGTGTCGTCGATCAATAAAGTCGAATTTAGAAGTCATATGGTTTCTGTTAGTTTTTTTTTTTTTTTTTTTTTTTGTCTCAAAATAAAATTTTAAAAATACGTAGGTGTCTTGTTACAATACAAAATCAGTCGTTCTTGAGCAACAGTGTGGGGTTCATTTGTTACGAGATGCATAGTCTAAGTTAATAAATTTCAATCCTTGATTCGATTTTTCATTTTTAGGTTCTTACAGTAAATTTTCTTTGATCGTGTCGAATTTATAGGTGTTTATAGAATGCAGTACGTGTCTTCATCACCATCATCATGTGACATATTCTCTCCAGAACGTTGTCTCCATTACAGCTGCTCCGAACGCATAAGGATTCTGGGCAAGTCGACCTGCATCACCCAAAGTTCAGACTCTCTGGGATATCTTGGATCCACCGTCGTCTAGGTCGTCCCCTTCCCCTTTTTTCAGGGACCATGCCTTCCATTACTAATTTTTCCAGACTATGTCTTTTTATATGACCGACCAATACGTGTCTTACTCTTTGGAAAACTGAATCGCCTGACATTTTATCATAGCTTATATGTTTCTTCTTGATTCGTTAGCTCCTGATTGACAATGCAGTCAGTGGGGAAATCACGCCGAGTGGCGTCTTAAGGGTATAGTCCGTTCGGAAATTCGTGCCCACACATTGAACGTTGTAACTTTGCAACCCCTTGACGGATGTTATTGAAATTTGCTACGTGCCCTACTGATATCAATGCAGTTATTAATATATTTTATGCCCTTACAAAACTCATGTCATGTTCGAATTTTCTTCTTTAAGTTATATAAAAAAAACTCTTACCGTTGTCTGGGTTAATTTTTATTAGTTTTACAGGAAAGTTACAAGATCCGTTCAAAAAATGCGCACTTAATTTTTGTTGCAGCACAGCACAAGCGATGAAATGTGCTATTCGATATTTTTTTTGTTTGAATTAGTGTAGTGACTACATGTCCGCACCAGTGCGCATCTATTGCACACAGTCGCGAGTAATTATTTCAGCGGCGTATGCTAATTGCAATGAGTTGGCTGCAACGGAACAAAACGACACCAGCGTATAATTTATTAATAAACTAAACTGCATAATTATGAAAAGCGCAATGAATCTGAAATGCAAATTTATCACTTTGCAGAAGGTAACTGTTATATTGTACAGGCATTTTCGCAGAGAGGCTAAGATGGGTTGTTTATACCACGACATCCAAGAACCAGGTAGGAGAACACGAAAGGCCCTGGGTGTGGATAGAAGATCTTTTCGACGTTGGATACAACAGGACGGTGATTGTACAGAGGCTGCGGTTAAGCAAGGAAGGAAGAAAAAAAATTGATGATTTTGACAAGGATGTAATTAGACGTTTGATTTTGAAGATGTTTAATGCCAATCAACTTGTTACTCTCCGCATGCTGAAAAGTCGGCTGCAAGCAGAATGTGATATTAACGTCTCAAAAACAACTCTTTGGCAACTTGTCAGAAGTGTCGGCTTCACTTTTAGAAAAACGTCTGGCGGAAGGAATTTTTTTATGTGAAAAACCACATCTGGTTGCAGCTCGAAGCAAATACCTTAGGCAGATTCGTGAGAGAAGGCAAGACGGCTATGATATAGTGTATTTGGACGAATCTTGGGTTAATGCTCATCATACGAACGAGAAAGAATGGCAATCTGTTGACGGAGACCATAGAAGGAAAATTCCCAGCAGCAAAGGTCAACGCATTATATTAGCACATGCTGGCAGCAGACAGAATGGGTTTGTCCGTGATGCAGAGCTTATTTTTCTATCAAAGTCTGTAGATGGTAGGGACTACCACAGTGAAATGAATGGGCAAATTTTTCGAGATTGGATAGTGAATACACTCCTCCCGACTCTAGATAGGCCGTCTTGCCTGGTGATGGATAATGCGTCCTATCATAATGTTCTAGCGCAGGAGGATAAAGCTCCCACTTCGGCAAGCACGAAAGACGAAATCAGGAGGTGGCTTGTGAATGAAAATATCTTCGCTGACAACAGCTATTTAAAACCAGAGTTGTTGCAGCTTGTGAGACAGAGGAATAAAACAAAAGTGAATCTGATTGATAAAATCATCCAAGAGCAGGGTCATGTTTCTCTTCGACTCCCACCTTACCATTCTCACCTTAACCCAATAGAGCTGGTTTGGGCTAGAGTTAAAGGGCAAGTGGCCGCCCAGAACACCACTTTTAAAATGTGCGATGTTAAAGACATGACTCGTGAAGCCCTTTCACGAATAGACTCAGAGTACTGGGCTAAATGTGAAGAACACGTGCTACAGGAAGAAGAAGATTACTGACAGCGAGATGGCTTGCAGTTTATCCAACCAATAACTGTTGTGAACTTATTGGAGTCGTCCGATTCGGAATGAGGCACGTCGATCGCATTCCTACGTTTGTGATAAACTAACTTCATATGCCAATCTATAATAACACATAAACAGTTACGATTCGTCATAGCTTCCTGATGATTTACTGCTATCATTGTTCATTATCAGAACATCATTCCTCGTATCAAAATCACGTGAACAACCAATCACACATTTAGGACACGCCTATGAACCGTTTTGTCGCACAAATGTTGTGATTTACTGTAAGAATTAATGTTACGGGCAGATTTAGGCAAATGTTCCAAGAAGATCAAAGAAAATCGCCGTTTTGCAAATTTCGCGACAGCTGTGGATGTAATTATCGCAAAATCTTAACTGCTTGGAAAATCTAAGACTGCATGCAAAAATTCATGTCCATACAACAAACAGTTATGGAGAAAATTGACGCTTTCTGTGGGCACAAATTTCCGAACGGACTATAGCAATAAACTGTCCCCATTTTGCTCGATCGGTGGCCTTCCTTTGTGCTGTGCCCCAACTCTGGTTCATGCCTTGCATCTCAGCCTTCACTGTTCTCCGCCAGGCTGTCCTTGGTCATAGCTTAGATTTCATTGCTGAAAATAGCGAATATAATACTCACGGAGACTCCAAACCTTTCTTATCGATCGCAACGACAAGATTGATCATATGTCATAGTCGTCTGACTATGTATGTCCCGCTGTATTATGCAGTAGGAGGGAACTAAAATTTGAATTTTAAATCGTACAATGATTTTCTCCTAGTCTTCAGAAAAAAGGCAGAGGGCGTTTCAAAATTGTACAGTCTTCTACATTTTTCTTGCTCTTCTGACAAGACGTCCGATTTCCACCATCGCTTTGCAAAAACTGTCTACTAGCTCAGGGGTTTCTAGTCTCAAATAGAAACTGACTGACCACGTTACAATACTATTAATTATTTGCTTGTTTACGCATTTCTCAGAACTGTAAATCCGCCATTTCCAACATTTATTTCCCCTTTTCCGGTGCTTCTTTTTTTTTGTCCAATGACGTCATCAGAAAAACTCCACCAAATAAGTACTGTGTTACCCCGCGGCTACAGTTGCTCTTACCATATTCCTGGGGGAACAGTAATCCTATTTTTTCCTGTGTCTCCACAGAGACCGCCGGGAAAGTATTTGTATACTTGATTTGTAACAAATTCAGATAATCACTTGTTATTTATTGGTATCAGAATCGGCAGACGGCAGTTCACATTCTCAGACGGCAATCCACTAGTCTCATGCATTAAATTGGTACACTAAAAAGTACTCAAGAATACATAATTTATATTGTATGGGGAAAAGTTTTAGGAAATAGTTCTAGATTCGTGTAGAAAAGGCGGACTGTTACGCGTAATTTGGACAGATATAGATGGACTTGGGCGAGGTAGGATCCAAGATAATTTAAAATGCACATAAAGATACATTGCGAGATTATTCAAACTCAGAAGAGACAATATTGATTACAGATAGGCTTAGCTTTACAGATGGTCAGAGAGTCCAATGAGGACGTTTAATTATACTAAGTGTATGAATATTGTATATCTTTATCTTACTTACTTATTCGTTATTCTTCTGCCGTGGGATGTAGATGTTTGTAAGAGAGAGCGCCATACTATTCTATCGACTGTCTTCTTCCTGGATTGGTTTCATTCTAGCCCTCGGTCCTTCAAAGATTGTGTAATGTTGTCCTCCCAGCGGACTTTAGGTCGTCCTGGAGGTCTGGATCCCTGGCTCTTAGTTTCCCATGATTGTCATGGTAGCCGATCTTCTCCCATTCTGCAGACATGGCCAAACCATCTCAGTTGGGACTGTTCTACTTGGGTCTGCAAGCGTTGGGTTACTTCAACCACCTTTATCAGATACCTCATTTCTGAGGTTTGGATCTGGCTTTTGTGGGTTGTAGTCATTGCCCATGACTCGCATCCATATGTCAAGACTGGGACATAGGTGGAGCGGTATACAGCCATCTTCGTCTTCTTACCAACCTCTCTCTTGATGAGGAATCCTCGAGTTATGGCTTGAAAAAGTCTCCCAGCTGCTGCTCTTCGGGTAGCCAACTCTTCTTTGATACCTCCCTTCCGGTCTATGACAGCTCCAAGGTATTTAAAGTGGTCGACCTGCTCCATGGATGCATCTTTGTTTCATAGATCTGGAAAAGGCGTTTGACAGGGTCCCCTGGAGCAAACTTTGGGACTGTTTGGCAAGGAAGAATATTCCAGCACCTCTGATTCATGCTATACAGAGCTTCTACAAGTCTTGCAGAAATTATGTTAGGACAGCAAACCATAAGTCAGAAGAGTTCAGGACCACCACTGGTGTAAGACAAGGTGATATCCTATCACCTTACCTCTTCATACTCCTTATGGACGATGTCATCAAGGCATGTAAGGAGAGAACAAGAAAGTATTCAGTGGGGTACTGGAAGATGAGACAGGTCTATATTTCGGAGCTGGCATTTGCTGATGATGTTGCCCTGATTGCTAAATCAGAGGCACATCTCCAATCCAACCTGCAAGTCTGGAAGGAAGAGCTGGAGAAGAGAGGGATGGTCATAAGCAGCTCTAAAACAAAATCCATGGTGATATCACGAGAAGAAAGAAAACATCAGATTAAGTTGGGAGAACAGGTCCTGGAGCAGGTCGACCACTTTAAATATCTCGGAGCTATTATAGACCGAAAGGGAGGCATCAAAGAAGAGTTGGCCACTCGAAAAGCAGCGGCTGGGAGACTTTTTCAGGCCATAAATCGTGGATTCCTCAGCAAGAGAGAGGTTGGTAAGAAAACGAAGATGGCTGTATACCGCTCCACCTATGTCCCAGTCTTGACATATGGATGCGAGTCGTGGGCAATGACTACAACCCACAAAAGCCAGATCTAAACCTCAGAAATGAGGTATCTGAGGAAAGTGGTTGAAGTAACAAGAAGAGACATGGTCCGCAACCAGACGATCCGTCAAGGCCTAAAATCCCATCCGCTGCAGACCCAAATAGAACAGTCCCAACTAAGATGGTTTGGCCATGTCTGCAGAATGGGAGAAGATCGGCTACCACGACAAGCATGGGAAACAAAGAGCCAGGGATCCAGACCTCCAGGACGACCCAGAGTCCGCTGGGAGGACAACATTAGACAATCTTTGAAGGACCGAGGACTAGAATGGAACCAGGCCAGGAAGAAGACAGCTGATAGAATGGTCTGGCGCTCTCTCTTCCAAACCTCTACACCTCACGGTAGAAGGGGAACGACTAAGTAAGTAAGTAACGTAAAGATACATTGCGAGATTATTCAAACTCAGAAGAGACAATATTGATTACAGATAGGCTTAGCTTTACAGATGGTCAGAGAGTCCAATGAGGACGTTTAATTATACTAAGTGTATGAATATTGTATATCTTTATCTTACTTACTTATTCGTTATTCTTCTGCCGTGGGATGTAGATGTTTGTAAGAGAAAGCGCCATACTATTCTATCGACTGTCTTCCTCCTGGATTGGTTTCATTCTAGCCCTCGGTCCTTCAAAGATTGTGTAATGTTGTCCTCCCAGCGGACTTTAGGTCGTCCTGGAGGTCTGGATCCCTGGCTCTTAGTTTCCCATGATTGTCATGGTAGCCGATCTTCTCCCATTCTGCAGACATGGCCAAACCATCTCAGTTGGGACTGTTCTACTTGGGTCTGCAAGCGTTGGGTTACTTCAACCACCTTTATCAGATACCTCATTTCTGAGGTTTGGATCTGGCTTTTGTGGGTTGTAGTCATTGCCCATGACTCGCATCCATATGTCAAGACTGGGACATAGGTGGAGCGGTATACAGCCATCTTCGTCTTCTTACCAACCTCTCTCTTGATGAGGAATCCTCGAGTTATGGCTTGAAAAAGTCTCCCAGCTGCTGCTCTTCGGGTAGCCAACTCTTCTTTGATACCTCCCTTCCGGTCTATGACAGCTCCAAGGTATTTAAAGTGGTCGTCCTGCTCCATGGATGCATCTTTGTTTCATAGATCTGGAAAAGGCGGTTGACAGGGTCCCCTGGAGCAAACTTTGGGACTGTTTGGCAAGGAAGAATATTCCAGCACCTCTGATTCATGCTATACAGAGCTTCTACAAGTCTTGCAGAAATTATGTTAGGACAGCAAACCATAAGTCAGAAGAGTTCAGGACCACCACTGATGTAAGACAAGGTGATATCCTATCACCTTACCTCTTCATACTCCTTATGGACGATGTCATCAAGGCATGTAAGGAGAGAACAAGAAAGTATTCAGTGGGGTACTGGAAGATGAGACAGGTCTATATTTCGGAGCTTGCATTTGCTGATGATGTTGCCCTGATTTCTAAATCAGAGGCACATTTCCAATCCAACCTGCAAGTCTGTAAGGAAGAGCTGGAGAAGAGAGGGATGGTCATAAGCAGCTCTAAAACAAAATCCATGGTGATATCACGAGAAGAAAGAAGACATCAGATTAAGCTGGGAGAACAGGTCCTGGAGCAGGTCGACCACTTTAAATACCTTACTTACTTACTTAGTCGTTCCCCTTCTACCGTGAGGTGTAGAGGTTTGGAAGAGAGAGCGCCAGACCATTCTATCAGCTGTCTTCTTCCTGGCCTGGTTCCATTCTAGTCCTCGGTCCTTCAAAGATTGTCTAATGTTGTCCTCCCAGCGGACTCTGGGTCGTCCTCGGGGTCTGGATCCTTGGCTCTTTGTTTCCCATGCTTGTCGTGGTATCCGATCTTCTCCCATTCTGCAGACATGGCCAAACCATCTTAGTTGGGACTGTTCTATTTGGGTCTGCAGCGGATGGGATTTTAGGCCTTGACGGATCGTCTGGTTGCGGACCATGTCTCTTCTTGTTACTTCAACCACTTTCCTCAGATACCTCATTTCTGAGGTTTGGATCTGGCTTTTGTGGGTTGTAGTCATTGCCCACGACTCGCATCCATATGTCAAGACTGGGACATAGGTGGAGCGGTATACAGCCATCTTCGTTTTCTTACCAACCTCTTTCTTGCTGAGGAATCCACGATTTATGGCCTGAAAAAGTCTCCCAGCCGCTGCTTTCCGAGTGGCCAACTCTTCTTTGATGCCTCCCTTTCGGTCTATAATAGCTCCGAGACACTTTAAATACCTCGGAGCTATTATAGACCGAAAGGGAGGCATCAAAGAAGAGTTGGCCACTAGAAAAGCAGCAGCTGGGAGACTTTTTTCAGGCCATAAATCGAGGATTCCTCAGCAAGAGAGAGGTTGGTAAGAAAACGAAGATGGCTGTATACCGCTCCACCTATGTCCCAGTCTTGACATATGGATGCGAGTCATGGGCAATGACTACAACCCATGAAAGCCAGATCCAATCCTCAGAAATGAGGTATCTGAGGAAAGTGGTTGAAGTAACAAGAAGAGACATGGTACGCAACCAGACGATACGTCAAGGCCTTAAATCCTACCCCCTGCAGACCCAAGTAGAACAGTCCCAATTAAGATGGTTTGGCCATGTCTGCAGAATGGCAGAAGATCGGATACCACGACAAGCATGGGAAACAAAGAGCCAAGGATCCAGACCCCGAGGATGACCCAGAGTCCGCTGGGAGGACAACATTAGACAATCTTTGAAGGACCGAGGACTAGAATGGAACCAGGCCAGGAGGAAGACAGCCGATAGGATAGTCTGGCGCTCTCTTTTCCAAACCTCTACACCTCACGGTAGAAAGGGAACTACTAAGTAAGTAAGACCTGCTCCATAACCTGTTCTCCCAGCTTAATCTGATGTCTTCTTTCCTCTCGTGATATCACAATGGATTTTGTTTTAGAGCTGCTTATGACCATGCCTCTCTTCTCCAGCTCTTCCTTCCAGAGTATATCTTTATCAGGGTTTCTTAACCGTTTTTATGCTATGGATCCCTTTGATTGTCCGATGAAGGCTATGGACCCCTGTATTTGTCCAATGAAAGCTATAGACCCCTTTGATTGTCCTGTGAAAACTATGGACTCATTTGATTGTCTGATAAAAGCTATGGACCCCTTTGATTGTCCTATGAAAGCTATGGACCCCTTTGATTGCCCGATGAAAGCTATGGACTCTCTTGATTGTCCGATGAAAGCTATGGACCCCTTTGATTGTCCTATGAAAGCTATGGACCCCTTTGATTGTGCGATGAAAGCTATGGACTCTCTTGATTGTCCGATGAAAGCTATAGACCCCTTTGATTATCCAAGGAAATCTATGGACTCCCTTGATTGTCCGATGAAAGCTAAGGACCCCTTTGATTGTCCTATAAAAGCTATGGACGCCCTTGAATGTCCGATGAAAGCTATGGACCCCTTTGATTGTCCGATGAAAGCTATGGACTCCCTTGATTGTCCGATGAAAGCTATGGGCCCCTTTAATTGTCTGATAAAAGCTATGGACTCTGTCACAAGATGGATTTTGGGGCGACCTCTTTCCGACTTCTCTTTTACTACGGCAGTAATCAGTTACATTTTTGTAATGATTTTATTGCTATTTTTTCCGAGTCGCCCCCATTTCTTTCTCTGTCCACTGTAGCATATATTTTGTATTTTCCTTCTTACACCCCTCTCATAGATAAGTGTCGTGTGAAATTCTAATCCACATATATAAATTAAAACGTAAATGTAAAGCCTAACAAATAAATTTAATATTCCATTCATGTCATTTTATACACTAAGTTACCATAAACGAAAGACAGATGGACTAAGGATAGAAAGAAAGGGAGGGGCTGAAAGCCGGAACGCAGGCAATACTACCACAGTCTCGCGATACACAATTAATGCCACCCCTAACACGCGTGTAAGGCCACAAGCACTAGCTTTTTTTTCAAATCGACAGTGATAAAAAACACTACCCATACGAGTTAGGTTTTAAAAACCTGAAAAACGCTTATTAGGAAACATGACATTATACTGGTTTACGTTTGAAAACATTACAGTACCCAGACACCACATCGTATTCGAAGTGAACAGGAGGTAGAAGAAAATGCATATTTTGAACGCAGCCCCTTAGCCCCATTAAATTTATATATTTGGGTTCCTTAGGACTTGCTGGCAAAGAATATGTTAAACGTTACGCAAATAGTCTAGGAATTAACAAATTATAGCCAAAAGAAATAGTGAGGGATGTCAGGCAAAACCCAAATCAGAATCGCTCAGTGGCAGATTTTCACACCACCATTGTACGGGAAATAGGCTGACATGTTACCTCCTATTTGATTGGCGGAAAGTAAATGTAAGGCTAAACACGATTAGTCGGACTATAAATATAGATTCTTTGTTGTTAGGGAAACGGGAGTAGGAGTACTTTTTTTCAA
This sequence comes from Oreohelix idahoensis, assembly GCA_024509875.1. Taxonomy (NCBI): domain Eukaryota; kingdom Metazoa; phylum Mollusca; class Gastropoda; order Stylommatophora; family Oreohelicidae; genus Oreohelix; species Oreohelix idahoensis. The sequence continues at coordinate 329,017 of JAMPIV010000150.1, forward strand.
ACGCTTGTGTAAACATGGCACGATTGGTTAGACCCGCCAATATAGTCAATCAGAGGCGTCAGGTCAGCACCACATTTTCAAATAAACTTACTAAAGAACCAGTGCGTTGAGCGCCAGTGCATATTTTTCTAAATAAAAGCCTGGGACATCGGCAGATCGAAATTGTGCTATATTCATTGCCAGTCAACGTAACTGTGTATTATTCCATGAATTGTGGGACCGTGGTCCAAAAGTTATTGAGCAGCACCTGGTCTGAGCTTTGCTGAACCTAGAGGCTGACAGCATACTCCTGGGTCCAGATAGTGACCAGTGAGGTGTCTCCAGAACATAGGGAGCCTATCGAGCAGAGGAGTCTTTCCTGCCGCCATCACGAAAGATAAGCGTCTGTGTCCAGAGGAGCTCAACATTATGCCCCCCCTCAAAATCTGACTTTATAATAAAACAGAGGGAAAATACAGTGTTTAAATTGATAGGAACTGTGAACTTTTCCCCATACTATTTCCAAGATAAACAAACACTTGAAGTCATGATGACAAATAACAACATAGCTTGAAAAAACAAAACCAGTATTACCTCATATTACTACTACACAACTGACACACATAGGATAATATTAATAAAATATGTCACTACAAGGTTCATATTGATAAATTCTGTACATATAAATTGTAATTACAATTGATTGTGATTCCTGGTTCACTTTGTATTTGAATCAGGACACAAATATTAGGGAAAGTAATTAATACATATTTATATTTGAAAATTTACCAGTGCCTCATTTAAGATAGTCTTATAGAGTGTTAAATGTGTGTGAGTGTCACAGTGTTGTCAAGTGTGGTGGAATAAATTAAATTGTTTATCTGTCTGTTGTTGTTGTGACTTACACTTCATCATATACATACCCTAGACATTTAACGTAGTCATCACAATATTCCAGAATAATTCTGACTGAGTTATAATGTGGTAGCAAGTAAGGTTATCTGTAAAACACTACACCTATTAGATACAGATACCTTCACAGCTGATCTCAGTCAGTACACTAAGTCCCCTATAAATATTTATAACATCCCACTTTACCACAATAAGCCATCACGTCTGTTTGTTACCCGTCCCTTCCCTACAGCTTTGCAAGAAGAGGCAGAGATAATAGTATCGACAACCATGTTGGTTAATATTGGCAGCGGCCGACATCAGACATCAGCTGAACACTAAATCGCTTAACGTATTTGCTTAATTGCTGATAAGGCGAGACTTCCCTCGTCGCAAAGCTGGTAATACGGGATGACACATTTTGGACAGACTGGACTGATAAGATTACTTTCGATAAAGTAATAAGATGTTACATCTTACACACATTGCTAAGAGAGTTTACTGATGTGTTTGTGAGTTGGTACACAAGGCATCGGAGGTTTGATTGCCATATATGGGAAACGTGTCCTTTGCGCGTTTCATTGTTAAGACACTGTGAGATTCACGCTTGCCAAGACAAAACCAGACCCTTCCAATGTGTGGTGGATTTGGTGTTATAGATGTTATTATTTAATATTATTTGTTTACCAAGTGAGGTCAGCTGTGTAGGCCCTGAGTTTAGTGGTTGATGGTTAAGTATTTTCAGGGAACCTAGCTGCTACCACCCTATGATCTCACTTAGCTCTAGATTTTTATTTATTAGATATGTGACTACGTCTAAGTGTCTAGGGTAATGAAGATATATTGCAGTGTAAGTCAAACAATACAAATACACTTTAATTCTACCACATAAATAGGACTGAGTCAATACTACAACCACAAACAGACTAACACTCTATGATATATCTTATAGAAGTCTGTGGCTGAATATTATGTAATAGTCTATATTACAATTTTATTTGCCCTGATTCAGAATTTTCTGAGTCAGGACCAACAACAAAATGAAATTTATGGTTTTATTTACATAAAATTAAATACCACAATGGATCTTCTGTCCATAAAAGAAATATTACAATCTAATTATATTTAGGTATTACTATAGACTAAGATAACACTGGTGATTAATGGCGGGTTGGGGTATTAGCATCATACCCTCTCTTTTCTCTATCTCTTGTGGAATGTTTATTCAACAGTCTATTTTATTTATTATGTTTTAATACAAGTGGATGAACTCTTAGTGCCGACACAAGGGCACTTATCTTTCTGTTGGTAGTAGTTACGATGCTGACAATCTCCTATATTTCATGGGTTAATTCGTGGTAGACAGCGTGTACCAGCAAAAAATTTCAATCGAATGACCAATCTGACACAGTCCCTGATGTAGTGTGGTAGACAGCGTGTACCAGCAACAATTTCATTACTTCTCTCTCGGAGATAAATACACCAGGATTCTGGCACTAGCTTAGTACCAGAACAAAAACCCTGAAACAAGGTTATGATTCTTTATAACAAATCTACAATATCATTCCACAAGTAATACATGGTATACTTCAATAAAAAGAAAAGGGTCAGATCCCTCTGACCAACCCATTTCAACCATTTTCATCTGAGATAACTCATACCAGTGCTCCTATTCTTTTCCCTAATGGCTACAACGCCTCTGACACTTCAACAATGATCCTCTCCCATAGGATAATGTGGGTTAGCTTTCCCACTGGTAACTGTGGAAATCATTTTAAGTTATACAACTCATGTCAGTTTTACTGCGTGTGAGCAACACCACAGGCCCTGCATAAGTCTGCTAGGGGACCTATGTACTTAGTCGCAACTTTCCCAATAAAGCAGTATCTCATATACCAAATTGTTTTTAATAACAAGGTTAATAATTTCGTTCTTACCACAATTCAATGGAAATATCACAAACATACGTTGACTGGCATTAGCATTAATATATATTTATTTAAGTTCAGCTTTGCCCTTGTCCAGACTGCCAAGGTTTTTTATTTTCACTCTTAGCACTGCTGTTCTCAACGCAGCTTGCATATTAACAATTATGTGTCAAATGGTGACAAGCCTTGGATGCTTTTTGCCAATATTACTAGACTGGCCCAATCACAGCGAGGGTCTAGCTATTCAATTCAAATTTGAAAAAAACAAAACTCCAAACATACTAGGAGTGAGTCTGCAAAATATATTTAGCTTTTTGGGCCAACCAATACCCTCCTTCCTATACTCCTATACTAACCAATCGGATTTGAATCACTCTAATGCCTCTTTTTTAAACTTGCGTCCCCAAATAACGCTATGGATAGAATGAGCAAAAACAACAGTCCGTCCGTCCTACCGTTCGTAGATATATAGTATTATTTCAATATCTTGGTTAATACTTGGACTACTATGTATTTTAAAACATATTATTGCTCAGGAGACTCTAAGCTATCCTTATATATGATTTTTATGGCCATATTCATTGTCGTTTTGATTTTCAATTTCGTCACTGTTGGTCGTCAATTATATACTTTTCCCTAAGTCGGCCATCTTTCCCCCCTTCTCTATCATTTTTTATTCAAAATAAAACAACTTGTTTGGGTTACGTCAGAAATACACTACTAGGCAGGAAATGAGAGCTGACTGTGTGTATGTATATACATTCTGGCGTGTCTAACAGCTTGGATATATGCATGGAACGGAGAGAATATAGTACGAGGCATGCATGTGGCTTTGCGTCTTGTTTTTCAAATCTGCTAAAGGCAATACTGTCGCGCGCTCATTACAATTTGGCATTTCAAAACCCAAACGCGTGACAATGGTATCATTTCTTCTGTCGCTCCTTCATCCACCTCCCTTCTTCTCTCTCTCTCGGTCTTGGAACAAAATACTCCTTGACCCTGCAAAAATGTTATTTTTAATTCTCAAGGACGAACTAGGAACGCGTGTAAGATTTTACGGCGGGATCATTTCTAAGCATTACCACTGCACAAAATTCAGCGCTCTACTGGAGTAGAAGACGACGATAGGCAAACACACACGGGCGGGTTTATTTATTATCATAGGAGTAAAATCTTACTGAATTTAGCGATTATCTCACAGATTTCGCTACACAGAGTGAAGCCTAGAATTCAGAATTTCCATTTATCAGACCGGACCTTGTGGAACAATCTTGAAGGACTTACATAGCCAGAAAAACTATTTTAATAAGGAAGGCTGAGGAAACTGAAACACACGGAGTCATAAAGGGAATTATCTTATAAAAGTAACGACCCACAAGAACACGAGTGAGAGGCCTAATCAAGAGCCTCAACTTCATTAATCTGAGCAAAATGTCTGTGAGCCAGGATTGGCGTAAGTTGTCATTTTATATTCTATATTTTTCATAACTAACATGTGAACAAATATGTATATATTGCCATGTGATTATTAATACGTGAAACTCGCTAGTGGATGTCCAAGTCATTTGAGGCTGGCAACCTCATCATATAGAATGATGATTTCATGAACCACCGCTGCACGGGTTGTGATTGCTTTATTGCTAGTTTCTTAAAGAGAACTAAAAGCAAAAGGTAATCCCAAGTTCCATATGGAGCTGGGAGGGAAAGATGAAAGAAATGATGTACATTCTAAGTATAATAATTACAGTTTCAAACCAGTGTAAATGTCTATGTAAACATATTCATTTTAAAGTTAATGAAAGTTTCAAACTTTTCAATCAGTGTAAATGTAAATGAAAACAGATTCAGTTTATATTGCGAACACTTTTCAAACAATAGAGATGTAAATGTAAACATATTCTATCTGCACTATTAACCTTTTCATTTAAATGTAAAATAATGATAAAGCTATTCAATTTAAATGTAAAGAAAGTTTCTCTCGAAGGATTAAGTTTAATTCTCATCGAGGGAAAATTCTGAGATAGATGGGATGGTAGAATAAGAGAAAGGGGACACATAAGTATGTGCCAGGAAACGCATTACTCAGGAGAGCGTTTCGTTTCTATTCTTTTACCATAGTTGTTGGTGCTGGTACCAGTGAAGGTACTAATCTTTGGAACAAAGTGAGGGTAGAAGTGGACTGACGTAGAAACGCGGGACCAGCTTGGCATTACTCCTTGATTATTCTGGGAGCGTGCTGCCCCTGTAAGCTTAACCAGAGCCGTGGAAACTCAAGTTACCTTTCTGCACAGAACCCAACAGCGGGAGCAGTAACTACTATTGGCAGCTAAGTGACACGTATAAGCTGCCAAAGTGAACTTTTTTCATAAAATCTACTATCATTCAGTGATGAACATTTTCTTTTAAACTATTCAATTATTTCAACCCTTGTTAAACTAAATGATTATTAAATTTGTTATTTGTAATTTTACAAATTTAACTTCGATTACATCATTTTAAATGTACTGCATGTTTGTCTCAGTTTACTAAACACACTTTTAACAGAGCTTTACCAGAATAATAAGAATTCCACTGAGTAAATCAGGGTGGGGACTTAACGAGTTAAACTTAATAATTGCTTAATCCTTCACAAATGTTGTCGGCAGATCATAGAATTAACGTGCTCAGCCAACGCAGCATTGCTTTCGCTTTTCTGAATATCTTGTGAAAACTCCCTTAGAGTAGAAGCGTCATTAACCTTCTATCTACATCTCTGCCAAGAGTAATCTTGTGCGAAGGTAGACACCTTTGACGACCCACTTTAGATGCTCTTGAGTTTTTGCCACTGTTGGACCAACAAAGCAGGGGAGGGAATACCGTCACAGACTCCTTTGATTGTCCAATGAAGGCTATGGACCCCTTTGATTTTTCGATAAAGTTTATGGACCCCTTTAATTATCCTATGAAGGCTATGAACCCTTTTATTGTCCGATGAAGGTTATGGATCCCTTTGACGGTCCGATGAAGGCTACCGACTCCTTTGATGATCCGTTGTAAACTTTGGACTTTGATTGTCCGATGAAGGCTATGGGGCCCTTTCATTGCTCGATGAAGCTATGGACCCCTTTGATTATCCGATGAAGGCTAATGACCCCTTTGATTAACCGATGAAGGCTATAGACACCTTTGATTGTCCGATGCAGGCTATGGAACCCTTTGATTATCTGATGAAGACTATGGACCCCTTTGATTGTCCGATGAAGGCTATGGACCCCTTTGATTGTCCGATGAAAGCTATAGGCCCCTTTGATTGTCCGATGAAGGCTATGGAATCCTTTGATTATCTGAAGACTATGGACCCCTTTGATTGTCCAATGAAGGCTATGGACCCCTTTGATTTTGCGATTACGGTTATGGACCCCTTTGATCGTCCGATGAAATCTATGGACCCATTTTATTGTCCGGTGAAAGCTATGGACCCCTATGATTGTCCGATGTATGCTATGGACCCCTTTGAATGCTCGATGAAGGCTATGGACTACTTTGATTGTCCGATGAATGCTATGGATCCCTTTGTCCGATGAAGGCTATGGACCCCTTTGATTGTCCAATGAAATCTATGGACCCATTTTATTGTCCGGTGAAAGCTATGGACCCCTATGATTGTAAGATGAAGGCTATGGATCCCTTTGTCTGATGAAAGCTGTGGACCCCTTTGATTGCTGGATAAAAGCTATGGACCCCTTTGATTGTCCGATGAAGGCTATGGACCCCTTTGATTGCTCGATGAAGGCTATGGACCCCTTTGATTGTCCTATGAAAGCTATGGACCTCTTTGCCCGATGAAGGCTAAGAACCGCTTTGATTGCTCGATGAAGGCTAAGGACCCCTTTTTGGACTAAAATGTACATAAAAGCAAAATAAATAAAAAAACTTGTGTACACGGACCCCCTAGAATCCATTCATAGTCTTTGGGGGTCCGTGGATCACAGGTTAAAGAACCCTGATCTAGAAGATATGGGCAAAGAAACTGTAGATAAAGCTTATGCAAACAAAATGATAATAGCAAACAAATACTATTGGTCACAAATTAAGAGGAAAACATATAAACAATCAATCAATATCTTTAAGCTCCTCAAGGAGCATAGGCCTTCAACAAATTCTCTTGTTACGTCCCATCCCCTAACATTCTTTCCATGTCGCCCTCGTCATTTTCAATTACGTCTCTAGCTCTCTTCTCCATGTGTTCCTCGGTCTGCCGCTACCTTTTCTAAACAATAAAGTAACCACACAAAAAAAAGAATGTATCTTATACGTGTTGCTTTAAACTTGTTTTTTTTTTCCATTGGATGTTTAGCACGTTTCCACTTGGCACTTTTCTTTCAACCATGAACATTTGTCCTTCATATATATATACAAACGCTTTAACTATATATACAAGTTATATATATATATATATATATATATATATATATATATATATATATATATATATATATATATATATATATATATATATATATATATATATATAAAGGTAAATGATCCCGTTACACTCCCATTCAGACATATTGGAAATATGGTGTTAGGCCCATATTTTCTTGACCATCGGCACACTAGGGGTGATGTGGTCAGCATCACGCCGGCCGCCTTAACCGTCCCAGAGTTGCTCTGGTACGCTGTTCATGAGGCTGGGTCGACCCAGTCTAACAAATCCCACCTCATCTGGGGATCGAACCATGGACCACCAAGCTAGGAAGCCAGTTCACTAACCACTGAGCTACCGCGGCTCCCATATATATATATATATAATGTGAAATATTTCCAAGCAAAGGAATAATGTATATGGCGTCTTCATCATTGACGTGTGGTGAGAAGATGTATTCCATTAGCTTTAACAATATGTGCACACTGCCGACTTGCCAGGTTTGTCGTGTTTGGGTTCCTTGTGTGGGACGAGCCCCCGGTGTCCCACGTGACAAGTGGGCGTAGTAACAACTCCGCTGTCAAAGAAATCGTCATTGATAATTACACCCACGGTTGAATAAATAAAAAATATGCTTAATTTGCAACGAAAAAAAAAAAAAGATTAATTATTCGCAGCTCATTTCTGTTTATCTAATAAGTCGGTCTTCTTCTTCTTCTTCTTCTTCTTCTTCTTCTTCTTCTTCTTCTTCTTCTACTTCTTCTTCTTCAAGTGTCATACCTGGTGGCATGGACGATCATGCCTCTCCATAACTTCCTGTCTCCAGTATTATTTATTAATTCTGTTTTTGATTTCTTTCCTTGCCAGGACGTTAAACTGTCCAGTATTTGCTGTCTTTGTCTTCCTCTATCTCTTTTCCCTTCAATCTTTCCTGGTGTCACGATGTATTCCAGTTTTCTTCTTCTCATTACATGCCCAAATAAAATGGACTGCTTCCTTGTAACATGAGAAGTAAGTTTCCTTTGGGCATTTGTTTCTTTCAAGACATCCTCATTACTCTTTGTAGTTTTTTTTTAACATTCTTCTGTAAAACCACATCTTTATGGCCTCTAGTACTTTTGTTCCATCTTGTTTACTAGTTGTCCATGACTCACATCCTTATGTAAGGATATTTATGTCATGTAAGTGGCCCACTGAGGGTGAAGAACATCCATTAACATTACCAAACACGAAGATTTTATCAACAGCAGTGCTCAAATTCCTTAATATTGATCGTATCAATAGCGTGACTACCGACAGTATAATTTGTAACTTCTCGCCCAGAACTTGACAGGTAATTATTCAGTCTGAACTCGCGCATCCCAGCAAATTGGAAATGATAATAAAATAAAAAGTGAGATCATTTGAATACTGGCACACGCTACTGAGTATTTATCAGAAGGTCTTGAACAAATGTTGATAGCGTTACAGGGCTGGCCGTGTTATGGAGTTCCCGGGGTCAGAGAAGTAGACGGAGATTAGAGTAACACACGGGGAAGAGAACTGGAGACAGATATGAAACTGACAGGTCGTGAACGTGTAGCACAGAAAAGTGAGATTTGGGGTGTATTTGTTGAAGACGTACCTGTGCTTCAAGGTAATTGTCACAAGTAGTAGGGTAGGCGCAAAACGGTTAGATTTCTGCAGGAGGAGCGTGACTTTTTATATAGCGATATATATTAGCCGGGGTGACTTCCTCTGACGATCAGCTGGCGTCCTATATTGTGTTTAGGTTGTTATGTGTTGTGTATTACACTATTTAGTTATACATATATTTAGACATATATTTAGACAATTTATATATTACAATATATATTACAAAACAGGGGTTACAATATATATTTATACATACAAACAGTTATACGATATATATTTAAATATATTACAATATTTAGACATATATGTTACAACAGTTATATATACATAGGTAACAAAGCGTTTAGTTAATATATTTTATTTTTCAAATAACAATATCATATAGTGGCATTGTACAGTATTTTTCAAATAACACACAGGCTCACATAGTGACATGTACGAGGGGCGTTCAGAAAGTAATGCATCACACCGTTTTTCTCAGGAGCTGTTTATTCAAAAAGCATGAAATTTATATACAATATACATGGATATGTCATGTAAACATCGGTATTATTCAACATAATCCCCATCAACTTGTACGGCTTTATTCCAGCGCGAAACAAGTGCATGTATTCCTAGCCCGTACCAGATTTTGTCTTGATCATGTAGCCATTTCTTCGCTGCATGAATCACTCCTTCATCATCTTCAAACCTTGTCCCACGGAGTGCATCTTTAAGTGGACCAAATAGATGAAAATCAGAGGGTGCCAAATCGGAATTATATGGTTGATGGGGTAGTACAGTCCAACCCCATTTGGTGATTGCTTCCCGTGTTGCCAGACTTGTGTGAAGTCGCGCATTGTCGTGAAGGAGAAGCAGGTCTGCTGGATTCTTGTGCGGCCGAACTCTGCGAAAGCGTTGATTGAGTTTTTTCAATGTATTAATGTAAGCTTGCGAATTGATTGTCTCTCCTCTTGGCATAATGTCCACAAAAATCACACCTTCAATGTCCCAAAGACAGTGATCATGACCTTTCCAGCTGAAGGAATTGTCTTGAATGTCTTTCTTCGTGGTGATTGTGGATGATGCCACTCCATTGACTGTCTTTTTGTCTCAGGTTCAAAATGATGTGGCCAGGTTTTGTCGCCTATAACGATCTTAGCCAAAAACTTGTGAATGTTCACAACAGTTTCCTTCTCTGCAACGAGAAATTCTATTACAATTCGCTGCTTATAACGCAAGTTGCTAACACGCTCCATTTCAACGGTTTAGGGCAGCCGTATTATTTGGCCTGTTGCAGTGCAATTTGGTGCGAACAATTGGCACATGCCATATTTGAAGTGTGCAAAATTTCTTGCTTCTATCTTCATTATTAGCTGAGAAAAACGATGTGGTGCATTACTTTCTGAACGCCCCTCGTACAGTATTTATATGGTAACACATAGGAGCACGTATTGGAAGACGGGAGTTGTGTACAGTATTTATATGAGTAGGGGTACATATTGGAAGACATAAAGGTAATATCACAGTAGCAAAGGTCTTTAATAAATATATCACAGTATGTTCTAGGTTGCAGGCTAGACCTTGAGGGAGGGGAGTCGTCGCGTCGTAAAAATAGGACAGAGAGTGCACGTGTATGTGTTGTATTGTGTTGGGTTGGTGTACAGAGTGGAAGAGAGATTTTTTTTGGGGGGGTAGGGAGTTTATGTATTGTATTGGGCGTGTGTTGTATTGTGTGGTATGGCTAGTATACAGAGAGTTTAGATGTTGAGGGGAGATGTGTTGACGTTGTCGGGATGCACCTGTCTCTTGATGTAAAAGTAAGACAGGGCATTTCTGTGTTGTTCATATGTGTAGATGGCGGAGTTGTGTGTTCTAAACCCGACATTTTTCCCGCCCTGTGCTTGTTGGGTGTTGAGGACTTCTAAAAAGGTATTTTTGTCTATTGTGTTGTGGTGTTTGCTCAGTCCTTTTGTCGTAGTCGTGTCGTAGTCGCCAAAACAGTGATACGTCTTGCTACAGAGGGAAACCATCCCACTGCCTTCGTACTCCAATTTAAAAAGGCCCGGTGTCCGTTTGTCGTATAATTTTTGCTCGCGACATTTCTGACAAACTACTCGCGTCTTACCCTCACTAGCTACGAAAACGGAACGATGGTCGGGGCACACTTCGGCGGGGAACCACTGGTGGTAGGAGCTATAAAATTCCTGTCGCATAGCGGGCTTAACAACGTCCACTAGGTTACTCGCTCTAAGGGCCAAGTAAAGACTGTCGGTGTCTATCTCACACAACTGAAAATCTGCCCTATCTACAAATTTATCTAAACAGTCGTAATAAAACTCTAACATGCGTAGTTTGGCGTACTGATAAACAAAAAATCCTATCTGCGCGGGCAGGTCCCAACTAATTTTCTTTTTAGCCATCTCTACTTCGAATATGTCGTCAGTCACTAAAGTCATTTTTCTAAACCGGGGGTAGTTTATTAATTTAGATGTACCCTCTCCCGTCGTGTACGAGACATCTACGTGCTTCGCCTTATTGGTCAACGTTTTACCATAGGCGGCGTTACCTAACAGTTCCATGGTTTCGCTGGTTATCACGTAGGCAGGATCTGTATCTCCCTGGCGGCGCGCGTCAGAAACAGTATCCCCAAACTGTTTAAAACACGTCGCGGGCGAATATTCAATCACCTGATAAATACAGGTGACTTCTAAGCCTTTGGCCAGGTACCAATGAAGCAAAGGCGTTGCCAACAGAATCTTTTTACCCCCATAACTACCGATCAACGTCCTTCTGGGGGTAGTCAGAAGGTTATTTTTTCGGCGTATTCCCGCGTGAAAGGCCCAATATCATCTCTCGTGACGTCGACGTTTTTAAAAATGGGCGTCATCTCCGAGAAATGTTCCTTCAGGGAGTCGGGGACATGAATGTCACACTCGACTAAACCAAACAAGGTCTCGTCTAGCACAGAGGCGAGAATCTGTTCTCCCGTTAACGGGTACCGACATTTGGTTTCAGGGTCTGGAAGGTGGCGCTCAGAAAGCGATCGATTTATCGATCGGTTTTCTTCAACTGCTGCCACTCGCATTCCCACATTTCGACCAAGGTGACGTCACACTCGGTCTTCAAATAGGCACCAATTTCCCGTGTCTTTTCGTACAACTCAGTCAACGGTTTTTTATTGACTGGATTAACGTCACGACCGGTGGTTAGTGGGCAGTTAGGATGCCAGTGGAAAAGACAGCCATGGAACTGGTAGACGGTGCGAGAGTCTTTGTCCCAACCATCTACCCTAATGTGCCTATGACCCAAAGACATCTCACGGCCGTTAAACTGGGTCTTTAAAACCACGTTATTTTGGTGCGACACCCACGTCCACCAGTCGCGACACTGCACGGTGTATTTATTGATCTTGTGGTACCTGAAACCATCTTCCCTGTTTCGTCTAACGGGAAAGTCAGTGGGCATTTTCTGCATAAGCGCCCACAAATAAAGGGCGTTGGCGTCAAAACCTTTAATGCATTGAACAATTTTGCCCCCTCTAATGCACGTTTTGCCTTGCTCGTGGAACCTATGAAATATAATTGAAGGTCCCCCAACTATGTTTTGTCGCTACGTGTTATGTAAATCTTGCTCCCGCAGCGGCCAGGTATTTACTATAGCTAAATCCGGGGGCTAGATAACTGATGATGTCTAAAAACTTTAAGGGGGGGGTGGCAATACACATAAAGTTATTATTTCTCTTGACTAAATACTTAAAATCTTGGTCAAGGAAATATTTGATGAGATAGGGTTTTATCACATTCACGTCATACTTTCCCGAGTTGAATCCTAACACTGGCAGCTCGTGCAAATACTCGTCTAGTCTCTCAATGAGCCCCTCCAAATCACCGAGTTGAGTGTATACCTCATCGAAACGCCCACGCAAAATGACGTAAGACGCCTCGGCAATTTGGGTCAGATGATCCAGCATTCTGTTCACCAAGGCTTGTGGATCACCCGTTGTGATAAAACAAACGGGTTCCTCAAACCCGGGAACATTGGAGGCCACCGAGCAAGACAGCGGCACGTGTTTAGCTGTGTAGGTAGTTGCGCTACCACTGGGCCCTACAGAGGTCTCGAAATAACACTCGTAGTCAAAGGTGGCCCGATAGGGAAAGACAAATTTTGTATCTACATCTACACCCTGCGCCACGATCGATTCCCAAACGGTATCTGGTGGGGTATATACCCCACCTTTAAATATTTCCACGCGCTTATCGCCAGCACAGGTTTTCTAATGTTTCTCCATGTCCCTAAAAATCTTCCATAATTTGCCGCATTTCGGACACGAAAAGGAGTGGCTCGCCATATCTATATCAACTATTTAAATGAAATGGGATTTATACATTAAAAGACGCAACGTTTCTGGAAAACTATCACTACCTCTAAGTTTTGGGGTCAGGGTTTGCGCGTCGTCAAACTCAAAAATATCAATATTTATTTTAAAGCAGGTCTCTAAGGATGGGATATCTGTTAAATTAACCCCGGGAAAATCTATGAGGGACTCTAGTCCCTGCTGTGTTTGCCACTGATCTACGAACCGGCGCGTGATTTTTCTAACGTCAGTAACGGGCGCACCCCTAAAAACGGCCAGACATCTAAAAAAGCAAAAGTTATCACTGTAAGGTTGTGAGCGTGAATCGTATTGTAATGTATTGATGTGCTTATTATCGGTGATGAAGGAGGGAATGTCTTGTAAAAAACAGCCGATTGGGTGGTCTTGAATATAGTAGAGATAGAAGGATGTCGCCGGGATCGCTTCAACATAATATTTTGTGTTGGGTCTGTTTACTTGTGCGTGTGTAAGAATGTCGCTGTCGTATAAGTTTGAGACAAAAGACTTGAAATCTGTAATGTTGTTGACTAGATGAGGATTGTCTAAGACTCAGGCGTTGTTGTGTGAGGCGTGGTAGAAACGGAGTTCTTGGGTTTCTCTGTGTCTTAAAATTGAGTGGTGACTGTAATTAATTTTGAATCGTTTTGTTTGTTCTGTAAAGACGGGGAGCAAAAGTGACAGCCATTCGATGGGTTGTGTTTTTTCTGGACTGTGAAAGAAAGTGAAAGTGGATAAATATTTATGGCTGTTCTTGTGTGTTTTTATGGAACTCCAATTCTGTGTATAGATCTGTTTAATATCAGCTGGTAAGTCATATAAACTGTCATATTCAGAGGACAAACGAATCTTCTTGTTAAGGACTTGTTGGGTACTGGACATTGGTCGTTTGAGTGGATTAATCTGGCATGCATTTGTTGATGGTGGGTGAGATGGGCTTGGGTGAATTGTTGAAGAGGGGTGAAATGTGGCAGCTGAGGTGGACCCCGAGGTTGAAGGTATTCTGGAATAGACTGTGGCAGGTGTTCTAGATGTTGATGCAGATGATGATGGTTGATAGTAGTGATGTTGAAGGTACTGGCAATCTCGAAGAGTCAGGTGTTACTTGGCACCTGATGCTAGTGTGTGGTGCACTGATGTTATAGCTGCTGTTGTACACGACGATGATGATGAGTCTGTCGTTGCTGTGGCACCTGGTGGTAATGTCTGTTGGTGCGCCGATGTTGTACATGTTTTGGCGCCAGGTGCAGTGGTGTGTTGTTTTAGGTGGACCCGTAAGCTGGTGCCTCGGGTAAAGAGGGTACCACAAATGTCACAACTAAACCGTGGTAGTGAGTGCGCTGTCTTGATGTGTTGTAAGTAATTGTCGCGTCTTGTGAAAGTCTGCCCACAGCGGGTACACATCAGACTGTTTTGTCCCACTGATGTGGTTTGCACCCCCAGTGTAGTGTCTGTCGTTGTGCTCCGGGTCCATGTTCGATCTCTATGTGTCTTTGCAGGTTATCGGGTCTGGTAAATACTAGACTACAGAGACGGCAGTCGTATCTCTGCTCCCCATGCACCGTGGACATATGACGAGTTAGGTTGCGGTCCCTGGTAAAAGAGCGCTCACAATGTGAGCAACCATATCGTTGAGTTGAAGACATCTGTGAAAGAGGAACAAAAAGAAGTTAGTCATAAAATTAAATATAAAATTAAACAAAATACATGTAACAATCAGGTAACCTAGACAAAACAGACAAACTGAGAGAGAGAGAGAGAGAGAGAGAGAGAGAGAGAGAGAGAGAGAGAGAGAGAGAGAATAAATAAACAACCAGACTTATAGATAGCTAGGCACATACCTATCTATGTAGGTATATACGTGCGCGCACACACACACACATACACACACATGAACAAACACAAGTGCGCACTCTTCGTTATAACCAGTCTTATTTTTATTCTGTTATCAAATGAAAGAAATTTTGTTCTTTAACATATCAGAAAGACCCCGCGTGCTACAAAAATTCCACCTTTGTCTGATCTCAGACCATTTATAATATTGATTTAAAACCCAGCATGTTCGCGGGACAATGACGAGTTGATCTACCGGCTCTCTTTTATGAGAAACGCGCAAAGTTCCTTTTTATTTCACGAGAATCGATTGGTTATTATTCAAATGGCCTTTATTTCACGTACATCTGTGTTCACGCGTGCAGTGAAGCATAACTAATTATGAATTTTTCATCAGAAGAAAAACAGGGCCGCACGTGAATTATTAAACGTTCGAGCTTGCTTTGTTCTTTGTTTCGACCAACATCAGGTAGCAATTATGCTTTGTATTGATAGCAGGTGGACACCGCGCTCTATCGAATAAAAAAATGAGTTATCAACAGTCTAAGCTGTGGCAAGTCGCTTTGTTTCAAACAACGACTAGCTGTCGTCCTTTCTTTTTGTTATAACGAAGATATACGTTTTATTAACGTGTTTACTACACTCAACCATGGTTGTTGGTTATAGCCGGGCGTCTGTCCTGTAATGTAATATGTTGTTTGTATTTATACTATATTATCTCTATGTTTCCTTGTGTAATTCAGTATTGTTTTTAAAAACCAAAATATGCTATTTTCTAAGCTAGTACCGTATGTTTTTAATTTTCACTGGCCGGTTAATCTGTATGTATCTGTACTGGATCGGGTCCTTATTTATTTTTAAAGTAATATGTTAGTTATTTGTAGTTATTATGAGATTTTTCTACAACCTCGCTGTCTTTTATTGTAATATGTGTTTGTTTATTTTTTTTTTAATGTAATATAGTGTTTATTAACTTTTGTGTTATCAGACAGTTTCTGTATTTTTTTATTTTTATTTTATTATTTGCGATGTTAACATCAGAAATACCCCGCGCGCGCGTTGTAGCGACTTGGAACCAAATCAGTTTATCGATCTACCCACCCGTCTTTGCGCCACACCCAAACAAGTATTTGAAATAGCTAGTCTCGTACGATTTTGTAATTATGTTCCACTGTCAGAAATTACGATTGCACTCTGATGATGCAATATCGAGGATGAGTCATACTGTTTGCAGACAATGAACAGAGCCCTTGCTTAACAATATGCTAAAGAACTAAAACGAACACTGGCCAAGACTTTTAACACTACCTAGTGAAAAACAGACAGACATATAAAAAAAAATCCGACTTTATATATACTGAAGCACATTAAAAACGCACCACTATTATATATACTGATGTCGAGAAGCAGGCAAAAAAAAGTGTGGGAATGGATTTTCCCCGTGTTTGCCATGAGGTAGAGAGCGAATGGCTACTGGAATGGAAAGTGCAAGATTCAACCCACGGGTGTGTGTACAGACTACATGAAAACGATGAAAGTTACACGTGCAACACGATTCCCAACAGCTATGACCCTGAAAATGTGTACGCGTTGTGGCAGTATACTCGGTATAAAAAGGCCGTTGAGACAAAACACCCAGTACATGTGCTTGAAATGCCACGACTATCTGAAAACGACCGCCAACGAGCCATTGGTATGTTGGAGACCGGAATGAGCTCGCGGGCCATTGCCAGAAGGATGAATTGCCACCACAGCATTATTGTACGTCTCAATGAACGTTACGGAACCATTGGCAGTGCCCGGGATAGACTTCGGAGTGGCCAACCACGAGTTACTACCCCTGCGCAAAATCGCCATATTGTGCTGAGTCACCTAAGGAATCGTACTCTCCCGGGAAGTCAAACAGCAAGAGCAATAGTGGGTAGACATGGGCAAGTCTCTCGAATGACAGTCATACGACGACTCAGAGATACAGGCCTTACTGCAAGACAACCTTATGTTGGGCCAAACTTGACTCACAGACATCGTTAGCAGCGCCTGCAATGGGCAGAGCAACATATCAGATGGACTAGACTGCAGTGGAATGCTGTCCTATTCACAGACGAGAACAGATTCAACATATCCTTTGCAGATGGACGTATGCGGATTTAGCGACGGTTTGAAGAGCACTTTGCAGATTGCTGTGTCAACCGATTTCGAGGTGGCAGTATTCACATTTGGGGAGGATTCAGTTTTCACCATCGCTTGCCTTTTCACGTCTACCGTGGAAGTGTTAATGCTGTGACATATCGAGATGAGGTTCTGGATGCACTGGTTGCTCCTGCGTTCACAATTTATCCAGACGTGCAGCTTCTCCAGCAGGATAACGCACGTGCATTTTTTTGTATTTTTGGTTTTCTCCCTTGCCTGCACAGAATGCAATGAATTTCATAACAATCAAATGTACAAATTAATGACCAGCATGGATTCATAGGAAAATGAATAAAGATTCCAAATATGTAAACTTGTACACACTTATATTTACATTTCACACTCTGTTCCTGGATTATACAGGTGGTGCGTTTTTAATGTGCTTCAGTATATATTTTTAAACATAAAGAAATGATACTCAGGCTATATATTTTAACTTTCTAAAGAAAACAAACAAACGAATACAAAAAAAACTGTTATAATTCTTTTTAAATAGAGAAAATGACATGCAGAAATGAAAACTTTGCGTAGGGTTGTTCCTACCGAAAAACAAAACGAATCTAGAAACAAACACACAACCATATAAAAATTTATATTTTTCACAATATATTTTGGTTCAGAGAAACGACAGAGATATTTATATTTAACACAAAACACGAAGACCGAAAAAATAATCGAATATACACACATGCCCAACCATATATATATATATATATATATATATATATATATATATATATATATATATATATATATATATATATATATATATATATATATATATATATATATATATATATATATATATATATATATATATATATATATATATATATATATATATATATATATATATATATATATATATATAAAATGACTGTTAGTATTAGTGTGTCTTTTTTAAACAAATTACATTCAGGGTATGATTTGACTTTTAACATCCTAACACAAATATATTAAAAAAAAGAAATACGTTTGGTGGTCTGGTTTCAGTGACTGGTCTTCAAAACAATTGGTTTTTCAGAAGGTTGTTTCTTTTGGTTTCAAAACGGCTAGTCTCGAGGTCTTTACTCGTCGAGCTCTGTTACATGAATGACCGGTCTACAGGCTTTGTCTTAGATTATATCAAAAACAGAATTGTCTCTCACAGAGGCACTGCGCATGCGTGATCGATAATTTCAGATCTCGAGCGCGGCTTTGTTACAATGGTCGGAACCCGTTATCGATTGTGTATTTTCGTAACACGATGTTTAATTGGATGCAGGTGTGGTCATGAAAAATTAATTGTTCTTTGGTACCAGGGAGGCCAGAAAACAGTTAATGGATTTTTACGATCGAACATAAACGTGCGCGATCAATAATGGCTTGACGGTGCCAGAAAGTTTGAAAAGGAGAATCAATTATCTAGTTTAGCATTTTCGTTACACGAAGTTTAATTGCGCTCAGGTGGTCATGAATAATTAATCTGGTACCGGCGAAGCCAGCGTTTTACTATCGAACATAAAACTAGATATTTTGTTCGTTTGTCTGTTAGTGTGACAGTATATGCAGAACATGATCAAGCTTGTAAAACAATGATATTAAACACTAGCTTTAAAAATTTGATACCACACACATTATTATGGGCTGTTGACGAAGAATGAATAGTAAAAAAGTCACGTGATTGAGTGATATTTGTTGTGAATGGTAAAAAGTCGCGTGAGTGAGTGAGTAACGAAGAGAGTGGTTCTCACGTTGTTGATTTTTAACACGTCGCAGGGAGTCTTACGTTGATGAAAACAGGGGAGTCTCACGTTGGTGAATAAAATAACTGCGTGTGAGTGTAATTTATCATTACTAGAAATGGATCCAAGATGGACTCATCCCTTCACGGCGCTGATAGCCGGGCCAACCGGTAGTGGTAAAACTGTTTTTGTACAGCGTTTCTTGCAACATATCCGAGATATGATGGTCCCTACCCCAGACGAAATTATATGGTGTTATGGAGAGTGGCAGTCCATGTATAATTCCATGACCGGAGTTCAGTTTATTGAAGGACTACCGGACATGGATCAGTGGTCAGGTGATAAGAAACGCCTGCTGGTTATAGATGATCTGATGAGTGAGACGGATGATAGAATAACTAAACTATTTACTAAAGGTAGTCATCATAGAAATATTAGTGTAATGTACATTGTGCAAAATCTATTTGGCAAAAACAAAGAACACAGAACCATTAGTTTGAATTCTCATTATATAGTGCTTTTCAAAAATCTACGAGACGGGTCGCAGATTATTAATCTAGCCAAGCAGATGTATCCAGGTCGTACTGCCTGTGTCCAAGAAAGTTTTAAAGACGCGACGTCGGCCCCACACGGTTATTTGCTAGTCGACCTTCGTCAGGCAACACCCGACGCTTTAAGATTACGTAGTCAGATATTTCCACACGAACAACAAGTCGTCTACGTCCCCAAATAACGAGATGAGGGACAAGGTGAGACGAAATGCTGAAATGCAGAAGTTTCTAGGTAGGGCCAAACCCCCAGCCATCAAGGCTGTTATGAAAACAGCGTCACCCGATCCTGTAGGAACACTCTGCGAATGTTGCCACAACGTATTAAAAGATAACGTTACACTGACACCCCCTCAGAAGAGGCGTATGAGTCGTTACAAAAACACCCTGAGAGCGCTCACCAAGAAGACATTGTCGCTCAAAAGACGGAAACAATTTTTACAAACCGGCGGATTTTTAAGTGCGTTGTTAACCCCCTACTAACCGTGCAAAGAGGGGTCTTGTAGATGGCCAAGAAAATGATTTTGATGGACCCTCGTTTGTTAGAGGCTCAAAAACCTTATAGAACCCCCGACGCTCTGAGAGATAATCTAGGAGAATTGGACAGTCAAATGCAACTAGTCTTGGAGCGAGAAGACTTACCAGTGGGTGACAAAGCTAGATTATATCAACGAACACTGCAGCGTTATTTGACTCGACTAGAACAGTACAGTCACGTACCTCTAGGCCTAGTGGACATTAAACAACCAACACAAGCTACCGACCAGCCAGGTTCACCCACTGTACTTAAAGACGAGGTCGTGGACAAAACTCTGCAGTCCCCATCCGAACAAGTAACACCCACTAATCGAAAAAAGGTGGTTGCCAGTAAATCGCGAGAAACATCGTCGTATTCGCTCAGAAGAAGGAAAAAGACAAAAACACCAAAGTGGGAAGCATGGCCAAAGAAGTGAATAAGATTTTAAAACAACATTACTACGAACCGAAGCTACCGGGTTCTTATGGCGGAGTCGGCGCCTTGCAACGTAGCACCAAACTTACTCGTAAAAAAATTGAAGAGTGGGTAGGTCATCAGGATACGTACACCTTACACAAACCGGTGCGTAGAAAACTTAAAAGACGCGCGACCATCGCTGGTGGTATCGATCAACAGTTCCAGGCTGATTTAATAGACTTGCGGGGTTTTAAAAAATTCAACGATGGGTTTTCCTATCTAGTAACGTGTATCGATGTGTTTAGTAAATTCGCTTGGGCTGTTCCGTTGAAAAAAAACCTGGGAAAGCTTTAGTAGCAGCGGTGAAGACCGTTTTTATCAGTCGCAAACCGATAAATTTTCAAACAGACAAAGGCAGTGAGTTCGCCAGCAAAACATTCTTAAAGTTTCTTAAAGACGAAGGTGTCCATTTCTTCACTACGGAGAATGAGGATACCAAGGCAGCTATAGTGGAGAGGTTTAATCGAACCCTCAAAGAAAAAACGTGGCGTTACTTTACCAAAACCAACAGTCTTCGCTACGTCGACGTGATAGAGCAACTGGTCCACAACTACAATTATTCGTATCATCGGAGTATTAAGATGGCGCCGGCGGAAGTTACCCCGAGCAATCAAGAAGAGGTGTGGCATACGTTGTATTCGACCCCTAACGTCGTCGGCAGAAAAGTCTATTTTAAAGCCGGTGATCGCGTGCGGGTCGCGCAAGCCAGACAAACTTTTAAAAAGGGTTATACGCCGGCATGGACAGAATAACTTTTTACGGTCAGCTGACTAAACCAAACAAGACCGGTCACGTACCTCCTTAAAGATGATTCGGGTGAGGAATTGAAAGGTTCTTTTTACCAAGAAGAGCTGCGGCGGGTCGGTGACAAGATAGTTTATCGAATCGAGTCCATTTTGCAAGAACGGCGAGGTGTCAGGGGTGTTAAAGAGTATTTAGTCAAATGGTTCGGTTATAACTCGTCATTCAACAGCTGGATTTCCGCTAAACAACTAGCGAGATATCGAGACTGATGGAGATAGAAGAAGTGAGCACCCCAGTTTTGCGTTCACCCCCTCCCAAGGCTACGAGAACCTCGGTCTGGCCTTTTTTTGGGGAAACTAGTCCCGCGGCTAGAGATCGTTTTCATTTGTCAGATGATCGTTATATATGTCGTCATCAGGGTCTCGTTATTCAATCTGAGTCGGAGCAACGCCGAGGGACCGGACGGCAAGTTTTGGATCGCCTTAATGAGCAGTTGTCTGGGTTACATGTTACCTAACCCTAAGATAGGATGAGTTTTTACGTGATTTTACCCAGCAATGCCTCGATGAAAATATTCCCGAACAATAACGCCGGTCACTTTTTCGTCAAATTGCCACAGACTATAGACTTGACTTCGCGTTACGAGGTTGGTTTGGTTAAGATTCTTCTTCTTCTTCTTCCTCGTTCGCCCTGAAAAGGACGGTGGTTGCGTTGTGTCTGTTTACGCCTAAGCTGTGATATCTGCACCTTTCGGTCGACACATCCGACTTCAGCATGGCATTTTTTAGGGACCGGGTTTGCCTTCCCATTGCAATCCGCTCTCGCTCAGCCAGACTGCACTGCTGCAGACTGTTTCCAGGACCACCACGTGGAAGTGGAGTGCGGTCTTGACCAGCTCTGGTTCGCTGGTCCTGATGCAAGCAGTACAGCTATGGGTCGCTGACTGCATTCACTATTGCTGCATCTTGGGGTCCCGGTTGAGATTCAATTTCCCAAAAGTTGTTATAACGTGCTAGAGGATGAAGTATGGATACATTACTTTCCCAACAAAGACGATGAGTCTATACTACTCACGTTGCCCGCCGGTCTATACACGTCACCCGACACGCTGATCGATGAGTTGAATCGTTTGCTTTTAGGCACGGATGTGAATGAAAAAGCCCGAGTTAGATTCCATTTTAACAATAATAAGGCCACGTTGACTCTGTATGATCCGGAGGTTGAAGTTAGAATTATCGAGACGTTGAAACACATGTTAGGCTTACCTGCCTCCCTCGCCACAGATATCGACCCAATACTACGAGGAGAGACTGAAGTACAAATTGATAGCGACATGAAAAATGTATACGTGTACTGCGACCTCGTAGCGGCGAGATCGGTTGGAGATGCCTCTGTCCCTTTGTTACGTATTGTCCCTATTTCGGACAGGACTACCGCTTCGGTTTTTTGGATTTACGACAAACCCCACTACGTACCCCTGAGCCGTTTTTCGTTTGGCGCCGTGGAAATCCTTTTAACTAATGACCAGGGTAAGACTATCCCATTCACTAGCAGAGCTTCGGTGTTAACACTCCACTTCCGAACTCACAGATGGTTTGATTTTGAATAGAAAAATGGTCAGACACGTACCAATACGACGAAACCCCAAAATGTATGAGGAGTTTTACTGCAACCAAGCTGGCCACGGGATGCCAGTGTTTATCGGAGGCAGAAGTCAAAGAGGACATGGCTTAGGTAGTTTTTTCAGCGGGCTCGGTCGCATGGTTCTCCCGTGGTTAAAAACTGGAAGCAAAGCTTTACTCAGAGAAGGGGTTGGCACCGGTCTACAGGTCGCGAGCGACGCGTTAGCCGGCAGAAATATTGGCGAGTCATTTCGTGAGCGAGCCAAAGAATCGGGTCAGCGTTTATTACAGGGAGCAGTTGACCACCTCACCACTAACCAATCAGGTAGCGGTCTTAGCAGAAAAAGAAAAACGAGAGCTGCCCCACCTGGCGAGCCGAAAAGAATAAAACGAAGTAACGGAGCTCGCCCTTCTCATTCCCACCAGAACAAGCGACGGTACTCTGATATATTTGAATGATGGCGCTTATTCACCCCAGCTCGTGCGAATGTCTTCACAGTGGTCTAGATTTGTTTAGCGTGCCACCAACGCAGACAGCCATAGAAGAGGGTCAATTTGTGGAGATTCATCCGTTGGCCGCCTTAGCACCCGGAGCCCCGGTGGAATTTGTAATATCGGGAAACGGGGAAGAATCTCTAGATTTGTTCAATACTTTTCTGCACGTGCGCGCCAACATCACGTTAGCTAATGGTAACAAATTACCCGCTGATGCAGAGGTGGCCCCGGTCAACTATTACCTTCACAGTTTATTCTCCCAAATCGACGTTTCCCTGAACGACACGTTGATTACACCCAGCGAGAACACCTATCCTTATAGAGCTTACCTGGAAGCCACGTTGAATTACGGTGAGGAAGCCAAACGAGGCCATATGACAGCGGCTCTGTTTTACAAAGACACGCCAAACTTTATTGCGGAAACACAGGGTGATAATAACAACGGACTAAGACTGCGTCGACATATAGCGGCAGGTTCTCAGGACATTGATATGATAGGTCGGTTACATTCAGATATTTTCGTCCAAGATCGCTACATGTTAAACGGTGTGACCGTTAAAGTAAAACTCACGCCCTCTAAAGATGCGTTCAACGTGCTGGGAGACGACCACGCCGGTGGTTATAAATCTATTATAACTTATGCTGCCCTGGTTGTACGGAAAGCCAAATTAAACCCAGCCGTCTCTCTAGCCCACGAGAAAGCCTTGTTGCGAGGTAATGCCAAGTACCCCTTGAAACGAGTTGTGCTAAAAACTTTCTCTATTCCTAGAGGCATGCTATCGCACATGCAGGATAATCTATTTCTCAGTCAAACCCCGACCCGCCTAGTGATTGGCCTAGTCACTTCGACCGCTTTTAACGGTTCGTATACGGTTAATCCGTTCAATTTCGCTACTTTTGGTCTGACATATTTAAATGTCAGCGCGGACGGCAGAACAGTCAGTGGCGAGCCTTTGTCGATGGATTATGAGCACAACCAGTACGCAAGAGCCTTCTTCGGGACGAATCTAGCCATGGGACTGGTTGGTAAAGACGCCGGCAACGACCTTGAATATAGACATTTTAAGAATGGGTACGCCTTATACGCCTTTGACCTCACCCCCAGTCTACTGGACGGTGACCAGTTTGAGATGGCCAAGTCGGGACCTGTCTCCATAGAACTTAAATTCTCCGAGATCACACCCGAACCATTACAGGTCCTCGTCTACGCCAAGCAAGACTCGATCTTGGAGATCTCGAAATCGTGCCAAGTTTTGACAGACTACACAACTTAGACGATGAATACAGACGAGATACGGACCATACTCCTGTCGGATATGTTTGTTAAACGAACTGGGCTTGTTAAAGTTTCAGCTCGTGATCAATTACCTCTACGTATCGATCCGAGCCAGACGGCTGCTTTCGTCATCAACACTGACCCTAGCTACCGATCCGGTGTCCACTGGGTCGCTCTATATTATAATGGACTTGGAACTTTTGAATATTTTGATTCTTTTGGCCTACCGCCTAGACACCCGGACCTGGTTAATTTTATAGCCAGAAACTCTAACCGACCTGTTAATTACAACGCTAGACATTTACAAGATGTAGTTACCAACGTTTGTGGCCTCTACGTCATTTATTTCGTCTTGATCAAAGCTCGCGGTGGTACTATGCAGCGCGTCCTACTGCCCTTTTCCGCTAGACAACACAAAAACGATCGATTAGTTTTTCGACTAGTCAGACCCTGGCTAGCACACCACAAGACTGTTTTTCCTTCATAGAACAAAAGGAAGAGACCAACAGACACTCACCCCTCACATGACTACACGAACAAGAAGTGACAGACTCATCAAGTAATCCGAAACGACTGTGCTCTGAGAGCTCCTAGGCGTACACGAAAAAGAAGTGAGGTTAGGCGTCACCCTCACCCATAGACCAACTAATTTTGTCAATAAATATATATAAAATTGCTGGGGCAACTGTGTGGCAAACGGTGCGGTCGGCTGGACAGGGAAGTTGGGCGCCAAGCCCGGGCCGACGGGGGGAGTTTCCTGTGCGGTCTTGCGGGACGGGCGGGGGGCAGCGCTGGTGGGTGGGCAGGGCACAGTATACAAAGTGACTAGGTTCGTCAGCGGAAAACGAGGTGCAGGCAATGTTGCATTAGTGGGAGATGGGCGGGATGGTCTCGTCGCGACAGCGGAGGGACGGGAGGCGGGTAGGGCGGGGCGCTTCGGGGGGATTCTGGGCAGGGGGCCACCGGAGACACAGTTGGATGTTCCTGGGGCTGAGGACGATCTGGGTGTAGATGCAGACATTCCACGAGGGGAGGGGGTCATCACAGCGATCGAGGGGTTGGGGAACGGCAGGGCTCCGGGCCGTGATAACTTGGGTGCAGAGCTGTTTGGGACGGACCCTGAGCTGGAGGCGGAGCTGTTGGAGCCGCTGTTAGCACGGGTCTGGAGGGCGGGAGCGGCACCGTCGGAGTGGAACGGAGGAGTGGTTGTCGGGTTGCTCAGGGGGGGAGATCTTGCGGACTGCAATGGTTGGAGAGGGGTCGCTCTTCTCTCGGTTCCCAGCAAGGTACTGGGCAGGATGGTTATACAGAGGGTTTCAAAGGCGGTGGGCTACGGACTGAGGAGGGAACGGGCGGGATTTGGAGGGGGCAGAGGATGTGTGGATCGTGTATTCACTATCGGGAACATTGTGGAGCGGTGCGCAGAGTGGCAGGGACAGCTTTACATGAATTTCGTTGGTTTTGAAGGGGCTTTTGGTGGCATGCGTGGGGACAGTTTGTGGAGGATACTGAGGGCTTGTGGAGTTCCGGGCTGCATGGTGTCAGTCGTAGAAAGCCTCTGTGCCGGCTTTGTGTGTGGTGTTGGGCGGGACGGCCTGGCCTTCGGGGTGGGGGCGGGAGTGCGGCAGGGATGCCCCTGTCGGCCACTCTGTTTTTAGCGGTCATGGACTGGGTGGTGCACCGGGCAACACAGGGCGGTCCGGGAGGAGTGGGATAGACTGCATTTTCTGCATTGGGGGATCTGGAGTGTGCAGATGACGTTGCACTGCTGGCACGTTCACGTCGGCACATCCAGGAGGGGACGGATGGACATGGTGGGTTTAGCCGGCGGGTAGGCTTGGGCATCAGTTTAAAGGGGTCGGGGGTCGTGGCGCTCGGTGTGAGCAACCCTGGGCCCATGTCGGTGGGGAGTCAGCGGCTGGTGCAGACCGATGCCTTCGCATGCCTGGGGGGCATGGTAGCACCGGACGGTGGGGCAGGCGGGGACATCGGCATCAGAGTGAATATGGCAGGAGCAGCCTTCTTTGGCCTGGACGGCATCTGGAGGTCCTCCCAGTGCAGCACGGGCGCAGAATTGGGATTGTATCGGAGCTGTGGGCTTTCTGTGCTTCTCTGTGGTGCGGGGTGCTGGAGAGTTGCAGAGAGGGAGGTATCGAGATTGTCCTCTTTTCACACGGCATGCCTGGGAGAGATTCACCGAGTCTTCTGGCCGAATGTCATCGCCGGCCAGGGTCTGCTTGCTCGTGGCGGGATGGAGGACGTGCGCGCCATCGTGGCTGGCGGACGCTGGGGCTGGGTTGGTCGTGTCCTCGGGGGAGGCCACGGTGCCATCGCGTGGACAGCTGTGCTTTGGACACCTGGGGGAGGGCGAGGGAGAGGCCGGCCGGGGACAACTTGGCGGGGGGCTATGGAGGCTGGGATGCAGGAAGTGGGCCGGAGTTGGGGCGCTGTGCGGGGGATGGCCGCCGACCGAGCGGAGTGGAATCAATTTGTTGTTGCACTACAAGACGCCACTAGGCGTGATGGCCACTGACTGCTTTGACGGTCGGTGGTTAAGGATCTAAGAAGAAGAAGTATCTAGTGCTTTTTTCTTTTATATATATATATATATATATATATATATATATATATATATATATATATATATATATATATATATATATATATATATATATATATATATATATATATATATATATATATATATATATATATATATATATATATAACTGTTGTAATATATGTCTATATAGTATAACTAAATATATGTAAATATATGTCTAAATATCGTCTATATGTCTAAATATTGTAATATAAATATCGTCCATACAACAACCTATACACAAGAACACACTACCAGGACAACAGGACGCCAGCTGATCGTCAGAGGAAGTCACCCCGGCTAATATATATCGCTATATAAAAAGTCACGCTCCTCCTGCAGAATCGATCCGGAGTATTTTCTTATATAAAAGTCACGCTCCTCCTGCAGAAATCTAACCGTTTTGCGCGTACCCTACTACTGTCACAGAACGTTTTACTGCTGTGAACTGTCTGTGCTGCGCTAGGAGCATTTGTGGGATGACATACATGTTATGGGCGATTATCATCACAAAGTTACGTGATGAGCAAGTCAGGTGTTAATGAAAGGGGCATTTTGATTGGTGGTGAATGAGAGATCTGGTGATTGCTGTCTGAAGGACGGCAGAGACCAGACCAGAGCCTTGGCAGCGCGGCCATGTTTTGTAGAGAGAGTCGATGGTTATTTTGTTCAGCTGATGGCTTTGATTGTCCAGTGTTAGAGTAAGTTTATTTGTGCCAATACTTTGCGTGGTTGCTGTAGTGTCGTAGATTTTTGAGAGGGGAATTAAGACTTGGGTTGGTCCCTTCTGAATAGATTAGAATAAGTGATAGCCACAGTGAGAGATTTTTTTTTTCGTACGCCCGCTAATACTCGAGGCGAAATCTCAGGTTATTATTAATGTCTAACCTGACATTGATTTTACGTGAGTATCCCTTTTTTCTTGTACAGAGACAGGTGTCCCTCGCCATTCAGGCAGATACTCACCGATTTCGGAGGTACCCATTACAGCTGGGTCGGCTCAGGAGCCGCCAATCCCTGGTCGACGACACTCCTTCAAATGTCCTTGCCAAGTCTCGAGTTAATCCAGTCCAAATCCCGGTCGACGAAAAATCCTCAAATGCCGTCGCCCGGGTTTGATCCTAAATCACCCGGTCGCCAGAACGGTGTGATAACCACTACGCTAGCGCGGCTCCCTCACAGTGAGAGATAATAATAGAAATAGATTTCACGAGTGAGATGGAGGTAATATATTAGAGTCGGTCTCTGACCCTCGAGATGATTTCTCTCAGTCAACCTATCATCTACAACAAATTTAGGTTTGTCAGACTGTCTAGTATAATATATATATATATATATATATATATATATATATATATATATATTTTATATATATATATATATATATATATATATATATATATAATATATATATATATATATATATATATATATATATATATATATATATCCCTCACATACACACACACCTAAGTGACTACAAAAGACACACAGACGTGAAACTATGACAATGAATATAGATAATTTGGAACGAGCTGACCGACACACTGATAAAGTTTAAGTGAATTTTAATTATCATCAGAAAATTCCATCACAACACATAAAAATTACTTCAAGCATATACAAATAGTTATAAAGTCAATGAATTGCTACAAGAATGATAGACCCAGAGGTATGATCTTTTCCCTCGATGTATAGCCCACAGTCCTGTAAGAAGAAAAGTGATAGCCCCAAAGAGTCACGGATGCATATGCTATAGTCTAAGATTTCCCTTTAAAAAAAAGTAGGAACAGACTTTGATACTCTAATCTATCCTAAGGAAAATATTGTTAGCAACAAAAAAAACTTGCAAAAAAAATTTTAGACAGCAAAATGGGTGCCAAAATACAACAATAACGGAATCGCTCAGTCCTGCATTCACTCTATTCAGTCAGCCGTGATCACTAGCTTGCATTCGTACTTAAAGCTTTGGTAGCAACTTCTGGAAAACAATTTTTAGGACATGCATATACAGAATCTCCAGGGTGGTCTTGGCCAAGGGAACCCCAGTCCCGCAAAGTCAGGTTGAGTTCACTACTTCAGGGATCGTTTCCTTGGTTATTATTACTTTTGGATGTCTGTTTAGGTCACATTAAAATTGTCCAGGCACGAACGTTAACAGCGAGCACAGTTGTTGCGTGATAAATTCTCGCAACATCGTTTTATTTCAATATCTATTTTATAACGCAAGGGCAACAACTGCTTGAAATTTATAGTCACTTTTCTCGGACAGCATTTGTCTTCTCGCGTTGGTATCGAATGCAGTTAAGTTTGAGCTGTGGTTATTTTTTGCGCTGGACTGCGCATGACTTGTCTTGCTTCTTGGTCGATCGGTTTCCGCCCACCACTAGTGGAGTGAGCGATTTGGAATGGCGAAAGAGATGCCTCGTTGAAGAGGGGATCTCCGCTATTTTTTGTTCTGTCAGGGATGTGTAGTCCTCTTATGGATATTTCGTTTATTCGAGATAATACCTCTAGTGTATTTGCACATGCCGGGAGGCATAATATTTCTGTGTATTTCCGGAAGGCAAGGTAAATTAACATTTTCATTAACTCTATCGATTTTTGGTCGTGAACGATTTCTGGCTCATAGCCTGTCTTCGAAAGTCGTCGTCACGAGATGTTTTCCTAGCTCACATGTCGCTGTATTGTGCTGCATCGGTTGATGCAGGTCCCAAGGACTATTACTTGCTATTTGATTACCTGAACTAGGTTTGAAAAACCTTTGTTATCTAGAGGATATTTTTGAGGACATTATTTATACTTCGGCAGACGTGTCTGTCTTGCTGAAGTCAGATTAAGGAGAGTGAACTGATCTCATACATCTGGTTATCTCCTGGCTGTTATAGAAAGGGATGGAGTTTTTCACCTGACTACATTTACAGCACTTTGAAATATAACATGCATCTGACTCATCATTGTAATGCTGTCTACCGTCTATTGCTGTATTGAATGTTGCTGTGATAATGACTGTTTGATGTGTCTACATATTCGCGTAACCATTTTGTCACTGTGGCGTCCACAATAAATAATGAAGAAAAACGTCAACGGCTGTTACAAGAATCATTGACTTTATACGTCGTGAGTTTACTGACGTCCTATGTGGATTGCCCTGTTATTTTTGTATGAACATTGTTTTGCCTGAACACATCTGCACACCACACAAAACCAGACATGCGGATACCATCCATCATCATATGGCATCACGCATCATTTGGTGGCCATAAGCTGGTTTGATTCTGGTACCAGCAAACACGGGGTCCCTTACCCACTTCATTTTCAACAAGAATTCATCAGCATCCTTCAAGAAATTAACATTCTTCAATACAGTCAACATCTTCAAAATTTTCAAAGTACTCGGCGTTGCCCGGTAAAAGTCAAAATTTCAACTTTTTGACGGAAACAAAAATTTGACAGTACCCGGCGTTGTTACATGTTGCCGGATAACTCGGACTGCTGTTATCTTTTACGCAAGTCAAGCAAGTTGCTGCTGTCAAGGTTCCAGTGCTGTCGTTTTTGTGAAGGTCAAGTGCCGGTTGAAACGGGTTGTTTTCTGAAGAAGGCCAAGTACCGATTTCCATCAACTTACTTTTGGATTAGAAGGTCAAGTGCCGAAACAACTCAACACACAGTATTTCAGAAGCTCTTGTACCATCGTGTTAGCAGTGGAAGCAGTTCAGATGTGCCATCATCGTTGGAGCTTCGCTCTTTAGGACGTTGATTGACATCCGTTTTTCTGCTGTTCTACGATTGGAAGCCTATAAGTTAAGTGGCCTGTTTGTATGTAAACTGTGCCCTTATACTTCTGCTGAGTCTTCTGTGTATCATCTCATTCTATATGTTATATGTCTATATGTTATTTGTATATTTATATGTTTATATTTCAGCGGGTTCTCGGTTGGGTGGTGTCTCCGTTAGATTATGCCACGTCATAGAGGTCGTCTATTGTGAGCGTTTTCTGTAAGGTTTGCAAATTTCCAATACTGGAATTTGCTAAGCGACTTCTGTTGCTATTTATGTTAGCTGTGATGACATGTTTTAATATTGTTTTCGTTATTATTTCGCATTCTTTAGTTTTGTTTTGATTTGTTTGTATTTGTTAGCCTACTCTTGTCTATAATTTAGTTTCATACAACATTTTTGTTTATACACTGTGGTGTCATGTATTTTGTTTAATTCTATCGCAGATATCGTCACATTTTTTGTGATATTTCATTAATTTCTGCTTTATTTTTTTGTTGATTTCTGCGAACGTTTTTGTATTGTTGCTGATCTTTGTTATTGTTTACATTGTTATTGTTTACATTGTTTGCATTGTTTACATTTTCAATGTTTACATTCTGCATGTGTTTACATAGTCATTGTTTACAGTTATAGTAATTAGTTAATGGACTATGCTAATGCACTGTTACTACTACACTGATGATAAATGAATGATGAATAGTGTCGTGCACTATTGAATGAGAAGTGCACTTATGATCAAGAATTGAGTGCTGATATTTCATATACAAGTTCTTTGATTGGAGACTTGTTTCCCACAGAGACTGGGATAATATAAGGTGATGTGAATATACAAGTGCTTAATTAAGACTTGTTACACTTAGGTTTGAAATAAATTAGTTAATTATTTCAGGTTTTGGACTTATATATTACTCATCATGTCTACATTTGAGCACTTTATTGAGCAGGGTAAATTGCTTGGGAAGACTGGTGATAAGTTAGAAGAATTTGCAACTGCTCGATATGATAAAGCAATGGAAGCTGAACAAAAGAAACTGCATATGGAAGCTGAACAAAAGAAACTGCAGATGCAGGTGGATGAAAAAAGATTCCAAATGGAAATGGAAAAACAAAAAAGGGAATCAGAAGCTGAGGAAAGAAAACTCCAGCTACAGCTAGAAGCTGAAAGACTTCAAAAAGAGGCTGAGAATAAAAGACTTGAAAAAGAGGCTGAAAATAAAAGACTTGAAAAAGAAGCTGAAAATAAAAGACTTGAAAAAGAGGCTGAAAATAAAAGACTTGAAAAAGAAGCTGAAAATGAAAGACTTCAAAAAGAGGCTCAGGCTGAGGAAAGAAGATTACAGAGAGAGTCTGATGAGAGGAAAGAGAAAGCAAAAATGGAACATGAAGAAAAGGTCTTAGCTTTAGAGTTGGAAAAATTGAAATTGACAAGCATGAGTAATGGTAATGATTCAAACAAGGGTTCATCTTCTGGTAAGGCTAATAATGATACTTTTAAGATTAAGTTACCAACATTTAGTCCTTCCAGTGATGACATAATGTTCTATCTGGACAGATTTGAACAAGCATGTACAGCTCATAACATAGACAAAGCAAAATATGTTTATCAGTTATCAGGGATACTGACAGGTAAAGCTCTAAGTATATTAAATATGGTGGATGAACCTGACAAGAACAATTATGAGGTTGTCAGGGCCGCTTTGTTAAAGAAATATCAGCTTAACGAAGACGGCTATCGTCTACAATTTAAAAACATGGTACCTGAAAATGGAGTTGAATTCTCCGAGTTTATTGCAAGAATACGCATTACTTTCTCACGTGGGTTGAACTATCTAAGACGGAAAAAACTTATGAAGGACTTATGGACTTAATACTTAGAGACAAAGTCATGTCGTCTGTCAATGAGTCTTTCCTTGCTTTCCTTCATGAACGTAAACCTAAAACAATAAAAGAAATGGAAGATTTCTGTTGCCAATACGTAACTGCGCACCCACACATAACCATGGGTAACTCTAAGGTGAAAGAAGGTTTACCAGTTGCTTCGGCAGCTCCGTATGGCCAAAACTTTGCTCGTAGATTCCAACAAAATTTTGATAGAAAGAGCAGCGGTAATTTCTGTCAAAATCATGGAAATCAATTTCATGGTGATTCTTCTTCGAAGAATTGGAGACAACCTGATAGTACTCGTTACTATCACCCTAATAATTATAGGCATTTCAAAAGAGGATATGGTAATAGAGGTTATTCCTGCCGAAGACCTCAGAACCAAACAAATAGATGTTCGCATCAATGTGAACATGATAGTAATCGTGGAAACTGGAATTCGAACCAGGATAACAATTACAATAGAGACAATAATAACTGCAGAGATAATAATAACTCTGATAACTTCAGAGGTAATAATAGTCGGGGTAGATCTCAACACAAAAAAAAGAGATATCAGCAGGCTAATGCTGTACAACAGGAAACTGAGGGAGCCTGTAATCATGTTGTTGATAGTAAAAACTTTGACGCTGTCACTAGTTCTGCTTTTGACTTTGAGAGAGCAAACAAATGCCCCCAATGCAGTACTTTATTCGAACCGGGTACCATAACTACTTTGAGTTGTGGTCACCCACTTCCCGCTCTTCCTGCTGCTGTTGCGCATGACGGGAGGGGTTCTTTAATCCTACATAAGGGTCTTGTTAATGATACTCCGGTCTCACTACTTTTCGATTCCGGATGCACCACTATTGGTGTTAGACAATCGCTTGTAGATCCATCTTGTGCTACAGGAAGGGTTATTAAATGTGTCACATTTGGCGGCACTCTAGAAAAATATCCTACTGCTGTAATTCGCATTGCCACTCCTTTCTTTACTGGAGATGTGCATGCTTGTCTCTTACCTAATCCTATTGCGGACCTTATTATTGGTCGTATTCACGGAGTTAGGGGTGTACCCCACAGCAGATTGCTGCTTGGGAAGATAATAACATGCAAGCTACAAATGCAGTAGTTACAAGAGCACAAGCTCTACAAACACCCGAAACTTCACTGAATAGTGATAATGAAGTTGATAGCCAAGATAGTCACTTAGTGATTACTCGTGACTCTTTCATAAAATTGCAAGAAGAAGATCCTTCTTTAAAAAAATTCTTCGTTCTTGCGAAGAAAGGTGATCCGAATCAGGATACAAATAGAAAATCTTGGATTGCAATGAGAAACGGCGTACTTGTACGTATGGTACAAGATTCGACTACGTCGGCACATTCGCAAATTCTTGTTCCCAAGAGCATGAGAGTGCAAATATTGCAACATGCTCATGACTCGCAATGTGCTGGACATATGGGTTTTGCCCGTACGAAGTCGAGAGTCCTTGCGGCTTTCTTTTGGCCTTTTGTCAATAAGGACATTCGTATTTACTGCCGATCATGCAAGGTATGTCAGGAGGTCAAATCTAGAGGACCACGACATGCTGCGCCTATCCAGGCTGCTGACATTCCTATTCGGCCGTTTCAGAAAATGGCCATAGATATTATTGGCCCTTTTAAGGTCAAGTCGGCCAGAGGACATCAGTTTATCCTTACATGTGTCGATATGTGCACACGTTGGCCAGAGGCTATTCCTCTTAAGAGCATATCTACTACAGATATCGCAGATGCTCTTTGGTTGATATTTTCTCGCTTGGGGTTCCCCAGAGAAATATTGTCAGACCATGGCACTCAACTCATATCTGACACTATGTCACAGGTAATGTCTACCTTACATATTGAACGATCTCTCAGTAGTATCTACCATCCTATGTCTAATGGGTTAGTTGAGCGTCTGAATAGAACGCTCAAGACTTTGCTTGGTAAGATAACTGAAGATCATCCTCAAGATTGGGACAGGGTTTTACCCGCGGCTCTCTTTGCCTATAGAGAAGTCCCTAATGAACACACAGGATTTTCTCCCTTCGAACTTGTCTTTGGCGCGCGTCCACGCGGCCCTATGTCTTTATTACACGATCTCATCACTGCCGATGATATTAGCGATGAAACTCAATCCTCATATGAGTATGTCATTGCTCTTAGACAAAAGATCATTGAGGCATGTAAGCTAGCAACTGCTTCATCAGAAATTGCTAAAGAGAAGGCAAGGCAGTTTGCTAACAAGAATAGATGTCTACGACAACTTTGTCCAGGTGACAAAGCATTCGTCCTACTCCCCAGTAGGGAAAATAGACTTCTTATTGCATGGAAAGGTCCGTATGCAATAGTCTCTCGGATTTCCGATGTTGACTATGTGGTCGATATTGATGGAAAGCATAAAACTTTCCACATAAACATGCTTTCGGAATTTCACGAACGTCCGGACTATTTGCTGCCTATTTTCCAGGCAACGGATGATGCTCCTGCACCTCACGGTCATTATTCATCCCTGTCTGTCATACAGGATGAGGAAGCTACCTTCTCTGATGTCAACCTTCCCCTTCCAGTGGTTCCATTACATTCCACGGAATCTTGGAAAAACGTTTCTGTTTCTCCTAATCTTTCTGGTGACGAACATCGACAAGTCTTGTCGATGTTACAAACATTTCAGGATGTTCTCACTGACATTCCTGGACACACAGATGTCATAGAACATGACATAATTCTTACCGACAATAATCCAATTAGGGTTAGGCCGTATCCTATTCTTATACACTTTCAGTCGCAAGTGGAAAAGGAATTGGATGAAATGATTCAATTAAATATAATTGAACCATCGACTTCACCATATTCTTCTTCCATGGTTATTGTCCGGAAGAAGGATAAGAACATACGAATTTGCGTTGATTATCGCAAATTGAATCAGGTCACAAAGTTCGATGCTGAACCGATGCCTTTGTTAGAAGATCTACTGATTAGACTTTCTAATTCTAGATTCTTCACTAAACTTGACTTGTCTAAAGGTTATTGGCAAGTGCCTTTAGCAGAGCATGCCAAACCTCTTACTGCTTTTTCTACACCTAGGGGTCTATTTCAATGGAATGTTATGCCTTTTGGTCTCATGAACGCCCCTGCCACTTTCGTTCGCATGATGCGTCGAATTCTGTCACATCGTTCGGATGTCATCGCATACTTAGATGACATCTGTCTCTTCAGTGATACCTGGGAAGATCACTATTTAGGGTTATATGACTTACTGTCCACTCTACGTGAGAATAATTTGACAGCGAAACCTTCTAAAGCTTTTGTTGGTTTTGGTGAAATCTCTTTCCTGGGTCATCGTGTTGGTCATGGTCTCTTGAAGACAGAAGACCACAATACTTCCAAAATACTGAACATCTCTGTTCCTAAAACGAAGAAACAAGTTAGGAGTCTCTTAGGTTTAATTCAATTTTATGGGAGATTTATTCCAAATTTATCTTCGATCATGGCACCTCTATCAACATTGTTGAAGAAAGGTTCGCCTAATCTGGTCCGTTGGTCTGAAGAATGCCAATCTTCACTAGACCAAATCAAGAATATATTTTCTTCTCCTCCCATCTTAAGATTACCTACTCTTGATAGGACTTTTGTTCTTCGGAGTGATGCTTCATCCACTGGGATTGGAGCAGCACTGATGCAAGAATATGCAAATACTCTGCATCCTGTTATGTACATTTCTAGAAAACTAAATGCGGCAGAGAGGAACTACTCGGTTTTAGACCGTGAGTTGTTAGCGATGGTTTGGTCAATTCTAAAACTACAAAGATTCCTCCTGGGCGCACATTTCATTCTAGAGACTGATCAGAAAGCTCTTACAGCTATTCAGACTAAGAATTTGAAGAGTTCGAGATCCACTCGATATGCTATAGCTCTTCAACCTTTTCACTTCACGGTACGAGCTATCCGTGGTGCGGATAATGTGATGGCTGACATTTTGTCTAGATGCCCACATGACTCCAACTAATACTTCTGTCCTATATTTCCATATATTACAGAGTCATAACACACCTATATTTCTACAATAGATTAGCACATCTGTACTCACTTTATATGTACACACTATCGTGCTTTGTTGTCATCTTCTTCTGTTCGTATTTTAAGATGATAGAGGAGGACTGAGTAGTTAATATAAGGGCCGTTAGTTTACTAAACAGCCACAATTATTAATAATGTATTGTACCTTATGAAGCATATTAGTTATTAATTAGCATTATATTGCTTGTACTTTCTCAGAATGTCATTGTTGAGCTGAGGACTTACCTTACTAGTATCAAGCATGACGAGTTCTAGATTGTGTACTTACCCTCGGAATACCAGAGCATATGTCCTGGATCGTCATGTAGTTTAACTTTACTATGTACTTATGTCATTACATGTCAAAGAATGTACTATTTAAATTTTCCTATCAGATTTGTACATCCATTTTTAAAGACAATATTAGAGTATGCTGTTTAATGATGATTATAGTAACTTGCATACGTATATTGTGTTTACATGCTAACGTGATGTGTGTTGGTGACACCTCCCCGATGTGAATATTTTTTGAGACATATTTATTTTTCTGTTGAGGTATATCCTCACCAGACACTCTATATTTAGCCTCATGTTAGGCAATTTAATTAATTATCGGCGCATAATTCGTGCGTTTTGAGCCGCTTATCGCATGCTCTTTGATAAAGAAAAAAAAAATATGTTCCACATTTTTTTTTTTATCGGGAGGAGGTGGTGATATGTTGCGTGATAAATTCTCGCAACATCGTTTTATTTCAATATCTATTTTATAACGCAAGGGCAACAACTGCTTGAAATTTATAGTCACTTTTCTCGGACAGCATTTGTCTTCTCGCGTTGGTATCGAATGCAGTTAAGTTTGAGCTGTGGTTATTTTTTGCGCTGGACTGCGCATGACTTGTCTTGCTTCTTGGTCGATCGGTTTCCGCCCACCACTAGTGGAGTGAGCGATTTGGAATGGCGAAAGAGATGCCTCGTTGAAGAGGGGATCTCCGCTATTTTTTGTTCTGTCAGGGATGTGTAGTCCTCTTATGGATATTTCGTTTATTCGAGATAATACCTCTAGTGTATTTGCACATGCCGGGAGGCATAATATTTCTGTGTATTTCCGGAAGGCAAGGTAAATTAACATTTTCATTAACTCTATCGATTTTTGGTCGTGAACGATTTCTGGCTCATAGCCTGTCTTCGAAAGTCGTCGTCACGAGATGTTTTCCTAGCTCACATGTCGCTGTATTGTGCTGCATCGGTTGATGCAGGTCCCAAGGACTATTACTTGCTATTTGATTACCTGAACTAGGTTTGAAAAACCTTTGTTATCTAGAGGATATTTTTGAGGACATTATTTATACTTCGGCAGACGTGTCTGTCTTGCTGAAGTCAGATTAAGGAGAGTGAACTGATCTCATACATCTGGTTATCTCCTGGCTGTTATAGAAAGGGATGGAGTTTTTCACCTGACTACATTTACAGCACTTTGAAATATAACATGCATCTGACTCAT
The DNA here is from genome assembly GCA_024509875.1 of Oreohelix idahoensis. Classification (NCBI taxonomy): domain Eukaryota; kingdom Metazoa; phylum Mollusca; class Gastropoda; order Stylommatophora; family Oreohelicidae; genus Oreohelix; species Oreohelix idahoensis. Next base: position 367,463 of record JAMPIV010000150.1, read on the forward strand.
CATTGTAATGCTGTCTACCGTCTATTGCTGTATTGAATGTTGCTGTGATAATGACTGTTTGATGTGTCTACATATTCGCGTAACCATTTTGTCACTGTGGCGTCCACAATAAATAATGAAGAAAAACGTCAACGGCTGTTACAAGAATCATTGACTTTATACGTCGTGAGTTTACTGACGTCCTATGTGGATTGCCCTGTTATTTTTGTATGAACATTGTTTTGCCTGAACACATCTGCACACCACACAAAACCAGACATGCGGATACCATCCATCATCATATGGCATCACGCATCAACAGTGTCAATAGCTTAGGTTTCTAGTAACGAGGAATGTCAGGTCGGTGCCTTCTGTCAGTATAAGACTTTATTTGGTCACACCACAACTAGTCAGAACTCCGTCGGAATGTTACTGATAGTAATATTTTACTTGCCCCAAGGGCTGAAATGTACTTGAGGTTTTTCTCAGGAAGAATTAAATCTGGCTCGATGGGCCCGTTACTTAATTTAATCTTAAAGTTCATGTAATGGGTACTCTGTCGTTCTGGATGCCAACGCAATGCCAGACAGGTTTTACTTTATACACCTAAGTCTTTAAGGAAAAAAGTGTTTTTTTTTTTCACATATATTTCTCAGTACTAAAACCGTTGGTAAAGTTGGGCTACCCCAGTTTCACTGAATAAAGAGAAAACAACATATAAAATACTTATACATACTATTCCTCGGTTATAACTTACATTATAAACTGCAAGCGTAGAGCTTGTCTTATCGCTTAAATCTGCCGTAAAATAAGTTATATTTCTAAAATCAGTCATCATGAATTAGAAATGCATGCGTATTTCGTCAATATTCAATGATGAATCAGTGCAGTTATAAGTTAGTTTGAAATATTCTCGACTAATTACTAGCAATTAAATTAAATTTCTTTATAGCTGCATGAGTTTAAGCTAGAAATTATAATTTATTCTGCTATCCACTGAAACACGTCAACTAGAGAATATAACAGACTTATAAATTTAATTTCTTCTGCACAGAAATCTAACTAGTGAAATGAAATAAGCGGTTATCACTGGATCACTCAATACTACTAGATATATATATTATTACCTCCACACAGAACTACAGACTACCGCCATGAACTAGAATCATTCAATATAAGGGTATTCCAGAACTCGGCAAAAATGTCGAGAAACTAGGACTTTGCAATACATAAGAGATTTCCTAGCATTAGCGATCTGTCTACTGCAACTGGAGGATGACTGAATGAAATCAAGTTCAAACTGCGGGGTAGATATATGAAACAGACAAAGGATCCCACGCTATTACGAAAACCCGAAATAGCGCCGGTCTCTCTCTCTCTCCCCTCTCTTTCTTAACACTTCACATTAACTTAGACGCTGGCCATAACTGCCAAAAGTGCATCTTCACACCTACTGCGACATGTCTCATTTCTGAGCTTTGCAGATTAGCGCCTTCCACATCTCACGCCGAGAAACTAGCAGAAGAAAAACTCGTGTCAGATGAAAATGTAGACAAATGTCTGCTCTCTATGTCTGACTAGACGAATTCTCACACTATTTCGTTCACATCCAGGGACTGACATATTACGCAATAAAATGCGTTACTAGTATGAGAAAAGAAACGGTAAAAGTCAGAATGGGAAAGTAATATTTTGTTGCAAATGAACGAATGCGATAAACAGGAAAAGGATAAAAGAGCGATAATAAAGTAGAGGACACGGGTAGAAAAGAAAAGAATATAGAAAATTCATTGATCATAAATCTCTATGCGACAGAACGTCCCCCCTTTAAGATATAAAAGTACTCCATGTCTACGTTATGGAAATAAATTTCCTATATCCGTAGCTTCAGGGTGTCTGTCCTCTTCCCTCTCATCTCTCCTCTCCGTCTCTCTCCAATTCCTACTCAAGTCTACTCCCAAAGTTTCCTTTCTCTGGAATGTCTTCCGTGTGCGCTTGAAAGAGCGTCGCCGCTTTTGACATTTTTGAAAGATTTCGTGTGTGTGCAATGGAATTTCCCTGCCACTATCGTCATATTCGTCAATTTTGGCGGTCGTCAGGAGAAGTTCGGAGGTCGGCACTGGCATTTCCAAAAATTTCTTTAACAGATTTAAATGGAAAACCTTCTCCTTTCTTTTAATAGAGATCTGGTAGTTAGCCTTAGAAATCTTTTTCAGGACGGTAAACGGCCCTTGCCATCCGATACGCAGTTTGTTGTTCCCGGTAGGGAGTAACACCAAAACTTTCTCTCCTGCTTCCAGTTCTCTTTCTTTCGCGACTTTCCTATATCGGTTAGCGTGCTTTGTGCGTGCTCGCTTAAAGTTGGTCGTTGCTAGATCCCATCCTAGTTTCAACCTTTCCTTTAAATCCGACACATATTTACTTGCTGAGACAACTGTCTCATCAGCCTTCTGGTCTTGTCAGCGACCTGAGTAAGGCGTCAAGCGGGCCCTTAATGGGTCTGCCGAATAAAAGCGTGGCTGGCGGAAATCCTGTGGACGTATGTGGGGTTTCTCTGTAGCCAAATAGAGCTGCAGGGATAGAAAGATCCCAATCGTCAGGTTTCACTTGTGCCAGTTTACTTAGCATCCTGTTGAGGTTTCCGTTAACACGTTCTACTAACCCACTTCTGGCCAGAGTGTAAGGCTTAGTGTAGATGTGCTGGTCCCTCAAGATCTTAATGATCTCATCCATCAACAGGTTCGGTATGGAGATCCGTTATCCGTCAGCACTTGTTGAGGGAATCCCAACCGAGTAAAAATCTGCACGAGGGCTTCTGCGACATGCTTGGCATCTGTGCATGTTAGCGGGATAGCTTCTGCCCACATAGTGCATGTGTCGACTAACGTGAGGATAAACCTGTTCCTTCTTTTAGTCCTTTCTAGGGGTCCTAAAATGTCGATCACAACCCGTTCGAATGGTGTTCCCATTATTGGCATTTCACCCATGTGGACTGGGGGTGTCCGTTGCTTGGGTGGTACACGTTGGCACTGGGCACAGGATTTGACATACCTGATAATATCAGTATTTACTCCTGGCCACCAATAATGAGTAGTTATCCGTTGGTTTGTGGCGTTCTGACCCATATGTCCGCTGAAGGGAAGAGAGTGCCCCATTTCTAGGATTTGGCTTCTGTACTGTTTCGGTACTAGGAGCTGGTTGTAACCTTGGTCAGGCTTGCCCGTTCTGCGATAAAGTACGCCATCCTTAGAAAAAATGTCCCCGTGCTGTCTGGGTTCCTTAGCCATGGGCAGTTTCCTAAAGCAGGGTGCCAAAGTAGGGTCCTTTTGTTGCGCTTCTTTAAGTTTCATAGGTAACAAATTAGGCGCAGACTCCCGTTCCTTCTTGGTTTGCCCTCTTGTAGTTACTGTTGCCACAATCGGCTCTTCCGGTTTCCCAATAAACACGTATCTACCGCCAAGTATGACTGGGTAGATGGGGTCATCCATAACAGCAGCTTTGATCGCACCTCTGACAAAGTCAGAGTGTATCTCCACCAATGCGATGGGAAGCGTTGTTGGTGCCTCACTCTTAGAAACTCCACAAAGTTGGACGGTCTCTCCTGCCTCTTGACCGGGTTTAACCAGGTGTCTGGCAACAATGCAATCATAAGAAAGCCCCGTGTCAAATAAACAAAACGTTTGAGAACCGTTCAATATAACAGTACCTCGCGTTGAGGGTCTATCTCCCTCTACAGGTTGGGAATCACTGTCAATAATTCCGCCTTGCGAGACTGTTAGCAAGCATCCGATGCGTTTAGGCTCGGTGTGCTCGCTCTGATCATTAGTCCCGTGCGCAGGGGTTTTCCCTTTGTCACCTTGTCCTCGCTGGCTGCGGTGCCATGAAGGGCGGTCGGGTTGATCAGACTGTTTACTGTGGTTTGGGTACTTGTTTTTGTAGAACTTGGATTTTTTAGGAGGGGGGTTTTGAGGTCCAGTTTCTCTGTGGTTATTTTGGTTAAAAGCATGAGAAGATTGGTCTAGATTATTCTTTCGAAAAGGCTCTTCTGTCGGTTTACGTTTTGTGACCGGCAGTTCGGCCAGCGCATTATGATATCGCTCAGACTTTTCCAAAATGTCTTCAAGCTTTTCTGCCCCTTGCTCAGCTAGAAAGCTTCGGGTGTCAGCAGACAAAGTGTTCCTTATCTGTTCGCATATAACGAACTCCTCAAGACCTTCATAGGTAGAGGCGAGCTGAGAAAGCTCAAGGCACTTAGTCAAGTATCCCTTCAAACGAGACGAGAACTGCTGAAAAGTTTCAGAGCTCTCCTTTCTGCTGTTGCGAAACAGTTGCAAAAACTTTCGCGCATTCATTTCAAAGCGCTCAAGTAACGCTTTCTTCAACAAGTCGTAGTTGTCTTGTTGGCTACTTTCCAGTTTAGAGTACAATTCATAAGCAGAACCTTTTAGGGCCTGGGAAAGTTTCATACACCAACGCGACCTCTCTAAACCGTACAGAATTGCAATTTTTTCAAATTTGTCTAGCCAAGTGTATATCTTCTCATTAGGACAAGGGAAAGATTCTAGAGCACAAGACATGGCGTTTAGTTGAAGAGACTGAGTGTTAGAAGGATCAGTTAAGGAAGAATGAGGAGAAGACTCTCCATTGCTGGAGGTAGAGGCAGCCCCACGACTTTGAACCTCTAGAGCTTTAAGCGCCAGCTCATGCTGTCTTTCCTCCCTCTCCTTCTCATGCTGTCTCTCCTTCTCTCTTTCATCATGCTGTCTCTCCTTCTCTCTTTCGTTCGCCCTGCGAATTTCCATTTCCTCATCCATCTTCCTCTGCTCTAATTTACGGTCTTTCGCTTCTTTCCTCCTAGCTTCTTCTTTTTCCTCTTTAGCTTCAGCTGCTTTCCTCTCCGCGTCATATCTGTCAAGTTCGTCTCTGACAAAAGCTTTCGCATCCTCTCCTTCTAAACCTTCTTCTCTGGCTTCGTCTCTGAGCATCTGTCTAAGTTTCGCCCTTTCGGCCATTGTAAATCAGTGACTGACACTAGTCGAGAAAGAAAGAAGAAAAAGGATGCTCTGGTTCCTACCACTTGCGAGAAAATACCAAAACAAAAGATGATATACTTTAACCTAGGATACCTCCTCCTATACTATAGTATCTAACTATCGCTGCTATTAATCGGCAATAAAGCAACTAATGCAGACGACTACGCCAAATAAAGGGTAGTTAAGATTACTCACTGAAAAATACGTTGCTTCAGTGGAAACAAAATAATTATTGCAAAAATTTAAGGAGAAAAAAAATCCCTTACTATTTAAGTCCACTACAAGTACACCCCTGAAGTCAGTTAGGGTAAGGGGGCAATTAACAGGACGTAATTGTCTGAACGCACTCCTTAGCTTAGCTCAAACACCTACTTCTTCAGAACCCTGTGATTGCTCAACAATCACAAACTCTACCAACGGTTTAGTATTACAAAATCAGTATTTAACATATATTCCGACAAAATCAACCTGTAACTCAAATGTATATTACTAAAAATGCTGTGGAAAAACCAATTATTAATTCTGTGGTCAACACGCCCATAAACAGATCGTTAGTCTAGGGGAATAGTTATTTTTAAAGATATAAAAACTCACAAGACATCACACTCTTACTATATATCAGAATTTAAAAAATTAATCCTGCAGACGAGCTGATATTCGTATTTGCTCAGGACTAGAGTTCAATTCCCGGAAAAACGAGCCACCATTCTGTCGTAGATTTTTGATAGGGGAATTAAGACTTGGTTTGGTCCCTTCTGAATAGATTAGAATAAGTGATAGCCACAGTGAGAGATAATAATAGAAATAGATTTCACGAGTGAGATGGAGGTAATATATTAGAGTCGGTCTCTGACCCTCGAGATGATTTCTCTCAGTCAGCCTATCATCTACAACAGATTAAGATTTGTCAGACCATCTAGTATAATATATATTAATATATATATCCCTCACATACACACACACCTAAGTGATTACAATAGACACACAGACGTGAAACTATGACAATGAATATAGATAATTTGGAACGAGCTGACCGACACACTGATAAAGTTTAAGTGAATTTTAATTATCATCAGAAAATTCCATCACAACACATAAAAATTACATCAAGCATATACAAATAGTCATAAAGTCAATGAATTGCTACAAGAATGATAGACCCAGAGGTATGATCTTTTCCCTCGATGTATAGCCCACAGTCCTGTTAGAAGATAAGTGATAGCCCCAAAGAGTCACGGATGCATATGCTATAGTCTAAGATTTCCCTTTAAAAAAAAGTAGGAACAGACTTTGATACTCTAATCTATCCTAAGGAAAATATTGTTAGCAACAAAAAAAAACTTGCATAAAGAAATTTTAGACAGCAAAATGGGTGCCAAAATACAACAATAACGGAATCGCTCAGTCCTGCATTCACTCTATTCAGTCAGCCGTGATCACTAGCTTGCATTCGTACTTACAGCTTTGGTAGCAACTTCTGGAAAACAATTTTTAGGACATGCACATACAGAATCTCCAGGGTAGTCTTGGCCAAGGGAACCCCAGTCCCGCAAAGTTGAGTTCACTACTTCATGGAACGTTTCCTTGGTTATTATTACTTTTGGATGTCTGTTTAGGTCACATTAAAATTGTCCAGGCACGAACGTTAACAGCGAGCACAGTGTCAATAGCTTAGGTTTCTAGTAACGAGGAATGTCAGGTCGGTGCCTTCTCTCAGTATAGGACTTTATTTGATCACACCACAACTAGTCAGAACTCCGTCGGAATGTTACTGATAGTAATATTTTACTTGCCCCAAGGGCTGAAATGTACTTGAGGTTTTTCTCAGGAAGAATTAAATCTGGCTCGATGGACCCGTTACTTAATTTAATCTTAAAGTTCATGTAATTGGTACTCTGTCGTTCTGGATGCCAACGCAATGCCAGACAGGTTTTACTTTATACACCCAAGTCTTTAAGAAAAAAATGTTTTTTTTTTCTTCACAGATATTTCTCAGTACTAAAACCGTTGGTAAAGTTGGGCCACCCCAGTTTCACTGAATAAAGAGAAAACTGTCTGAAGGACAGCAGAGACCAGACCAGAGTCTTGGCAGCGCGGCCATGTTTTGTAGAGAGAGTCGATGGTTATTTTGTTCAGCTGATGGCTTTGATTGTCCAATGTTAGAGTAAGTTTATTTGTGCCAATACTTTGCGTGGTTGCTGTAGTCATCCATCTTATACGTTATTTATGATATGAACTTCGCTGGCTGTGTTATATTATTGTCAGTTTGTAGTAATGTCAATAAAATCAGCCTAGGCCGGGCCCAAGCTTGGTGGATAAAAAAGATGGGGAATTCTGACACCTGAGTGCTTCATGCGCCTATTGAAATAGCGGGTAAAAACGCGAATTAGCCAGACGGCATGCAATGAGGCAGGGTAGAAGAGGAACGACTAAGTAAGTAAGTAATGTCAATAGATTGAACAGAGATTGTAAGTTTACTCAAGTTTGTTATTGCTGTATTGTTTTCCAAGATGATGAAAGTAGCAATAGTGGTGTACATGCCTTAGGTGATACGAGTCCATATTCAGCATCGCATACCTCTCTCGCTCTCTAGCTCTCTCGCTCATGGTCTACAATCTAGACTCTAGATGACTAAGACATATGTTACAATTATATTTCAAACTGTGTGCGTAATGAATGAATGAACAACGGCAAACACGAGTATATCAACAAGAAATCAGGGCCGGGTTACCCATTAAGCGCCCTAAGCACTATGGACCCCTTTTTGGACAAAAATGTACATGAAAGCAAAATAAATAAAAAAAACGTGTACACGGACCCCCTAGAATCCATTCATACTCCTGCTGGCACACACACACACATCCATAGAACATTAAAATTATTTGTTGATAACTTACTGGCTTAGTCGTTCCTCGTCTACCCTGGGGTGTTAAAGTTTGCCAGAGAGAACGCCATACTGTCCAATCAGCGGTCTGCCTCCTGTCCTGGATCCAATCTAGTCCTCGGTCCTTCTGGGATTGTCTAATTTTGTCCTCCCAACGGACTCTGGGTGATAAGGTGTAAATTCTGGTACAGTCACATAGATACCTTATCATATAGCAGCTGACCGTATACTTGTTTACAATTACGAAGGGTACAGCACTGTGTATGTAAGTGTAGAGGTCAGGTCAACCCAGGCTGTGCAGGAACGTGAATGTAGGTCAGCCTGTTCGTTAAGTCTTGAGGCGCTGGCAAAGTGCAGCGTTGACATAGAGTATGAGTGTAGATGTAATATACGCGAATGCATGTATAGTTCTAAAGTCTGGCTCAGTACTCACACTCAATCACAAGTAGAAGTCAGTGAAGGTTGTAACAGCAACTGACTTTTTCTCAAACTTTAATGTAGTACGACGACATCAGGACATGATCATTTAACAAGACTCAGGAACATGTAGACATGACGATAGTACATGGATAGCATCATATATCACAAGTCAGTAAGCTGGGCCTAAGCACGATTGTTGATCACAATCTAAGTTCCCTTCCAAACAAGCCTCAGCAAAAATACCCCGCATTGCTCGCGGGTATTGATACACGAGTTAACCAACTCTTTCCTGACATGAGTTCATCAGATGTGTTGCTTGCATGCAACAGGCCTAAAGGTAGCAGGCCTATAAGTTTAACTAGCCTCTGTGACTGGCAGGCAAGGTGGGTCAGATCTTTACTATAATACTTTACCGCTGAAACAGCGGGATGCATCAAACTGCAATGTTTCCTGGGCGTACACAATCCCTCAGCTAATAAAATCAGCCTAACTTAAGAGCTTAGCTCACGTAAACTGTTAGATGCTTTCCCACCCTGGGAAAAGTCAATGAGCTGACAAATATATGTGGTACGTGACACTGATAGGCAAGGAGAATAACAAAATGTCCATTTACCTTGATAAACCATCAGAATGCACTAATAACACACACACATACACGTTTCCAAGACGAATTGAAATATATCACTATCATCGGGGAATATCTTCAAATACTTCTAAGTCCATCCACAGAGGTTTTCCATTTCCCCAGGCATGAAGCCGAAAACACAAAGACGTCCAAACACGTCTTGACCCTCTGACATTTTTCGTTCGACCTCCAGATCGGAAATCTCGCTTAACCCCCTACTAATTCGCGCATGCGCCGAACGCTACGCTTCCTTGAGCGAAACTCAATCGCAGTGTTTCAACACATTCCAGGTAAAGACTGACCATTGAAGCCTTATATGATAATGAATTAAGACCTAAGCTCTAGTTGCAAACATTCTTAGAAAAGCTAGCCATAAGCCCAAACATGGACATGCAACTAGACCTCGGTTCCAATATTAAACCGGTAAGTTGAAACCAGTGGACAGACAACCACTGTTGTAACAGGGTAGACTATTAAGTAGCTACAACTGTTCGCCTTATAGTAAAGTATTTTATGAATGACTAGTCAGATAAATAAACAACTAGTCAAGAATCAATGACATCATCAGTCATGACACACATGAACCCAAGATGTCATCAAACCTTGTGTGGCCTCCATACAAGTCAGACCGGAAAACATTTAGATTAGAGAGAACTTTAAACAATGGTTGGTCATCATCACATAGAAACAATAATTTTAGACTAGAGGATTCGTAGTTAGTTAGGTTAAAGATTATTTCAACAGTCCACTAGCCCCCAAGACCAATCATTAGAAGGTTTCCGGTCTTAACTCCAATGAGAAATACTTCCTCTGGCAAGCCATAGCACCAGACAAGTATAAAGACTGATGCATCTTAGTAATCAGGGAGAGAGAGAGAGCTTGAGACAGTAACTCAATGCTAGAGTCAAACCAACATAGGGCGTTCTTTAGTTTAGGTTTGGAGCAACCTGGCGCTACATCTACTATTGAACGAAAAAAGCCCTTGACTCCTCATCATCATCTCAGCCCGTAACCCGTCATGGGTCGTAGGGGTGCCATGGTGGAAGCATCAGCAGACAGGGTCCTCCACTGCTCTCTATCCTCAGCAATGCGTAGAAGTGTGGAAAAACCGTGTCCCGCCCATTCTTTGATGTTATCAGCCCAGTATTTTCTCTGCCTTCCTCTTCTCCGTTTACCTTCGACTGTTCCCTGAAGGATCGTTTTCGAAAGGAAGTCATGACGAGTTACATGCCCAAACCAGGCAAGCTTACGACGTTTCACTATTGACAAAAGTTGTTCTTGGTGGCCTGCATAGGTGTTTATCTTCTCTCTAACATAGACATTTGTTTTGTGCTCTTTATAGCAAATGCGCAAAATTCTTCTATAACATTTATGCTCGAAAGCCTGAATCCTTCGCTCCGTATCTGCAGTGAGTGTCCAGCCCTCACACCCATACAAGAGAATAGATAATACAAGTGATTTGTATAATTTGATCTTCACAGGAAAACTGATGTTACTTTTCCAGATCACATTCAACCTTGTCATGGCAGTTGAGGCCATCTCAAGTCTTGTCTTGATTTCTTTACTTGATCTTCCATCACTACATGGAAGTAGTGGACCCGAGATATTTAAAGGTGTTAACTTCTTCTAACGTTTGCCCATTTAACGTAATGTTGGTCGGAACATGTTTCTTATGGCTATTCACCAATATCTTGCTTTTTTCTATATTAATTTCCATCCCATACATTCTTGTTACTTTCTCCAGTCTAGAGGTAAGGTCTTGAAGTTCTGATTCTGTTCCAGCTATCAGATCAATATCATCAGCAAAACGTAGGTTGCAAAGAGGTCGGCCTCCAATCGATATGGTTGATTCATAATCGTAGAGAGCCTCCTGCATAATATGTTCTAGATATATATTAAAGAGCACTGGTGACAGGATACATCCTTGGCGAACTCCTACTGTTGTTTTGAAAAATTCTCCAATGTCGTTGCTTGCAAAAACAGCACTGCTTGCGTCCTTGTATAGTGCTTCAATGATATCTATGATGTTGGTATCAAAATTGAATTTTCTCATTACTTGCCATAAGCCTTGACTCCTACGGTTTGGATAATAATATCCATCTAGAGATCTCCTACCACCCAGGACCGTTAAGTGACCCAGCACTAACCCCTGCAACGATTATATTTGTGGTTCACTCCACAGGACGTAAGTTTGATCTAGTTATAATTAAGGTCTCGAATCGAATTTTCCTTTTGTTAGGATTTCCACAGAGGTAACAAAACGACTACAGTATATGAGAAACTCCGTAAGCCTTTCGCCTTGGAGGCTAAAGCTGGCAGTTTTGCTTTCCCCCACCAGAAATTCTTATCGAACTGCCACAGCATCATTTTCCTTAAAACGAAACTGAATAAAGTACACCTTTTATATAACTATTCGGATCTTTCAAGTAATCTGTTCTATTGAAGTTTCACTTGACTGTTTGAGTTGCCGATTATATTCAACCCTTCAAGATAAAATTTAGAACCATCAAGGCACTTACGAGTTCTACTAATTACCTGGGTTGTTCCTCCCTTCTGGAATTATTATCTCTGGTGTATAACCAGTATTTCCCAGAAGAAACACAATAAGGAAAGTCTTGGGATTATTTTCCTTATCTCAAGTGATAGACGGATTTTCATCCATTTCAACAAAATCCTCACCCCGGTCACACAGTTAAATACACCTCCCAGTAAAATCCTGGGTGATATCCCTTAGGTCAGGAATCAAAATTAATATAGACATTTACATTAAAGCAGAATATTATACACAGCGAGAAACTGCACGCAACAGTTTACCGCACCTCCCGGGAAAAAAATGAAACCTTTTTTTTTAACAGAACATCCGAGAGCAAGCTACAACAGGCTCATAACGCACGAATGATGCGCGGATGACTAGTATCACAAATGAACATAATGCCTAATGCGAGGCTTAATCGATGCATAGAGCATCTGGTGAAAGTAAATTCCATTAGAGAAAAATATTTCTCTAAGTATACCATTCCAGGGAGGAGCCACAAACGTACATCATAATGCTGGCATAATTATAATGTAGCAAAAGTTACATATATATAATCTTATCTGATATCAAGTAACTTATCTTCAAGTGTATAGATCACAACATCATCGAGAATAGCGGTGTTATAATCTAAATATACCGCTTTAGATATACAAACAAATAGCAACATAAAGATTACTTCATGTTAATATACAACAATATTTTTGTCATAATCTTATACATAGTATTACTACGAATGAACAATGAATTCCAGATCCTAGACTGAGAGGACACATCTACTGTCACATCCGAAGTGTAAGTAAGCACATCTCACAACTTCATGGTTGGCATAATGTACTGCTTCTTTGCGAACATCAATGACTCGCTAGGAGAATACAAAGAATACAATTCTATTTGACAAACGTAAGATTTTTGTAACATCTTCTTCTTCTTCTTCCGTCCTTAGTCACCGACCGTCAAAGCAGTCAGTGGCCATTACGCCTAGTGGCTTTTGTAATATACAATAATGAAATATAAATTTTTAACTATACTGTGGCCGAGTGATATTACGGCCATTATACTGTGAGCCTTAAACCTTCCCTGCTATAACAAAGATGGAAACAGAGAAAGGCAATCACACAGTATAATACTATGAATTCACTAAAAGTGAGAATAGATGTGCAGATATGTAGATGTAGAAAAGTATTTTTATAAGTTTCAAAGTAAATCAGGAAAAGTAGGACACAATAGTCAAGTGGAATCATGTGGGCATCTGGACAGAATGTCCGCCATCACATTATCCGAACCACGGATAGCTCGCATCGTAAAGTGAAAGGGCTGAAGAGCAATGGCATATCGAGTAGATCTCGAGCTCTTCAAATTCTTACTCTGAATAGCTGTAAGAGCTTTTTGGTCGGTTTCCATAATGAAATGCGCGCCGAGAAGGAATCTTTGTAACTTAAGAATAGACCATACCATAGCCAACTATTCACGGTCTAGAACTGAGTAGTTCCTTTCAGCCGCATTCAATTTCCTAGAGATATACATCACAGGTTGCAGAGTTTCCGAATAGTCCTGAATTAGTGCCGCCCCGATTCTATTGGATGAGGCGTCACTACGAAGAACAAAAGTCTTATCAGTAGTAGGTAGCCTTAAGATAGGGGGAGATGAGAATAAAGTTTTAATCTGGTCCAATGAGGACTGGCATTCTTGGGACCAGTGCACCATATTAGGAGACCCTTTCTTCAGTAGGGTTGAAAGAGGTGCCATAATAGAAGATAAATTTTGAATAAATCTTCCGTAGAATTGTATCAAACCTAAGAGACTGCGTACTTGCTTTTTCGTCTTAGGGATAGAAATGTTTAGTATCTTAGAAATATTATGGTCCTCTGTCTTCAAGAGACCATTACCAACACGGTGACCAAGGAAAGAAATTTCACTAAACCCAACATAGGCTTTAGAGGGTTTTGCAGTCAAATTATGTGCACGTAAAGTAGACAGTAATTCGTATAAACCCAAATAGTGATCTTCCCAAGAATCACTGAAGAGACAGATATCGTCCAAGTATGCTATGACATCTGAACGATATGATAGAATTCGACGCATCATGCGTACGAAAGTACCTGGGGCATTCATAAGACCGAAAGGCATGAAATTCCATTGGAATAAACCCCTAGGTGTTGAGAAAGCAGTGAGAGGTTTGGCTCGTTCAGTTAGCGGAACTTGCCAATACCCTTTAGACAAGTCTAGTTTGGTAAAGAATTTAGAATTAGAGAGTCTATTAAGTAGCTCTTCTAATAGAGGCATAGGTTCAGCATCGAACTTCGTGACTTGGTTCAATTTGCGATAATCGACGCAAATGCGTATGTTCTTATCTTTCTTCCGAACAATCACCATGGACGATGAGTATGCCGAAGCGGATGGTTCAATAATTTTCAAACGAATCATTTCATCCAATTCTTTCTCGACCTGTGTCTGAAAGTGAATAGGAATAGGGTAAGGTCTAACCCTGATAGGGTTATTGTCAGTAAGTATAATGTCATGTTCAATGACATCAGTGTGTCCAGGAATGTCAGTAAGGACATCCTGAAATGTTTGTAGCATAGAAAAGACTTGTCACTGTTCTTCCATAGATAGATTAGAAGAAACAGTAACATTTTTCCATGATTCCGTAGAATGAAGTGGAATCATAGGAAGAGGAAGATTAACATCAGAGAAAGTAGTTTCCTCATCCTGTATAACAGACAGGGATGAGTACTGACCATGAGGGGCGTGAGAATCGTCCACTGCATGGAAAATAGGCAGCAAATAGACTGGTCGCTCATGAAATTCCGTAAGCATGTTTATATGGAAGGTTTTATGCTTCCCATCAATATCGACAACATAGTCGACATCGGAAATTCTTGAGACTACAGCTTATGGACCTTTCCATGCAATAAGAAGTCTATTTTCCCTACAAGGTAGCAAAACAAATGCCTTATCACCAGGACAAAGTTGTCGTAGGCATCTATTCTTATTAGCAAATTGTCTTGCTTTCTCTTTAGCAAATTCGAAAGAGGAAGTTGCTAATTTGCATGCTTCGATAATCTTTTGCCTGAGAGCAATGACATACTCATAAGAAGATTGAGTATCATTGTCAATATTATCGGCGGTTATAAGATCATGAAGTAGAGACATAGGGCCGCGCGGTCGCGCGCCAAAGACAAGTTCAAAAGGAGAAAATCCTGTATGTTCGTTTGGGACCTCTCTATATGCAAAGAGAGCCGCGGGTAAAACCCTATCCCAATCCTGAGGATGATCCTCAGTTATCTTCCCAAGTAAGTTTTTGAGTATTCTATTGAGACGTTCAACCAACCCATTAGACATTGGGTGATAAATACTACTTAGAGATCTCTTAATATGTAGAGTAGACATTACCTGCGACATAGTGTCTGATATTAATTGAGTGTCATGGTCTGACAATGTTTCTCCGGGAAATCCCAGACGAGAAAATATTAGCCAAAGAGCGTCTGCGATATCAGCAGTAGAGATGCTCTTCAGAGGTATAGCCTCTGGCCAACGAGTACACATGTCAACGCATGTTAGAATAAACTGATGTCCTCCGGCCGACTTGATCTTAAAAGGACCAATAATATCTATAGCCATCTTTTGAAACGGCCGTATAGGAATGTCTGCAGCTTGTATAGATGCAGCATGTCGTGGGCCTCTCGATTTGACCTCTTGACATGTTTTGCAAGAACGACAATAAATCTTTATATCCTTATTATCATAGATATCATTGAAGCACTATACAAGGACGCAAGCAGTGCTGTTTTTGCAAGCAACGACATTGGAGAATTTTTCAAAACAACTGTAGGAGTTCGGCAGGGATGTATCCTGTCCCCAGTGCTCTTTAATATTTATCTAGAACATATTATGCAGGAGGCTCTCTACGATTATAAATCAACCATATCGATTGGAGGCCGACCTCTGTGCAACCTACGTTTTGCTGATGATATTGATCTGATAGCTGGATCAGAATCAGAACTTCAAGACCTTACCTCTAGACTGGAGAAAGTAACAAGAACGTATGGGATGGAAATTAATATAGAAAAAAGCAAGATATTGGTGAATAGCCATAAGAAACATGTTCCGACCAACATTACGTTAAATGGGCAAACGTTAGAAGAAGTTAACACCTTTAAATATCTCGGGTCCACTATATGTAGTGATGGAAGATCAAGTAAAGAAATCAAGACAAGACTTGAGATGGCCTCAGCTGCCATGACAAAGTTGAATGTGATCTGGAAAAGTAACATCAGTTTTCCTGTGAAGATCAAATTATACAAATCACTTGTATTATCTATTCTCTTGTATGGGTGTGAGAGCTGGACACTCACTGCAGATACGGAGCGAAGGATTCAGGCTTTCGAGCATAAATGTTATAGAAGAATTTTGCGCATTTGCTATAAAGAGCACAAAACAAATGTCTATGTTAGAGAGAAGATAAACACCTATGCAGGCCACCAAGAACCACTTTTGTCAATAGTGAAACATCGAAAGCTTGCCTGGTTTGGGCATGTAACTCGTCATGACTCCCTTTCGAAAACGATCCTTCAGGGGACAGTCGAAGGTAAACGGAGAAGAGGAAGGCAGAGAAAATCCTGGGCTGATAACATCAAAGAATGGGCAGGACACGGTTTTTCCACACTTGTACGCATTGCTGAGGATAGAGAGCAGTGGAGGACCCTGTCTGCTGATGCTTACACCATGGCACCCCTACGACCCATGACGGGTTACGGGCTGAGATGATGATGATCCTTATTGACAAATGGCCAAAAGAAAGCCGCAAGGATTCTAGATCTAGTGCGGGAAAAACCCATATGTCCAGCACACTGAGAGTCGTGTGCATGTTGCAAGAGGTGGACTCTCATATTCTTGGGCACAAGAATTTGTGAATGCATAGACGTATTTGAGTCTTGTACCATGCGCACAAGTATTCCATTCTTTCATAGTAATCCAGGATTTGCTATTTGTGTTTTGATTTGGATCACCTTTTTTTGCCATAATGAAGAATTTTTTTAAAGACGGATCATCTTCTTGCATTTTTATAAAAGTGTTACGCGAAATCACCATGTTATCATCTTGGGTATGCACTTTATTATCTTCACTCGTTGAAGATTGAGGCATATTCAGAGCTTGTGCTCTTGTGACCACTGCATTGGCAGATTGGATATTTTGATCCTCCCAAGCAGCTGTCTGCTGTGGGGTACATTCTGTAACACCGTGGATACGACCGATTATAAAATCAGCAATAGGGTTCGGCAGAAGACACGCGTGGACATCTCCCGTAAAAAAGGGAGTAGCAATGTGAATGATAGCAGTAGGATACTTTTCTACAGTACCGCCAAATGTTACACATTTGACTACTTTTCCCGTGGCACATGATTGATCTACAAGGGATTGTCTAACTCCGATAGTAGTACATCCCGAATCGAAAAGAACAGAGACTTGGCTATTATTCACTAGCCCTTTATTTAAGAGAAGAGATCCTCTCCCGTCATGCGCAGCTGCGGCAGGTAGAGCGGGCAGAGGATGACCACAACTTAAAGTAGAAATAGCAGTAGGTTCAAATAGTGTTGTGCATTGGGGGCATTGAGATGCTCTCCCAAAGTCAAAAGCAGAGCATGTGATAGCACTAGAAGTATTTTTATTATCTTTAGGCTCATTACCAGTAACCTGTGACTCTTGTTGAGCACTGTTACCATGCCGACACGATTTATTATTATTGTGTCGCCCTCTACCACGACTGCTATTTCTTTTATGAATATTGTTATCTGACCTATTGCTATTATTGTTTTGGCTTGCGCCACAATTTTTACAATCATGATTGTCATTTTCTTTTTGATGAGAATATTTCCCATATTGATATTGTTGTCTCCTAGGATAAGTAGGATAGTTTTTATTATAACTTCCCTTACGAAAGTTTCTATAACTGTTTGATCCATAATAACGAGGACTGTCAGATCTCCTCCAGTTCTTTGAAGAACTATTACCATATGGATCACACTGATCCTGTTCAAAGTTACGCCTACTTTTCTTATCAAAGTTGCGTTGGCCACCCTGAAATTTATTACCATAGTTAGGACCATATGGTGTAGCAGAAGCTACGGGCAAGCCTTCTTTAACTTTAGAATTGCTTATGGTTTGCTGTGGGAGCGCAGTGACATACTGGCAACAATATTGTTCCATATCTTTTATGTCTTTAGGTTTACGTTCATGTATAAAGGCAAGAAAGGACTCGTTGACTGATGACATTACTTTATCTCTACGTAATAAATCTACCAGTGCTTCATAT
This sequence comes from Oreohelix idahoensis, assembly GCA_024509875.1. NCBI lineage: Eukaryota > Metazoa > Mollusca > Gastropoda > Stylommatophora > Oreohelicidae > Oreohelix > Oreohelix idahoensis. The sequence goes on from JAMPIV010000150.1 coordinate 385,253, forward strand.
GTTTTAGCCGTCCCAGACAGCTCAATCCAACGTGAGAAAGTAAGACGTATCTTTGCAATAAAGTCTGAGAACTCTACACCATTCTCTGGTAACATAGTCTTAAACCGAAGACGATAATCGTCTTCTTTAAGTTGGTATCTTTTCAATAAAGCTGCTCTAACAACTTCATAGTTAGTCTTATCAGGTTCTTCTATTGACATTATAATATTTAATGGTTCACCTGTAAGTAATTCTAACAGTTGTCCGACATAATGCTCTTTATCTACTTTATGCGTTTCACATGTCAGTTGAAATCTATTGAGATAGAATGTTATGTCGTCCTTTGCAGCATTGAAAGCAAGCAATTTGATCTTATAAGAATTATCTTTCGTTTTACCCGAAGTTGCTTGAGAATTACCCATATTAATCACTTTTGCTTTCTCTATCTCCAAAGCTAGGAGTTTTTCTTCATGTTCCATCCTTGCTTTTTCTTTTCTCTCCTCAGCTTCTATCTGAAGTTTTTTCTCATCAATTTCAGCTTGAAGTTTTTTCTCATCAATTTCAGCTTGAAGTTTTTTCTGATCAATTTCCGCTTGAAGTTTTTTTCTCTTCCCTTTCAGCTTGAAGTTTTTTCTCTTCCCTTTCAGCTTGAAGTTTTTTCTCCTCAAATTCAGCTTCTCTTTCTAATCTTTTTTCTTCCGCCTTTTGTCTTTTCTCTTCTGCTTTTTGCGCCTTGTCATATTGAGCAAGGGCAAACTCTTCCAATTTATCACCAGATTTTCCCAGGGTTATACCCTGTTGGATAAAATAATCCAATGTAGACATACTGTCTAATATTGTGTTATAAGCACCTGAAATAATACAATTTATATACCAACCTCAGTTGGGACAAGTCTTTGGCAAAGACTTTGTATGGTTACCTTGTTTATAATGTAACAGTATAATCACTTAAATATCTGTGGAAAATAATACCTTTATATTCCAATCACTGTGGGCACAAGTCTTTTTTATAAAGAACTTGCATATGTATTTCACTTTGTCTCAATCTTTGAGGATGACAAGTCTTTTAGTAAAGAACTTGTATAAACATCTTTATAATAATACCACCATCAATCATTTTTATCTTAAGTGTACTAAATATGATCAACTATATATAGAAACAGTGTATAACAACAATGACTAATGTAAACAAACAACAAACATCTATGACAATACGATAACGTTTGCAGAAATCAAATAAATTATAATGGAAAACTAAAGGAAATATCACAAAGTATGTGATGATAACTGCAAAAAACTATCACAAAACAATGACGTCACAGTGTATAAATATAAAGTTGTAAAAAACTAAACGAAAGAAAGAAGAGGCGGACAGATATAAACAAATCAGAACAAAATTAAAGAACAGAAAAAAATATAACAAAAACAACGATAAGTACAGCTCGTCACAACTAATGAAAATAGCAACTAATGTCGCTAGCAAATTCCGGTAAGGGAAATTTGCACGGTCCCTACAGAACGCCGATATAAGTCCTCTGTTACGTGGAATCTCCTATATCAGACACCACCCAACCGAAACAAACATAGAAATGACATAAACAATATGTACCACAAGAAGAAACATGTAAACAAAAGATGTGTAAAGGGAAGGCTCAATTACACATTATAATGGCACAAATCACAACAACAATACATGCCACTTAACTTATGATGCACTCCTATCGTCTACGAACAATGAAGAGGTACAGTGTTCAGCATTCTAAGATCGCGAAGATCCAACGCTGAAAAGAGCTTTCTGTACTTGCTTCTAACAAAAACAATGTTCCAAGAACTTGAACTTGACAACAACAGCAGCGACAATGGTAACGACACTCGAACTTCTGAACTGCAATCGTGACAATGGGAAGGGTACTTGACCTTCTAAACAGCAGCAGTGACTTGACCTTCTAAACAGCAGCAGTGACTTGACCTTCTAAACAGCAGCAGTGACTTGACCTTCTAAACAGCAGCAGTGACTTGACCTTCTAAACAGCAGCAGTGACTTGACCTTCTAAACAGCAGCAGTGACTTGACCTTCTAAACAGCAGCAGTGACTTGACAATAGAGCCAATAGCCCCATCTAGCTGGTTCCACCACATTGATAAGGTGTAAATTCTGGTACAGTCACATAGATACCTTATCATATAGCAGCTGACCGTATACTTGTTTACAATTACGAAGGGTACAGCACTGTGTATGTAAGTGTAGAGGTCAGGTCAACCCAGGCAGTGCAGGAATGTGAATGTAGGTCAGCCTGTTCGTTAAGTCTTGAGGCGCTGGCAAAGTGCAGTGTTGACATAGAGTATGAGTGTAGATGTAATATACGCGAATGCATGTATAGTTCTAAAGTCTGGCTCAGTACTCACACTCAATCACAAGTAGAAGTCAGTGAAGGTTGTAACAGCAACTGACTTTTTCTCAAACTTTAATGTAGTACGACGACATCAGGACATGATCATTTAACAAGACTCAGGAACATGTAGACATGACGATAGTACATGTGTTGCTGTCATTTTCGACGGAGTCATCTGTCAAGTTATTTGCTTATGTTTGTATCATAAGTATAATTGTGTCTTTACCTGCGATGTCAGGTTGATTAGGGGTTGTCTTCCCTTGTTTATTCATTCATTGTGTTTGACCTTTAGGGTCAGAGGTTGACAGTTCGGCGTGGGCCTATGGGAAGGTTTTTTAAGCGGGAGTGAGATATACTTCCGGGAAGCCGGGAGGTCCTGTTTTTCTGAAGGGACCAAGAGTCCATTGTTTTTCGGGGAGAATCTTCGAAGTAACTGCTATGGCAGTTTTCCCCAGTGAATCTCTGTGCGTCGGGATGACGACAGAATTCCTTGTGTAGTTCTGAGGATTCATTTACCAGGTAATACCGACCTTTATGCATTATTACGCTTTTCGGTGGCAGAACATGTAAAGGATTACCTAGGGTGAACAGCAGTTCACGGATCCGCCATTTCAGAACTTATATATTTGTGCTCGAGGTAGCCATCCAAGACTGTTAGTCTTATATTGTCCAGAAATCCAGTGACGAGGATATATTGTGGGAGCCGCAGATTGGCGGAACTTCTATCTACAATAAGTATTACTGCAGGGTTGGTGACAACCTATTTAACAGAAGTACACGGCCGACGTTAGGACGAGGCCTGTGCTTCCGGCTATTATACTACAGCCTGATATGTGCAATTGGCAGGGAGTGCCAAGTTGCACCTGTGTGTCAAGGTAACTAAGGCATCTGACGCGTTTAGTCAGAGACGCCAAGGGCGACGCTACGAACTGTCATTATTGAAGAACTTTGCTATTGACCATGCACGTCTATTCTGATGTTTACCTTTTTGAATGCCAAATGTATACCTATCGATGTCAGGTCAGCATGACCTTGTTACACTGACTGTTCCTGTTGATATTATGTGTGTTCCCGTCAATAAATGTCTTGAAACATGCCTGCAGTGTCAAAGCATCCTTGATTACTGCATGTGAGAGTATGGGTTGCAGGATCTACATCTATACGAGCCTAAACACATTCGCGTCTTCATTCGCACCCACACTCAACTCATCATACGCTCGCACTACACATCTAACAACATGTAAACTGTCTTGGGCCAGTGATCACCTCAACAAGAAAAAAAATACAGTTACATTTCTGGTGGACCAGTTACGTGGGCTCTTATGATACATTTCTTGTCGCCAATGTGGCCTAGAAACTTACATTTCTGATGGACCAGATCTGTGGGTTTAAAAAGAACAGAGCGAGCATTTGACATTATTGTTGACATTTATGGATCCAGAAATTTACATTCCTGGTTGGCTGTTACATGTATGATGTCTCCAGTTTTGTCGAGAAAGTTACAAGAAGGACAAGTACACATTACACTTCTGATCTGTGGGTCTAAGCTACACACGGGACAGCCGTAACACACAGTGCTAATTCTACATTTGCAAGTTTTGGCTACAACAGGACAGATATAGGTCATCAACGGTTGACACAAATAAACAGTACGAGCATTTATATTATAATGCTACATAAAGCATAACAAGACAAGTACTGAAGTGAACTACTAGGCATTTGCTACGTGGACCATAACTGCATAGAAGGCGGGTTCCTATTGTAAACAGTACTGCGGGTTGTTACACGTTTCATTCAACAACAGACTTTTCTAGGTCAGAGTATTCAAGCTACATTGTTGGAGGTCAAGTGTCTGTAAACAGTACGTGAAATTGTAAACATTCAGTGTGCAAGCCCTAATTTGAGAAGGTCATAGTAACTTTGGTTCGTGAATACCACTTTATGTTACAGTGGATTTGACGTTCAGTGCGCGTTTGACATTTCGTTTCTGTGTTCGCAAGGAGCAAGAAATTTATTTTAGTTTCAGCTGTGACTGAACTTGTTCTGCAACACATTGAAATTGATTGCTATATGTTTATGTCACTTCTACTGTTTTGTGTATTTTTCTGCGGGTTTTTCGGTTGGTGGGTCTTACGGTAAATATGCCACTTGATCGAGGCTTACTGTAAGCGGTCTGTAGGTGCAAATTTTCTTAATTTGGAAATTTGCTAGTGACAATTGGTCGCTATTGATGTTAGCTGTGATGTAATTGTACTTAACGTTGTTTTTGTAATATTTTGTCTGTTTTTCAGTTTTGATTGTCGATTTGTTTTGTTTGTATTCTGTAGGTCTCTCCTTTCTTGTGTATTTCTCTACACATTTTTGGTTAAAACAGTGTTGCCATTTGTATTGTTTTGTATTTTTGTCTTTGTATTTTTTTTTTTGGTTGTACTACATTACTGTCATGCACAGTCTACATACACATACTTGGTCATGTTTTGATATTATTGATAAGGTAGACTCTTCATATAGAGTTTGTTAAATAATATTATATAAGATATTTATACAAGTTCTTTGATAAAAGACTTGTTATCTACAAAGATTAAGACAGTAAAATAAAGTGAAGTGAGTATACAAGTCTAGCATTTCAGACTTGTCTCCCATTGAAGTGGGATAAGGTAATTTATTTAATTTTTTTTCAGGTTTCTGATCTCATTAGACAGAATGTCTACATTGGATTTCTTCATCCAGCAAGGGTTGACCCTTGGTAAGTCTGGTAAAGAATTGGAAGAATATTCATCTGCTCAATTCGCCATTGCATTAAAGTCAGAAGAAAAGAAACAAAAAGAGGAAATTAAATTGAAAGCAGAAGCTGAACTAAAGAAGCTAGAAGCTGAGAATAGAAGATTAGAACTTGAAGAAAGAAGGTATCAAAGAGAGGCTGAGGAGAGAAAAGCTCAAGCTGCTGCTGAGGAGAGGAAAGCTCAAGCTGCAGCTGATGAAAGAAAATTCCAGATGGAAATGGAAGACAAAAAACTTCAAGCTGCTGCAGAGGAAAAAAAAAACTTCAAGCTGCTGCAGAGGAAAAAAAACTTCAAGCTGCTGCTGAGGCTGAAATTAGGAAAATGGAACATGAGGAAAGAAAACAGAAGATGGAACTTGATGAAAAACTCGCAATTTTGGAGTTAGAGAAATTGAAATTGGCGAGTACGGGTGCTCAGCAAACAACTTCGAGTACGACAAAGGAGTTTGTTAGTAGGATTAAATTGCCTCATTTCAATCCTTTAAAGGATGACGTAGCAGATTATCTAGATAGATTCCAATTTTTGTGCGATACGCATAACATAAAAAAGGAAAAATATGTTGAACAACTGATGCCATTTTTTACAGGTGACACAGTGACTACTCTTATGACAATAGACGAACATGAGAGGACTAATTATGATGTTGTCAGGGCAGCATTACTAAAGAAATACCAATTAAAACAAGAAGACTATCGTCTTCGTTTTAGGACAATGTTGCCAGAAAATGGAGTAGATTTCTCTGATTTTGTTACAAAGATACGTCGTACATTTACACGATGGGTTGAGTTGTCTCAGATTGAGAAAACATATGAAGGTCTAATGGACTTATTATTGCGAGATAAGGTTTTGTCATCTGTTAATGATTCTTTTCTTGCATTCCTTCATGAGCGTAAGCCTAAAAACTTAAAAGAAATGGAGGAATACTGTTGTCAGTATGCCACAGCACATCCCCATGCTACAGTTAGCAATTCTAAAGTGAAAGAAGGGTTGCCAGCTGCTTCGGCAACACCATATGGCCCTAATTTCAGAAAAAAATTTCAGGGTGCTCAACAAAATTGGAATAGGGGAAGTAATCAAAATTACACTCAGAAGCGGAGTAATCCAACACATGATGGTTCTTCGTCTATGCAGTGGAGACAAGATGGTAGTTCTCGTAATTTTAGTGGTAATAATTTGAGACACTTTCGTAAAGGCTATCCAAATAATAACTATTCAAATTTTCGAGGTAATCATTCTCGACGTCAAGATTATGACGATGGTGAATTTAGAAACCGGGATTCAAACCGGAATGATGATTACAATAGGCAATATGATAACAATTACAGGGGAAATGATAGTCGAAATAATTACAGGGGAAATGATAATCGAGGTAGACCTAGGTTTAACAAAAAAAGACCTTACCAACAGGCAAACTCTGCGCAACAAGAGTTTGATGGAGTCTGTAATACAGTAAATGATAGTGGTAACTCTAGGGCTATCACTGGTTGTGCTTTCGATTTTGGGAGAGCAACTGAATGCCCCCAATGCTTAACATTGTTTGACTCATCAACTGTATCTACGCTAAGTTGTGGTCACCCTCTTCCTGCTCTACCTGCTACAGTTGCGCATGATGGGAGAGGATCTCTCATCTTACATAAAGGTCTAATAAATGATAGGCTAGTCTCAGTACTTTTCGATTCGGGATGTACTACCGTCGGGGTTAAGGAGTCTCTGATAGATCCTTGCTGTGCCACGGGAAAAACAATCAAATGTGTTACATTTGGTGGTACTATGGAAAGCTATCCTACTGCTATTATTAGGATTGACACTCCTTTCTTCACAGGAGATGTCCATGCATGTCTTCTTCCTAATCCTATTGCGGATCTTATAATCGGTCGTATTCATGGGGTTAAGGAATGCACCCCGCAACAAATTTCTAGTTGGGAAGAAAAAAACATTCAAACGGTCAATGCAGTGGTGACAAGAGCTCAAGCTCTTAATTCCCCAACTTCATCTGATAATAGTAATGAAGTTGATAGCCAAGACGAGCACTTGGTGATTTCCCATGACTCGTTTGTTAAACGTCAAGAAGAGGATCCTTCTTTGAAGAAATACTTCCTTCTTGCAAAGAAAGGGGATCCCAATCAAAATACGAATCACAAATCGTATATCACTATGAAGAATGGTATATTGGTACGAATGGTACAACACTCGGACAAGTCTATGCACTCGCAAATTCTTGTGCCTAAGTGTATGAGAGCCTTAATTCTTCGGCATGCACACGATTCTCAGTGTGCGGGACACATGGGTTTTTCCAGAACTAAAACTAGAGTCCTTGCGTCATTCTTTTGGCCATTCGTGAATAAAGACATCCGAATTTATTGCCGATCTTGCAAAATTTGTCAAGAGGTCAAGTCTAGGGGTCCGAGACATGCTGCTCCTATTCAGGCTGCAGATATTCCGATTCGGCCGTTTCAGAAAATGGCTATAGACATCATTGGTCCGTTCAAAATTAAGTCAGCCAGAGGACACCAATTTATCCTCACTTGCGTGGACATGTGCACGCGTTGGCCAGAGGCTATTCCTCTGAAGAGCATATCAACTGTCGATATCGCTGATGCTCTTTGGCTCGTATTTTCTCGTCTGGGATTCCCCGGAGAAATACTGTCGGATCACGGCACTCAGTTAATTTCGGACGTTATGTCTCAGGTAATGGCTACGCTAGACATTAAAAGGTCTCTCAGTAGTATTTATCATCCAATGTCCAATGGATTGGTAGAACGTCTTAACAGGACACTAAAGAACTTACTTGGCAAGATAACGGAGGATCATCCTGAAGATTGGGACAGGGTTTTACCTGCAGTCCTCTTTGCCTATAGAGAGGTTCCCAACGAGCATACAGGGTTTTCTCCTTTCGAACTTGTCTTTGGCGCGCAACCGCGCGGGCCAATGTCCTTGTTACACGATTTGATAACTTCCGATAATATTGACGATGATACACAATCGTCATATGAATATGTTATAGCTCTTAGAGAAAAGATTATCGAATCGTGCAGGTTAGCAACTTCATCTTCCGAATTTGCGAAAGAAAAAGCTAGGCGATTTGCTAATAAGAAAGGACGCCTACGTCAACTTTGTCCTGGAGACAAAGCATATGTCTTACTGCCCTCAAGAGAGAATAGACTTCTCATTTCTTGGAAGGGTCCATACACTATAGTCTCGAAAATTTCTGATGTCGACTATATTGTCGATGTGGATGGAAGGCATAAAACCTTCCATATAAATATGTTAACAGAGTTTATTGAACGTCCAGACTATTTACAGCCTATTTTCCAGGCGACGGACGACTCTCCAGTTCAACATGGTCACATCTCATCCCTGTCCGTTATACAGGATGAGGAAACTATTTTTTCTGACGTGAACTTACCTCTTCCTACGATTCCACTTATTTCAACGGAATCGTGGAGAGACGTTACAGTCTCTTCTAACTTGTCTTTTGAGGAACAACGTCAAGTATCCTCTACGTTACAATCATATCAGGATGTCCTTACCGACATTCCTGGACACACAGATGTCATAGAACATGACATCATACTTACTGATCGTAATCCGATCAGAGTAAGACCATACCCAATACCTATTCATTTTCAAGCACAAGTCGAGAAAGAATTGGATGAAATGATTCAACTACAAATAATTGAACCATCCACTTCAGCTTATTCTTCGTCGATAGTTATTGTTCGAAAGAAAGACAATAACATACGTCTTTGCGTTGATTATCGCAAATTAAATCAAGTTACGAAGTTCGATGCTGAACCTATGCCGTTATTAGATGATCTACTTATTAGACTTTCTAAAGCTAAATTCTTTACTAAACTAGACTTGTCGAAAGGTTATTGGCAAGTCCCATTGACGGAACACGCCAAACCTCTCACTGCTTTTTCGACACCTAGGGGGTCTGTTTCAATGGAATTTTATGCCTTTCGGGCTTATGAACGCCCCAGCGACTTTCGTGCGCATGATGCGACGAATTCTATCAGATCGTGCAGATGTCATTGCATATTTAGACGACATCTGTCTTTTCAGCGATACTTGGGAAGAACACTATGTGGGTCTGAAGGAATTGCTATCTACTCTACGTGAGCATAGTTTGACTGCTAAACCCTCTAAAGCTTTTGTTGGGTTTAGTGAAATTTCCTTCCTAGGTCATCGAGTTGGTCATGGTCTGTTGAAGACAGAGGACCAAAACATTTCAAAGATATTAAATATCTCGGTTCCGAAGACAAAAAAGCAAGTGCGTAGTCTCTTGGGATTGATACAATTCTATGGAAGATTCATTGAGAATCTGTCCTCCATTATGGCACACCTTTCAACGTTATTGAAAAAAGGTTCTCCTAATATGGTGCGTTGGTCCCAAGAATGCCAATCTTCATTGGATCAGGTTAAGAATTTGTTCTCATCTCATCCTATCTTAAGACTACCGACGATTGATAAGACTTTTGTCCTTCGTAGTGATGCCTCTTCCACTGGCATTGGAGCGGCACTAATGCAGGAATATTCAGGAACTCTGCATCCTGTAATGTATATTTCTAGGAAGCTGAATGCGGCAGAAAGGAATTACTCGGTTTTGGACCGTGAATTGTTGGCTATGGTTTGGTCCATTCTTAAGCCACAAAGGTTCCTTCTGGGCGCGCATTTCTTTATGGAAACCGACCAAAAAGCTCTTACGGCTATGCAAAGTAAGGATTTGAAGAGCTCGAGATCTACTCGTTATGCTATTGCTCTTCAGCCTTTCCATTTCACGGTGCGAGCTATCCGTGGTTCGGATAATGTGATGGCGGACATATTGTCTAGATGCCCACATGATTCCAGTTAAATCTTGTGTCCTAGTTTTTCCTGATATATTTTCAGACTTAGGTCTGTCCTTAATATCATAATATGTTGTAATACAAATGTATTTGGATGATGTTTAGATAATTTAACAAATTTCATTTTGTCCATCCATCAGTGATATGTTGCTAAAATAGCATTGACATTTGTATATTGCTATGATTATATTATTTAGTAATGTTTGATATATGATTGGTATTGCCAGCAACTTAGGTTTCTTGAATGGTATCCCTTAGTTTGTTTGGCTTAAAGGAAATATTTTCTCCTATGTTGGGAGATGATTTGTACCCTCTTCTATTGTACCTGATATTAGGTTCATTGTTTGCATGAGCACAGAAGTGATACTGGTGCTATCTTGCTCATGAACATATTAAAAAAAAAAAAATTGCATTTTTTTTTTTTTACAGGGGGGTGGTAGTAATGTTGCTGTCATTTTCGACGGAGTCATCTGTCAAGTTATTTGCTTATGTTTGTATAATAAGTATAATTGTGTCTTTACCTGCGATGTCAGGTTGATTAGGGGTTGTCTTCCCTTGTTTATTCATTCATTGTGTTTGACCTTTAGGGTCAGAGGTTGACAGTTCGGCGTGGGCCTATGGGAAGGTTTTTTAAGCGGGAGTGAGATATACTTCCGGGAAGCCGGGAGGTCCTGTTTTTCTGAAGGGACCAAGAGTCCATTGTTTTTCGGGGAGAATCTTCGAAGTAACTGCTATGGCAGTTTTCCCCAGTGAATCTCTGTGCGTCGGGATGACGACAGAATTCCTTGTGTAGTTCTGAGGATTCATTTACCAGGTAATACCGACCTTTATGCATTATTACGCTTTTCGGTGGCAGAACATGTAAAGGATTACCTAGGGTGAACAGCAGTTCACGGATCCGCCATTTCAGAACTTATATATTTGTGCTCGAGGTAGCCATCCAAGACTGTTAGTCTTATATTGTCCAGAAATCCAGTGACGAGGATATATTGTGGGAGCCGCAGATTGGCGGAACTTCTATCTACAATAAGTATTACTGCAGGGTTGGTGACAACCTATTTAACAGAAGTACACGGCCGACGTTAGGACGAGGCCTGTGCTTCCGGCTATTATACTACAGCCTGATATGTGCAATTGGCAGGGAGTGCCAAGTTGCACCTGTGTGTCAAGGTAACTAAGGCATCTGACGCGTTTAGTCAGAGACGCCAAGGGCGACGCTACGAACTGTCATTATTGAAGAACTTTGCTATTGACCATGCACGTCTATTCTGATGTTTACCTTTTTGAATGCCAAATGTATACCTATCGATGTCAGGTCAGCATGACCTTGTTACACTGACTGTTCCTGTTGATATTATGTGTGTTCCCGTCAATAAATGTCTTGAAACATGCCTGCAGTGTCAAAGCATCCTTGATTACTGCATGTGAGAGTATGGGTTGCAGGATCTACATCTATACGAGCCTAAACACATTCGCGTCTTCATTCGCACCCACACTCAACTCATCATACGCTCGCACTACACATCTAACAACATGTAAACTGTCTTGGGCCAGTGATCACCTCAACAAGAAAAAAAATACAGTTACATGATAGCATCATATATCACAAGTCAGTAAGCTGGGCCTAAGCACGATTGTTGATCACAATCTAAGTTCCCTTCCAAACAAGCCTCAGCAAAAATACCCCGCATTGCTCGCGGGTATTGATACACGAGTTAACCAACTCTTTCCTGACATGAGTTCATCAGATGTGTTGCTTGCATGCAACAGGCCTAAAGGTAGCAGGCCTATAAGTTTAACTAGCCTCTGTGACTGGCAGGCAAGGTGGGTCAGATCTTTACTATAATATTTTACCGCTGAAACAGCGGGATGCATCAAACTGCAATGTTTTCTGGGCGTACACAAGCCCTCAGCTAATAAAGTCAGCCTAACTTAAGAGCTTAGCTCACGTAAACTGTTAGATGCTTTCCCACCCTGGGAAAAGTCAATGAGCATTTTTTCGTTCGACCTCCAGATCGGAAATCTCGCTTAACCCCCTACTAATTTGCGCATGCGCCGAATGCTACGCTTCCTTGAGCGAAACTCAATCGCAGTGTTTCAACACATTCCAGGTAAAGACTGACCATTGAAGCCTTATATGGTCATGAATTAAGACCTAAGCTCTAGTTGCAAACATTCTTAGAAAAGCTAGCCATAAGCCCAAACATGGACATGCAACTAGACCTCGGTTCCAATATTAAACCGGTA
>JAMPIV010000150.1:405000-450000 GCA_024509875.1 Oreohelix idahoensis
ACATACATACATACATACATACATACATACATACATACATACATACATACATACATACATACATACATACATACATACATACATACATACATACATACATACATACATACATACATACATACATACATACATACATACATACATACATACATACATACATACATACATACATACATACATACATACATACATACATACATACATACATACATACATACATACATACATACATACATACATACATACATACATACATACATACATACATACATACATACATACATACATACATACATACATACATACATACATACATACATACATACATACATACATACATACATACATACATACATACATACATACATACATACATACATACATACATACATACATACATACATACATACATACATACATACATACATACATACATACATACATACATACATACATACATATATATATATATATATATATATATATATATATATATATATATATATATATATATATATATATATATATATAGTCTTTCCCAGTGTTATCTGTCTTTCCAGAATTTTATCGGTCTTTTTCCGATTGTCAATTTTGTCTAACCAGGTAGTTTTAATAGGAAACTATACAGAGAGATACAACCGGAAGCATTCTGATCATCAGAAGTAGTCCCCCCGTCGATCAAGTGTTCAGCCCCTTAATCTCCTTTACACTCTAAGGGGGGCGGGCCCACTTGGGTCATGACTCAAGTGTCAGCCTCCTGTTGTCATATGCAGATAAAATGCCCCACTCCACCTTGGTTGCAGCTTTCAACTACTCTTATTTCTGCCAGCTAGATGCAATTGTGAAAGTAACCCTTATGTTGAAAATAAACTACTGTCCTGAATTCCATAGCCCGTTGCAGTTGTTCCAGAGCCAGCACGATGCCATTTCAACAGTTTCACTGAATCTCTTACGTGCCCTTGATCTTGACTCCTTTCAAGCCCAACAGTTTCAGCAGATCACACATTGAGGCAGCCACTAGACCTCGTGCACCTACCTCAACAGCCATGACACTTGCAGTGAACCCATCGTGTCTCAAGTCCTCGTTCAGATCATTATATTTGGCCTCTTTGAACGAGTGTTGCTTGTCGAAACTGGATTCAAACGGCACGGTAAGCTTAATCATTATAATGCGGTGCGATGTTGAGGAATGTATCATTATATCTGGCCGTCTTCGAGATCTTCTGATGCTTTCTGGATATGATATATATATATATATATATATATATATATATATATATATATATATTATATATATATATATATATATATATATATATATATATATAGATATATATATATATATATATATATATATATATATAGAGATATAGATATACATCGAACGAACTTTATTGTCAAAGGGTTTAGAATTGGGCACGCTGGGACGTCTAACGTTCTGCCCTTCTTTTCTCTCGTCTTCCATACTGAATCCATTTATTCTCACATGTATCTTAATATTACTAAAATAATAAACAAAAATCGAGCGCTACTAATTTCGTGAAAGAATAAAAGAAAATTTTAAAATAAAACCAAAGTATTTATTTTATATAACACCCACGCCTCGCAAGTTGCACACCGTGAGTTGCGCACTTTTAATTTCTGGCGCGAGTTACTATTTTGAGTAAGACCGACCGACGTAACATACATCGGTAATTATGTTAGTTGGGATGTAAACTTTTACGGCAGTGGCAGAAATTTGAGTTTCCCTCTGGTAATTTTATTGGAATTAACAGATGTACTGAACAATCCGTTACCCGAAAATCGATGTTGTACTTGTATTTGCTTATAACAGACAGATAGATATAGGTTGCGTCAAAATGTACGCTTATTTACATTTGCTAGATTTACGTTACATGATACCTTGTGGTACTTCAAACAACTCGAACTTATAATCCAACAAGGTCCATACATGTCGGAACCATTCCAAAGACCATTCTAGAACCATTTCACATCAACAACCCTGCTACCTAAATAAATAGCACTTTACAAGCGTTATTTTTTTTCAGCCTTCCGTTCGTAGTCTTGTCCTCTCCTACCGTTGGTTGTGAGTGCCCGATTGGCATAGTGGTTACAGCGCTGGTCCCTCGCGGCACAGGTGCCTGGTTCGAATCACGACACGCTCCAGCCTACCCAGCTGTAAATGAGTCCTTGACCTTGAGTTAAGGAATGAAAAAGGCAGCGAGGAATGGCACTGGTCACCCCCACCTCTCGATGCTGGATCTGGTATGGTGAAGTCTCTAACACTTCACACATCTGCGGCAGTATCTGATATGAGACTACCTTTACCTTTTGGTTGTAGAGGTTTGCCAGCGAGTGTAATGTCTCTCAGGGTGAAGTAGAGGTTTGCCAGCGAGTGTAATGTCTCTCAGGGTGAAGTAGAGGTTTGCCAGCGAGTGTAATGTCTCTCAGGGTGAAGTAGAGGTTTGCCAGCGAGTGTAATGTCTCTCAGGGTGAAGTAGAGGTTTGCCAGCGAGTGTAATGTCTCTCAGGGTGAAGTAGAGGTTTGCCAGCGAGTGCAATGTCTCTCAGGGTGAAGTAGAGGTTTGCCAGCGAGTGTAATGTCTCTCAGGGTGAAGTAGAGGTTTGCCAGCGAGTGTAATGTCTCTCAGGGTGAAGTAGAGGTTTGCCAGCGAGTGTAATGTCTCTCAGGGTGAAGTAGAGGTTTGCCAGCGAGTGTAATGTCTCTCAGGGTGAAGTAGAGGTTTGCCAGCGAGTGTAATGTCTCTCAGGGTGAAGTAGAGGTTTGCCAGCGAGTGTAATGTCTCTCAGGGTGAAGTAGAGGTTTGCCAGCGACTGTAATGTCTCTCAGGGTGAAGTAGAGGTTTGCCAGCGAGTGTAATGTCTCTCAGGGTGAAGTAGAGGTTTGCCAGCGAGTGTAATGTCTCTCAGGTTGAGGTAGAGGTTTGCCAGCGAGTGTAATGTCTCTCAGGGTGAAGTAGAGGTTTGCCAGCGAGTGTAATGTCTCTCAGGGTGAAGTAGAGGTTTGCCAGCGAGTGTAATGTCTCTCAGGGTGAAGTAGAGGTTTGCCAGCGAGTGTAATGTCTCTCAGGGTGAAGTAGAGGTTTGCCAGCGAGTGTAATGTCTCTCAGGGTGAAGTAGAGGTTTGCCAGCGAGTGCAATGTCTCTCAGGGTGAAGTAGAGGTTTGCCAGCGAGGGTAATGTCTCTCAGGGTGAAGTACAGGTTTGCCAGCGAGTGTAATGTCTCTCAGGGTGAACATGTAATCATAGATTAAGAAAATAGTCATTGGCCTGGTGTGTCCAGACTTGCCCTCTTATAGATTGTATTATATCGCTATGAGAGCTTTGATCCGTCGTGGTTACATTCCAGCCTGTAAACAGCAGCCAAACGTTTTTGAAGCACCTTGTATAATTGTAATCTGACATGGGATAAACAGAAAATAAAATAGATTTTAAAAAAAGGGGAGGGGTGAAAATAGTGTATAAATAAAGTAATTCCCAGGGATTTCTTTGGACACAGACATGAACAGGTCTATAGATGCCGCATGCAATGTCGCAAGAGGCGCCTAATATGAGGTTGTTCATGGGCTTGGCAACATCATTATGAGAAAAATTTCCACAAAAACTCCCGGTGCTAGATTAATGTGACTTCCGGATGCAAGATTGCTGCGCAAATAGCAACAGTAATGGTTGCATGCTCTGTAAAGAGCGAAAAATAAAGGATAATGAAGATAGTGATCGTGGTGGTGATGATGGTAGTGATGATGATGACTGTGATAAAGTGGTCCTTTTCTTTCGTCGTCTTTTACCTTTTTCATCATCATTCTCATTTTATTTCTAATCTCATTTTAGCTTTTTCATCATTTTTTAACGTGATCGTACCTATTTACGCCTTGTTTTTAAGAGCAACTTTAGTATTATATCATATCTTGCACTTAAGTGTAACTTTAATATTTCCCATCATGGAGCCTAATTTTTCTGAAATTACATCTGTTTTATCGTCCCTTGTGAAGAAAAATTCACCTAATAGATTTATATGCAGCCATGAATGTTATGTTGCCTTAATTTATATTAAAATGTTGTTTTCAAAATTGCCTATCTTGAGATTGCCTGATCCTGCTAAACATTTTACCCTCAGAGTCGACGCCTCAAAATCTTCGATTGGCGGTTCGTTGTTGCAGGAATGGAATGGCTGTCTGCATCCCACACTCTACGTGAGTAGAAAACTCACGCCTACAGAGCAAAGGTACCCCATCATTGAGAGGGAATTACTTGCGGTGGTGTTTTGCTTTTCCAAATTACAGCGCTACTTGCTGGGAGCAAGTTTTACACTGGAAACTGACCAGAGAGCCCTGTCGTATCTGAAAAAAGCACGCTTCAAAAACGAAAGAGCTGCCCGTGCCTCTCTGGCTCTCCAACCCTACGAATACCAGATAAAACCTATCAAGGGAAACATTAATGTCATTGCCAATGTGCTGTCTCGCTGTGTGAAACATCCACTGGTTGACGAATCAAATTCTGCTTCAACACATTTATAAGGATCAAGTCTGTGTTATGTTGCTGTTTACAAGTCAAAAACAATAGCATAACTTTAACGTTGTATAAACTGCTACATGGAACATCCATTGACAAGAGTGGTACATACTTCAGAAAATTTTCTGCCACAGTACTTCGTGATGTACAGAAACAGTTTGCTAAACTACGAACAGTATGCCAAGCAACATGATGATGATGTTTTTACGTATAACCTAGATCAACTAAGATATCAAACCCTTTGCCATGTGATTACTAATACGATTATTCAAGAACTATACTGCTATACTACATGCAGAATTATAATATGACTGTTTTCAAGATATAGTGGCAATGCGATATGTTCAAGACACATTCTTTGAATTATTCAATAACTTTCCTTTTAAAATAGACTGCTACTTGCATAAAAAGGGAAACAACTAGAAAATGCCGATATCTGAAAATTCAAAGGGGACATAACAAAATAAATTTTTCATCTCAACTTGGACTTTGAAAAATGGAAAATACAGAATGGACAACAGTGACTTGCAATTCGATTCCTATTGCAGGGAAGACAAACATTGACAGTTGAAATACATGAAACTTACATGTTTCAAAGAACTTATGTGTTATTACAGATGAAAATGACTTTGCATCTTCGAGGATAATCTACAAATGCGTGAGAATTATGATCTAATGGAACTTTGTTCGAATATACGTGATTGAAAAGAACTCTCGTGCAACAATCAATATTAACATTAAATAATTAATATCATTAATTACTTAATATGTGTTTAATTCATCTAAACCACAGGAGGTTACATACATAGTGTAATGGATTATTTTAGTGTGTTCATGTATTACTTAAAATATATTGTCACATTACAGTGTCTTAACATAATCAGTCATCCCATCACACTACATACATACAGATATTGATAACTATTTTGACATAATGTCGCAGTCACTCATTATGAATTGATTTGTCTGCCTCATATGATCTATTATGTCTTTGATTGCTAATTATGCATGTCATTGATAAATAGGGAGACTTACATGACTGACATGACATAAGGTGTTTGTTGACATGGTGTGCTGTATGAGTGTCTTGACTGACACATATTGACTTTTTTTTCGCACTGCCCTATTATTAATAGGGTGACCTCACAGTAGTGTCAAAAGAGATGTCTCTGAAATAGACAATGGGTTTAGTGATCTCATTACTGGATTCCACACCTTGTGTGTTTAATTGTCGATTGTGGAGCACGCATCTAGGTGCTATATCAATGGGGACAGTTGTAGGAGATTTTTGTGTCATCTGGTTACTCCAGTGATTTTATAGATTTTCAATGGAGATAATGAAAAGTTCCTTTTCATTATTTTACTGCAGGGGGGAGTAAATGTTATGTTTAAATATCACAACATTGGTTGTATACGATCACTTCCTGGTTTATTGTTTATAGACCGTTGTCATTAGTTTCCGGAAGTGACGTCTTGACTTCTGCACAAAATAGTAGCAGACGATGGCTCGTTAATCTGGAACATGAAGGCGTCTCTAGATTGCATTCTGCTTGTGTCTTTTGACAAGCGTGTATGGCCTGTGTCCGTTAGGACTATTTCTGAACGTGTCAGGATGGAGTGTGTCCAGTAGGACTTTATTATATGAAAGCTATCTGCATTTTAATTATCACCTGCAAGTTATTTAACCAACCAGTGATTTACGCATTCAACGCCGTGCGTAAGATCATCTTAGGCATTTAGCAGTGTGAGTGAGGATTTCAAGATGTACGTAAGTCGTCGTATCTAATAAACTGTATGCAGGGTCAGATTACAGGACAGTATGTAGACATGCTTAGATTAGCATTGGATGTCAATTACTATTCAATGTGGAGCATAGTGTCAATAAATGTTGGAACTGTCAAAGCTGTATGCTTTCATTATCTGAGTGCCAGTTACGGGCCAGGGAAAAGTGCGTGAGTGGCCATATCTTATATATCAGGATTAATACTGTGCAATCAAAAGGAATATCCCTGAGGTACTCAGCAACCCTAGAAAAGAAGGTTATAATAATCTTCCCACTGGAGAAGAGAACCAGCTTGGAGGAGTGGTGCCATCTTGACCACATTAAATAAGCTATCAAAATGCCCGTAACTTTAATGGGGGCCAAGGCCAAAGGAAACCCTACACCCTTCATTACTGGGCTAAACTAAAGGAAGCCAAACATTATTAAGGCCAAGCCTAAGGAAACCTGCAGCTACAGGTGATTGAAAAGTATTCTACGCCCAAAATTAATAAGGGCCATGCTAAACAAAGCTTAACATTAGTAAGCAAGGAAGAGGCCAGAACCGGAAAAATTCAGTTCAAAGTACAACTTTTCAAGATGGCGACTTTGATCGTCTGCCGATGTATTTAAAGAGTGAAAAGGACTTTCCATAGCTTATATAAATATAAAAGTGCCTCAAGTCGTCACTAGATACAAAAGTGACTTTATATTACAGAAAAGTCAAAGGAATTGACTATTTTCGTCGAAGAACCAAGAATTTTGTCGAGAATTTCGGACCAGAGCAGTGTCCTTCAAAGTCAGCGAGTTTAGGCCTAACCAGAGCCTAACGTTACAGAACATCACTGTATTCCTTGCTTGAAGAAGTCTCAGGGAGGATTTTTTTTATGGCAACAGATAAGTTGATTTATCGTTACATACAGCTTGACTGTAGATAATATCTGTTGGCCTGAATTTTAATTTCACAATTATTGTTTTCATTATGTCAATGTGTTTGTAACTAGCGGGAGGCTGGTGGGACTTGGTTTGCTCATTAAATACCGCGAAAGCTAGGTCTAATGAGTAAATTAAGCGTTCTGTAGGTAGTATCTGTGTAATTCTTATTGAGGAGCCAGTATATTTTGCTGGTTAAGTAAAAGAACTGCCTCATCTGAATTTAACAGATCCATTTTTGTCTAGTTGTATAGGGCATGTCTCCATATTGTTTGTTATCATAAGTACTGTCATTGTAATATTTTACTTAGTTTTGAAGCCTACATTATTGTTTGTAATATTGTCTATTCTCGCCTTGCTATCTTTGATTTATAGATGTCATAATTGTTGTGATATGCGTCTTGTCTTGTTCTATATTATAGAGCATTGGTTGAAATTATTGTATATTATATGTCATATTTAATCCTTGTTTTAACCATTTGCATTTTCTTTATTTGCTCTAACCCTGTCTTGTTGTCCTTACTTGTTGTAGTTCCTATTTTTTTCATTGCTCCATATTGTCTATCTGAGTACATCTATTATTGCATTTATAAATTGATTTGAGATTGGTGGAGGGAATATTGAATATAGCTGACATATTCATAATATATATAAAAGTTGAAATATTGTGTACATATTGATAAGCACAATAATTGGAAATTATGCCTACGCTGGACGATTTTATCCAGGAGTCTGAGGATGATGGATTGCAGGGCCCAGATCTGGAGGAATCTGTAATAGAGCGGTTCTTAGGTCAGGCGGCATCAGATTTAGAGGATTTTGCGAATGTTAATTTCCAAACTACTTCTCATGTGAAGATTGCTAAGGAAATAGCAGATTTACTGCGTATGGACCTCCGTATGTTTCTGGATCGATATATTCATGTAAAACATGATCATGTATTGAAAACTTACGACATGCCTTTCTCGACAACTATGTTCTTGAGAATAACAAAAAGGACAAACATTGTTGTAAAGAAAGGGCTCTTACTAATGAGCTGAAGCAATTAAAAATAGAATCTGAGCAACAGGTGGCGGTCCTGAAATCAGATAATTTGAAACTGTATAATCTTAATACTCGCCAGAAAAAGGAGCTAGAAGATGAGGTGAACTCATAAAAAAATTTACTTGATAGACAAGAAAATGTCAATAGTGAACTTGATAAGATTAATGCGATTTTAAGGGTGAATTGTCATGCACAGGTGACTCAGATTCAAGAACTGACATCTGAGGTATCTCTTTTAAGATTGAAAGTTGATATGACAATGGAGGTAAGAGATCAAGAAGAAGTACAATTAGCTAAGGAAAGAAGAGCAGAAGACATGGCTCTTGAAAAAGAAAAATTAGCCTATGCTCAAAGTGATATAGAGGTAGAACAAGAGCATACAAAGGACATAGACAGATTACAGGAAGTGATCGTATACAACCAATGTTATGATATTTAAACATAACAATCATCATTCTCATTTTATTTCTAATCTCATCTTAGCTCTTTCATCATTTTTTAACGTGATCGTACCTAATTACGCCTTGTTTTTAAGAGTAACTTTAGTATAATATCATATCTTGCACTTAAGTGTAACTTTAATATTTCCCATCAAGGAGCACACCTGGTTCGTTAGACACTATTGTCCGTCGCTGACTATGGCAACATTGCCGATAAGAGAGTTCGTGTGAGAGCTTAATCACCTGTTTAAACAAACCGGTTGTCACATAATATTGGGTCGATCTCTTTTCCGCTACGGCAGAATTTAGTTACTTTTGTGTGTGTACTACATTACTTGCATTTTCGTGGACGGCCCTTTTCTTTTCATTCTATCAAGCAGATATTGTGTACTTTCAAATCATCTTACATTTCTCTCAGTGATAAGTCGTCATGTCTGTTTGTTTACCCTTTCATCCCTGCTGGAAAAGGAGACAGGTGAGATAATATTAACCGACAATCAGGTTGGAAAATTTCGGGTGTGCCCGACATCAGGCTACGGATTAGCATTAAAATTGCCCAGCGAATTTGTTTAATCCGTGATAAGGCTGATGTGCCTTCCTCGACCATATGGTTAAACGAAGAATTTTGTTTGCACAAGCGACGGGTAGTTAGATTACTCGCCTGCGCGACACATTTCTGGACAGACAAAAATGACATAATCGTTTCCGGTACACCTTGTTGCAAAGACATTACTTTATATGAAAGTAATATGAAGTTATTTGTAAACATTGCCGAGAGAGGATTGGATGTTTTCATTCCATATTTGGGAGACTTGACCTTTGCAGTAATGCACAGAATTTTCCTAGTGGAAATATTTTGAATTACCCCATGCTAAACACGCATGTTTGAAACGATTGGGAGACATTCAGAATGAAGGCACAACACCCCTTCCGATTGGAGCCCTGCTTAACATCGTAACAAACAAATGCGGGGAAGACAGGCAATTTAACCTGACACTTTAGCCAGAGTAGAACACTGTGAAAATTCACCTCGCGCCAAGAAGACAGCCAGACCTTGCCAGAGTTAAGAATAGTACCAGACTGAACCTTGTTTGAGCATTTTCAGGACTTAAAAGCCCGGGGAAAACGCTACCATTTTAACACGGAAAACCAGAATTTGAGGGAACTGAAACACAAGGGAAAGTGGGAACTTATTGTTAAAGTAACAACACCCCAGACCAAGTGTAGGAAGCCTCTACAAGTGCCTTTACTTCTCTGAGCCAGCAGTCTTTGAGCCTAAAGATTGGTGTAAGTTGTACATTTTGAATTCTATATTTTTTCATTATTAACATGTGAACTAATACGTGTATGTTGACATGTGAAGATTAATATGTGAAAATTGCTAGTGGATGTCCAAGTCATTTGAGGCTGGAAACCTCAGCATATAGAATGATGATTTCATTAACCACCACTGCCAGGGCTGGTGACTGCTTTATTGCGAGTTTCTTAAAGGGAACCAAAAGCAGAGGTAGTCTTAAGTTCCACATGGAGCAGGAAGGGAATAATGAAAGAAATGATGTGCATACTTGTTATATTATTAACCTTTTCAACCGGTGTAAATATAAAACCTATTCACTCTAACTGTAATGAAAGTTTACAACCTTTTTAACCGATGTAAATGTAAACATATTCAAACTATATTGTTAACATTGTCAACTAAAGTTAAATATAAAACTATTCATTTTAAATTTAAAGATAGTTTTCGCCCACTGGGATTAAGATTAATTCTCAGAGAGGGTAAAAGTTCTTAGATAGATGGGATGGTGGAATAGGAAGATGGCGACACATAAGTATGTGTCGGGAAACTCAGTAATCAGAGGGTATTTATTTCTCTTCTTTTGCCATACTAGTTGGTGGTACCAGCTGAGGGTACTATTTCTGGAACCAGTGAGAGTATAAGTGGCCTGATGTCGATGCTAGACAACATCATCAGAAGGGTCTTAGAGACACGGGACGAACTTTGCAGTTACTCCCTGTTTCTACTTGGAACGTGCTGCAACTCTTAATCTTGACCAGGAACGCGAACAATACAGTCGGCTATCTGCGAAGAACCAAAACACCAGCGGGAGCAGAAACCTCATTGGCAGCTAAGTAGTCAAATAAAAGCTGCCAAGTGAAATTCCTTTTATATAATTCCCCATTAACATCATATGATGAAGATCAATTTTTGTTAAAGAATATTAAATTTTTAATAACTGTTAAAACCGAAGTGATTATTAGATTTGTTATCTATATCTATCCAAATTTAAAGTCGATGTAATCGTTGTCGTGAAGTCGAATTCACAAAACAAGCATTCTGACCAAAACAGTGCGCCATACTTTATGACAGTATATCCTTGACGAACCAATGGAATCGTTTCTGCAAGTATCGTGTTTACAAAACGTTCTGCTTAACAATGGCGAGCTTAGATCTGTGTAACCTTGGTTCAATTGGAGGTAAGCTACAGACTTAGGAGCGAAGTACAGCATGGCAGAGATCAAGAATTCTATAATATGAATGTTCATCTGATAGTGTGTGAAAAGATTTCCACGGGAAGTAACGTGGGAAGGAAGAAATCTCGAATGGACTGCATCGAGACATAAGGCAAGTCAAAAATGTTGTTGTTTAGGCTACACCTAGGAAAAGACGGTAGTATGATAGTAAAAGACTCTATTTAGATGGATAAAGAATAATTCAGGGTGTAATTTAAGCCTAAGATGAAGGAAATCGGTCCAGGAATAAGGAGGATATGTAGATTACTAGTTTTTCATATTTGTACAGCTGGACAAATGTGTGCCTGCATTTCGGAACACAAAACACACATTAGCAGAAAACCCTCTCTGTCGTCCGGCCTTGGCCTATATATAGGACATGCCCTAAATGGAAATAGGCCATACTAAAATTTCAAATACAGCGAGAGTGCGAGTTCTGTCAGAGAGAGACTTCTTTGCCTTTTGTATCTGAGAGCAGACTGCGTGACCATTAACAGCTCGACTGTATGTACTTGAGGGTAAGAAAGAATATATATATGTATATAAATATATGTATTTCTATTGATTAATTACAGTGTGCGTTAGGAAGTGTATAGAAGTGTTTCAAACCATTGTGTAATTTCTGGAGGCCTTACCAGCCTGTGTATATTTAAATAAATTACGAATGGAAGCAGAAAGGGTGTCCATAGTTTTAGAGAAGTATTTAAAGAATTATTTCTTGAAGAAATGGGACACACACCAGGAACAAAGGAAAGGATGAAAGGAATTGTATTACTGTATCGTTTAAGCTATTACTTAGTATTTGGGACCCAAAGACGCAGCAATAGAGAACGCAGTCAGCGACTCATAGCTTGACTGCCTGCGTCAAGACCAGCGAATCAGAGCTGGTCAAGACCGCACTCCACCTCCACGTGGTGGTCCTGGAAACAGTCTGCAGCAGTGCAGTCTGGCTGAGCGAGTGTGGATCGCAATGGGAAGGCAAACCCGGTCCTAAAAAATGCTGTGCAGAAGTCGGATGTGTCGACCGAAAGGTGCAGATATCACAGCTTAGGCGTAAACAGACACAACGCAACCACCGTCCTTTTCAGGACGAACGAGGAAGAATAAGAAGACTTAGTATTTTATACAAGACCTAATCATTGTATGGAGGCGTATCATGGACAAATGGCTCTAACTAAGGATTTAGAGGAAAATTTTATTCACAGTGAACTGGATTTGGTTGTTACTGCTATTGTGCCCTGTGCGTCTACTAGCACCTTGTCTGAAAACTGTCTCACATCCCCTACATCTTTGTCACGAAATGGTTTTAGGCTAGAGACTGTCTACGTATAGTGAGTGACAAGACCCTAGAGAGAAGAAAGACTGAAATGATAGATTCAGATGAAAAATAACAGTGCAAATGTGAAAGTGAGACCATTGGCTCCGAGGTTGAGAACCGAGGTTGATTCTTTCCTCACCACTTCGGACGTCTTAATTGCTATGGCCTCGACCACCTCTAACTACCCTAAGGGGATAAGGTTCAATTCAGATTCACATACACCACGATACAGACAACAGATAGCTACTGTACGTAAATGAAATGACTGATCCAGACTCTAAAGGTACAAGTTTTATTTACACCTATAAACAAAACTCAAATACATGTCAAATGCATAAAAATGCAGTGTAAGAAATCCTGAAACAAACAATTTCAGGAAAAATTACAAATGTTGTATCATCAAACCCCAACCCTTCACCCACAAGTTTCACCTGTATGGAGAGAGGAGGTAAGATTAAATGAAATAAACTACACTCCACTGGGTGGGGTCTCAGATGCCGAGCCTCCACTCCAAACTAGCTGTTCTAAATTCTAACTCTAACTCTAAGCACACAGTCAGCTGGAACTACTACGAAATGTCTACACAATCACTGCACAGACTTCGATTCTACAACGCCTCTCCTGAATTCTCTTAAACACTGCTACACAGCTACCTGCATCTCTAACCTTCCGCAGCTGTCCTCTGCTATGATCTTCAACAAAACTATGGCTCAGTTCTGTCTTTCTGGTCTACTACCTGTAGACTACACTTCAGCAGCTGTCCTCTGCTCTAAAATCTGTGGAGAGGATTTTGACCCTGTTGCTCCCCACAATTCTTGCAATTGACGACTAGGTTTCACCACTGGCTTCTGGAAAAACTACGATTTGGTAGCTGGTTTTGCTGCTACCACTCTGGATTTACCTGCCCGCTCCCTACTCTAGGTTCAGGCCTTCGGCGTTATTATGGCCGGGACGAATCGAAATAAATTTACAACCACGCTGGCAACTTGCCGATTTGCGGGTGTAAGAAGATTGAGCATCAGAGCTCCGGATTTTCCACCAAAAATCCCTTTCAACTGGAGAATGTCTTCCCTGCCTTGGGAAAACGTATTTTCTTTCGCTCCGTCTGCCACTGGCAATTAACGCACTACTTTGCGTGTCGGCGAATGCCACAACTTTGCCGTGGGAAAAATTTTGTGGTATCAAAAATGCTGCTCTTCCCCACAAAAGCCGGTACCTGCTGTTTAGACAAAAAAAACAACAACAACAGCTAAACACAGAGTAATAATATATTTCGAATAACAAATAACTCCCTTACTCTTCAACACGTAACTCCTCTCTCTTCACTCTCCCCGAGTCAAAATAAACATTGGCTGACCCAGATCTTCCGTTCTGCATGACTGGTTACAATCGCAACAGTTTTTCCCTGAGGACCGAACTGTCTAAAATACTTTGGCCCACTTCTCGCTGACACTGAATGCAGCAAAATGCTTAACACAAACTAACTAGATCTCTCTAGGAATTCCTAAAATTCCCGTCAATAATCTTAAATCACATCAAAATGATAATACCAATATTATTCTCTTTTAAAAGAAATAATTACATCTCCGTCTTCTTACTCAGAACCACAATACATAATTAATAACAAATACCCTGTTAGATGCTAGCATACTGCCTAGAAGTTATACATTTGAAAACCCCATAGTTACAAATACGTGATTACAATTCTACCACCACGTGCTCCTGCATACGTATTCATAATGATAGCACCCACGTTCTTCTCTCTCCCTCACCCCTCTAAACATCGTATCAAATAAATATACAGTAATGAACGCACCCACGTGCTTACAAATTACACCTCTTTCACTCCCGTCCACAGATAGAAGTGTAACTATATAAATAACTAGCAGCATTACGCTCTCAATAAAATCACAAATACCCATGCTCCCGTCATTCTGTAAATTCATAAATCAGAGATGCGGGTTTCTCTCCCGACCTACTTTGAAAAAATCCAAAGCACGCCCGTAGCATCTCAACACCGCTATTCCTTCAATAAGGAAATAAATGGCCTATTAAGTTTCTCAAGTCTATCACTAAGATCGTATTTGATGGCTCTGGCGTTAAGAATTAACATTAAACTTAAACTGCCCAAAGAAACTTAAATGATCTGCCTAGGACTAGGAAAATTAAATAGAGTATCACGCAAAAATTATGCTTACCAAATTCGAATTCCCACTGAAGGCGAACCGACTTGTTTCAGGTACGCAGCTGGCAATTACATTTAGAGACCGAGAATTAAATTACGGCCCTATTTATAATCATATAACAGCACGCTGACCTCGTGACGTCATATACGCGGCTTCGATTTTTAACCCAATGATTTCAAATGCCGTTAGCTCTCAGCCAATCAGAATTGTAAACAATACTGATGCAACCGGTACTGCTAGACAAAGAAACGGGATTAAGCTCTGCCCTCTACTGCCAATTGAAGCAAAAATGACCGATATATATATATATATATATATATATATATATATATATATATATATATATATATATATATATATATATATATATATATATATATATAATCCCGAAAAATGCGTCTAGCCGCCTGTCATATCTTTAAAAGAAAAACAAACTGGTGCAAATCTGATCAAACTCCCTCGTGATCTCACTCTGAAAAACGTAAATAATAGAAGGAGAAGAAACATGGAGAAGGATTACCTGTAATCCCTCCTAGAAAAAGTGAACTAAATGCAAGGAGAAAAAGACAAGGGCCATTTGAAAGACAGAATTTCTGTACTTTCATCACAATCTGTAATAAAGGGATAGTGATAGAAAATATAGTAGTTAATCCAATATGTTTCAGGTTACATTCTGTCAACTACACACACTTTAAAGAGTCAGCCACTACTGCTGGACCCTGTGGTGCGAGCGCCCTTGTTGTCTATAGGGCCAGTTACCCTTATCCACCGCCTGGAGGAACTTCATGTGACTTTTCCTTCCATGTCAGGAGTGTGACAGACTTCAACTTACCAGATAAGTGGCCAAACAAAGCTACTGTTCAGAGTATCCTGATGACACCATTATATAAAAATCAAGATTCTAATAAAGACACAGTTTATGATGACTTTTGGTGGGCATAGGTATAGTCAGTGATAGCCTAAATCAAATGACAGTGAAATAACAGTGTTATAAAGATATAGATATTCTACAAACAGCTAGTTCAACCAAGAGCGAAGGACTTGCTACAACTTGAGTGACTTGTGCTAATTTAGAACTATTTTCAAATGTTTATTTATTTAAATGATGTATTTAAAATTTGATTTTCTTGAAGAATTTCCAAACAGAAAAGAAAATCTGTAAAAATAAATTGTAAATATTTACCAGCAGACTTACTTAAATTCTTTAAGTTAAGTTACAGTTCTTGTTGGTAGATAGTTAGTTAATACCCCTAGCAGAACTAATAAAAATAATAATAATAATATTAACAGAGAAGGATCTGGAGAGGGGCAAGTAGGAACTTAGAGTAATATATTACCATCTTCTCTAGGAACTTATACAGCTTGATCCTACCTTTGATATCTATACACCCTTACTCTTTTCAGAGAAGGGGGTATTACTTATAAGACCAGACTCTTATCTGGCACTATCCTGGTATCACCTGATACAACTTTGTGTACAGGATACTTATTAATTTCAATAGCATCTACCCTCTCGTGACAATCATTTTGAATGTGTTGTATTCGTGTGTCTCAGACTTACTTACTTAGTCATTCCCCTTCTACCGTGAGGTGTAGAGGTTTGGAAGAGAGAGCGCCAGACTATTCTATCGGCTGTCTTCCTCCTGGCCTGGTTCCATTCTAGTCCTCGGTCCTTCAAAGATTGTCTAATGTTGTCCTCCCAGCGGACTCTGGGTCGTCCTCGGGGTCTGGATCCTTGGCTCTTTGTTTCCCATGCTTGTCGTGGTAGCCGATCTTCTCCCATTCTGCAGACATGGCCAAACCATCTTAGTTGGGACTG
Source organism: Oreohelix idahoensis (assembly GCA_024509875.1). Taxonomy (NCBI): domain Eukaryota; kingdom Metazoa; phylum Mollusca; class Gastropoda; order Stylommatophora; family Oreohelicidae; genus Oreohelix; species Oreohelix idahoensis. Next base: position 421,544 of record JAMPIV010000150.1, read on the forward strand.
TTCTACTTGGGTCTGTAGGGGGTGGCATTTTAGGCCTTGACGTATCGTCTGGTTGCGTACCATGTCTCTTCTTGTTACTTCAACCACCTTCCTCAGATACCTCATTTCTGAGGTTTGGATCTGGCTTTTATGGGTTGTAGTCATTGCCCATGACTCGCATCCATATGTCAAGACTGGGACATAGGTGGAGCGGTATACAGCCATTTTCGTTTTCTTACCAACCTCTCTCTTGCTGAGGAATCCTCTATTTATGGCCTGAAAAAGTCTCCCAGCTGCTGCTTTTCGAGTGGCCAACTCTTCTTTGATGCCTCCCTTTCGGTCTATAATAGCTCCGAGGTATTTAAAGTGGTCGACCTGCTCCAGGACCTGTTCTCCCAGCTTAATCTGATGTCTTCTTTCTTCTCGTGATATCACCATGGATTTTGTTTTAGAACTGCTTATGACCATCCCTCTCTTCTCCAGCTCTTTCTTCCAGACTTGCAGGTTGGATTGGAGATGTGCCTCTGATTTAGCAATCAGGGCAACATCATCAGCAAATGCCAGCTCTGAAATATAGACCTGTCTCATCTTCCAGTACCCCACTGAATACTTTCTTGTTCTCTCCTTACATGCCTTGATGACATCGTCCATAAGGAGTATGAAGAGGTAAGGTGATAGGATATCACCTTGTCTTACACCAGTGGTGGTCCTGAACTCTTCTGACTTATGGTTTGCTGTCCTCACATAATTTCTGCAAGACTTGTAGAAGCTCTGTATAGCATGAATCAGAGGTGCTGGAATATTCTTCCTTGCCAAACAGTCCCAAAGTTTGCTCCAAGGGACCCTGTCAAACGCCTTTTCCAGATCTATGAAACAAAGATGGATCTCACTCTTATACGCAAGGGTCTTTTCACTCAGCTGTCTGAGTGTGAAGATTAGGTCTTGAGTACTTCGGTTTGCTCGGAATCCGCACTGGACCTCATCCAATTGTGGCTCAGCTAGGCGTCGGAGTCTCTGCTCTAGGATTCTAGAGTAGATTTTTCCAGGGACACTGAGAAGGGATATGCCTCTATGGTTTCCACACTGTCGATTGTCACCCTTTTTGAAAATTGGTGTTATGATGGCGATCTCCCAATCCTTTGGTATGGTCTTGTTGCACCATGCTGCCTGTAGGACTCTTAAGAGTAACAGGTCGCCTGCTGCTCCCATGTACTTAACCATTTCTGGTGTTATCCCATCATGCCCTGCTGCTTTGCCCATCTTGATTTTCTCCAGTGCTGCCTTTAATTCTTCCATCTTTATGTCATCTTCATCACCATTGGTTTCCTCTTCTGTGCTAGTGGTTATCATTTCTGATGTTTGACCTAACTCACCATCAAGGAGTTCTGAGAAATATTCTTTCCATCTTTCCATTACTTCCTTTGGGGCAGTAAGCAATTTGCCTTGCTTGTCCTTTATAAATTTGAGAGGGCATTGTTTTTCCTTCCTCATGTTCTTTAAGGTCTTGTAGAACAATTTCTGGTTTTCTTGTGCATCTTTTTCTAGCTTTTCTCCAAATTCTTCCCAGGACTTCTGTTTTGCTGCTAGCACTTTGTTCTTTACTTCTGTTCTGAGTGTCACATATTCTCTATATTTTTCCATTTGTCCTGTTGTGTTTTTAGCTCCTAAGTATTGTTTCCATGCCATTTTCTTTTCTCTTATTTTCTCTTTGACTTCCTCTGTCCACCAAGGTGTCCTCTTTCTCTGGTTCTCAAGTCGGACTTCACCACATGCTTCTGCAGCAGCTGTCTTTATGATATCCTTGAATTTAATCCAGAGGGTTTCCAAGTCATCAGGTTGTTCTTCTGTGTTGCTCACCGCTGCAGCAATAAGCCCCTGATATCTGGTCTTATATTCTGGCTCTCTCAGCTTGTAGGTCCTAATGCTCATTTCTCCTGCTCGTTTACTTGGTTTCTTGCGTGATGTTGAGCAGTTCCTGGGCTGAGCAACTCTTTCAGTTGTTCGTTTGATTGTTAGCAGGTAGTGATCACTTCCAATCTCTGGCCCCCTCCAGACTCTTGCATCTCGGACATATTTGAATGAGCTTCTCCGAACAATGGCATAGTCGATCACTGACTTCTCATTCTTTGTTGGTTCACATCTAGTGTATGCATGTATGCGCTTATGGGGGAACTTTGTGTTTGTAATGATCAGATTCTGCTCACTGCAGAATCTAAGGAGTCGCTTTCCATTGTCATTGAGAGTATCTTCTCCATATCTTCCGATAACTCCACCCCATCTAGCATGGTAATTTCCAACTCTGGCATTAAAGTCTCCGAGCATGATAACTTCATCTAGGCAGTCATCCACTGTCCTTTGAAGCAGCTCGAAGAATTCCTCCTTGATCTCTGCTCTCTCATCCTCATTTGGCCCATACACTATGACCAGGTTGACTATGGTTTCTCCTTCTTTTAGTTTCACAACCATAATGCGCTCTGAGACAAAGTTCCACCCCTTGATACTATCTTTTTGATTTTGGGCCACAATGCAACCCACACCCCTTTTAGCTCTTTCGGATATGGGTACACCACTGTAGAGCAGCGTGTTGCCATTGAGATCCATGACTCCTTGTCCTTTTTTCTTTGTTTCCGTTATAGCCAGGATTTCTAGTTTTGCTTTCCTCATCTCTTCCACCAGCTCCTCTTCCTTCCCATTTATACTTATTGTGTTCCATGTTCCATAAGTCGTAGTCCGTAGTCCGTTCCAGTTCATCACCTTTAGAATCAGTCCGGTTTTCTCTCTTGTGTTACTCGTAATCGTGGTTTAAAGCAAACAGGTGATTGGCCTGTTGTGCCTTTGCATGGTGGAGGGGCTGCCTCCTTACGGCCTCCATGCAGGCCGCCCTCCTCCTTTTTCATCCGGGCTTGGGACCGGCATAGGCGGAGTTGTGTCTCAGACACTTTGTTAAATACACTCAATCAGAGCTACTAAATAATAATAAGAGGAAATTTGCTGAATTAACTCAGCTGGGGGCTTGAACGAGCTAACGAATTATAAGATAACCATATCCTTCACAAAGGTTGTCGGCAGATCCTAGAGTTAACAAGCTCAGCCAATGCAGCATTGTTCTCGCTTTTCTGAATATATTGTAAACACACCCTGGAGGTAGAAGCATCATTATCCTTCTACCTACATCTCTGACAAGAGTAATCTTGTGGCAAAGTAGACACCTTTGAAGACCCACTTCAGGTACTCTTTTGTTTGGCCCCTGTTGGACCACTACTGCAGAGCTAAGGGAAGGCAGCCCGTGACACCGGTGTCAGCACATTGACATAATAGCATGTCCACATGAGAGGTTGAAAACAAAAAACTTTCAATACTAAGCCACCTGTTCACAAAGATAGCCTACCTGTAACGGCGCTAAGATGCTTACATTGTTTGCGTGGTGAGACAATAATGGAGCGATTGAAGGAAACCGCCAGTAGGGCATACAACAATGAAAAAATAGACTAAGTGCCATGAAATCTGGAAAGGGGAAACACGGCGGGTAGCAAAGAAAGGTAACTCTGTGGAACAGGGTCAATAATTTCTCTATCATGCAACCAATCACAAGACATTGTTTTTCTTATCACCTACATCAGGCATACAGCCGAAAGGCTTGTTGCCATAGCCCATCCACCTTTCAAACATTGACATGGTCTGTCCTCGCAAGCAAGCATTCATATGTGACATGGCAAGGTGGAAGGCGAGTTAGGGATCAGATGCGGGGCTTCAGGAAAGAGGTTGAGAATGGTTACAGATTGGCAATGGGGAAATCTAACGTAACGTCTAAGAGAATCCAGTACATTAGTCATGCGCGGTACAACAGACCTACTTAAGTATAATTTTACTGAATAATTCAGTTGGGGGCTCAGAAATGAGCTAATATATATTTATTTTCATAGAAGGGGCAGGCAGATGCAAAGTTCACGGCAGCCTTGATAAATTCAGTGTTGTGCTGATTTCTGAAATATCCTATGATGACTCCCTAACAAAGAAGCACCATCCTTCTATTTACAACGCTGCCAAGAGTAATCTTGAGCGAAGGTAGATACCTTTAAAGACGCTCATTGTATACTCTAAATTGTGGCCATTGCTGGACCATCACTGCAGAGCAGGGGAGGCAATCCCGTGACAATTAGAAAACACTATTTATTGGAGAGCATTCGCCTTCTCTTCTTCTTGTCCCTATCTCGAATATGTGTATTTCTTTCTTAAGAAGCCCCATTTCTGGAGACCTTCTTGATACTATTCTATAGGTCAGGGGCCCTCAAAAATTTTTGCACCGCGGGCATATTTTAGATTTATAAAGGGGGGTGGCCGGGGGTTGGGTTAACACTCATCAAATATTGCGACTTACTAATTCAAAAACGTTCTTTTTTACAACACAATTTACAGAATACTTATATAAGTTTGAGTAAACGCATTTAATTATGTGGTAAATATTCAAAATTTAAAAAATAATAATAATAATCTTCAAATAATTTGAGTCAAAAATATAATTAGTACGACCTTTGACATCGCATGTCATTGGTCAATTGTTCATGCTTAGGAGTGTCTATCAGAAAGGATTTTGAAATTTTATTGAGACTTATTTTTATTTATTTTTAAAGACAAAGTATCCCGTTCAACCATTGATGAGTTATAATTAGGATATACATACTGTTCAAAAAAAAGAAACGCATAGCTATCCGAGGGCGCGTTTTTATGAGTTTGTAAGTAAAATTTGGTGCTACGTATATAAAAACCAGCCTCAAATGTTCTTTACATTGTCAAATGCACGTGTTGACCTGAATTGCGTTCGTTTTTGTAATCGTTACAACGCAGTGGTCAATAGTGTTTATGACGCAATTTTTGACCACAACTCATGTTGCGCGCACGTGAAAGCAACAAAATTTGGGGTGAACACTATTCACTGACTACGCAACTGAAACCCTATAAAAGGATAACGCTACACACACAAAAATTCAGTTCTTCTTCTTCTTCTTCCTCGTTCGCCTTCAGACTTCCACATTTATGACTCTAATAAAGGCAGCAGTCAACTCAAGGTTCCCGACATCTCCAAACAGTTTTTCGTTGACAGAAGTGGGTTGTTGCCATATGCTACCCCGTTCATTACTGTAGGTTCATTTTCAAGCAGACATTTATGGCGTCTCTATCGATAAATTTAAGGAACATTGCTATTGGCCGACTGCATGCAGGCGAAAGTCAAAGTCAGGTTGCCAGGCATCTAAACGTGCATCAGAGTACCATCAGTCGACTTTGGCACCGGTTCCAAGGCACTGGCTCAGTTGAAGACCGACATCGCAGTGGACGACCCAGAGTGACAACAGCAGCGGAGGATCGCTTTATTCGGCTTCGTCAGCTCAGAGACAGGTTTACAACAGCTTCCTCTACTGCCCAGTCATTGCCTGCAGGACGCCATGTGTCTGATCAAACTGTCCGGAATAGACTGCATGACGCTGGACTTTGGGCACAACGACCTCACCGAGGACATGTCCTTATGCGCCGCCATCGCCAAAATCGACTTCTTTGGGCCAACCAGCATCGTTCCTGGGCAGATGGCAACCAGTGGAGACGTGTCTGGTTTAGTGACGAATCTTTCTTTTTGTTGCAGCATCATGATAGACGGCGTAGGGTCTACCGTAGGGGAAATGAACGTTTTGCCCAAAATTGCGTTGATGAAGCTCCGCCGCACGGTGGTGGAGGTGCAATGGTGTGGGGAATGATCAGTTACAACGGAAGGAGTCAATTGGTGCACATTGAAGGAGGCTTGAATGCGCAACGATACGTCAATGAAATTCTTCGACCCCATGTCCTCCCACCTTTGGCTGCCCAAAGGTCTGTGTTTCAACAAGACAACGCCAGACCCCATTGCGCACGGTTGACCACGCAGTTCCTGACTGCCAACAACATTCTCCCCCTTCCCTGGCCATCCCTGTCTCCAGACATGAGTCCGATTGAGCACCTGTTGGATGAGCTGCATAGACGTGTTTGTCGCCGAGACGTTGCACCAGCCAATCGTCGTGATCTGTTCCAGGCACTCCAGGAAGAGTGGGCAGCCATCCCACAGGCCCACATCAGACGTCTGATCGCATCCATACCCAGGAGATGCCAGTCGCTGATCGATGCAAGAGGAGGCCACACACCATACTAACGGGAAAGCCCGTACGCCAAAAAACTCTCGTGACCCAGATGCAAAACAACTGTCAATTGATTGGTTGAACCCTAAGGTATTCTTGTGTGCAATTTGAACAATTAACTCATTAAATTAAAAAAGTTATTGAATGTCAAAATTATGGCTATGTGTGTGCCTTCAGTAGCTATGCGTTTCTTTTTTTGAACAGTATAGTTTAGTGTCACAGAGGTTTTATGATCATTAAATTGCCTAAATCTTCTTCTTTTTCTTTCACCCGTATCCTCTATTTATTATCACTCTCTTATCCTTTTTGTGTTTTTCGCATTCGTTCGTTTGCGACTATATACATTACTATTTTCCCATTCTAACGTTTACCTGTTTCTTTTCTCAAAACTGAGAACGCAGTTATGACGTAACGTGTCAGCCCCTACACGAGACGCAGAGTGTTAGAATGCATTCCGTCAGACAGGGGAGCAGACAGCTGTCTACAGTTTCCCCTGGGACAGTGTTTCTTCGGCTAAGTTTCTGGGCCTGAAATGTGAGAATTCACTCCGTCAGACATGATGAGGAGACATGTGTCTGGTAGTTTGCATCTGACATGTAGTTTCCAAGGTAGATTCTCAGTGTCAGGTGATATGACACTCACGCTCCAAGGCCAGTTTTGGCGTAAGGTGCGAGAAAGCAAAGTGTCAGTTGTGGTTCTCAGGATGAGTTTCTCGGGGAGGTGTGAAAAACTGCTTCTGCACTGGAGACGAGTTGTCTGAGATTCGCAACTGACACGCGCCTTCTCGGTCAGTAGGTGGCAGTTACGGCATGCGTTTAGGTGTTAAACGTAAGGTGTTAAGGAAAGGGGAGGCTATTGCGTAGTTTATGGATATAGTGTACATCTTTGTCTGGTGTTTCATATATACTGGAGGGAATTAGATTTCATTTTCACTCAGTAACTTCGCAGTCAAGACTAGAACAAGCCTTCGTTCGATTCCTAAGAATCTCTGTTAATAGAGATGGCATTTAGTTTGGTCGAAGTGGTTTAAGTTCTTAGTAGTTCTGTGTTGAGGTAAATCTTATATTATATATCTAGTATTTTGTGAAGTGTTTAAAGTGTTAAATCGCTTATTTTATTTCACTAGTTAGATAAGGTGCAGAGTGCTTAATTTATATAGTCTGTATTATTTTATAGTGACGAGTTACAGTGGAAAACAGAAATTATATTTCTAGCTTAAACTCAGTCGGCTATTAACTCTTAGTATATGAGCTGCCTTTCATGACTACCATTACAGATTTTGCAATAAATAATTTATTTATAAAGATAACATAAGTGTTATATATCAAAATGTGAAGAAATGAAACCCCTATATCATGCACGTAACTAAATTGTTCAGTGGTTTTAAACATGCATTCAGCTATAAATTTTCGCTATTGACGGGGATCGATCATCGGCCTCTCTTGAAGGCCGCTCGTATACTAAGAGTTAAGGAATTTAATTTTACTGCTAAAATAATCAGACGAGAATAAACTTTCTAAACTAACTTTATTAATGCTAGATGCTTCATGAGTGGTATTCCTAATTCATGATGATTGATTTTATGTATATAACGTATTTCACGGGAAAGTTTAAATGACAAGTCAAGCGGTACGCTTGCAGTTTAAAAATGTAAGTTATAATCCGAGTACGTAGCATGTATAAGTATTTTATTTGTGGTTTTTTCTTCCCTATTCAGTGAATACTGGGGTAACCCAAAATTTTGCCGACGTTTAGTACAGAGACATACCTGTGAGAAAAATAAACATTTTATCTTTTAACCACGTAAAATTAAATTCCTTAATAGCCGACTGAGTTTAAGCTAGAAATATAATTTCTGTTTTCCACTGTAACTCATCACTATAAAATAATACAGACTATATAAATTAAGCACTCTGCACCTAATCTAACTAGTGAAATAAAATAAGCGATTTAACCCTTTAAACACTTCACAAAATACTAGATATATAATATAAGATTTACCTCAACACAGAACTACTAAGAACTTAAACCACTTCGACCAAACTAAATGCCATCTCTATTAACAGAGATTCTTAGGAATCGAACGAAGGCTTGTTCTAGTCTTGACTGCGAAGTTACTGAGTAAAAATGAAATCTAATTCCCTCCAGTATATATGAAACAAGTTAACACCTGTCTGACAGTGCGTGTGTCTTCATTAATAGACAGAGTACAACTCTCACTAACGGGTTTTATTAAAGACTAAATGTTTCATACTGGGCCTTTGAGCCAGATCAGATTTTCTGCACAAACTCTATGTACAAATTTAGCCGTTGTGGCAAGTAACATATTAACGTCAGTAACATTCCGACGGAGTTTCGACTAGTGGTGTGGTGACCAAATATAGTCCTTTCCTGAAAGTAGACACCGATCTGACATTCCTAAATTCTAGAAACCTAAGCTATTGACACTGTGCTCGTTGTTAATGTTTCGTGCCTGGACAATTTTAATGTGACCTAAACAGACATCCGAAAAATAAGAACACCCAAGGAGTCGTTCCCGAAAGCAGAGAATTCATCCTGTCTTTTTGGAACCGGGGATTTCTTGGTCAAAGACTGCCCTTGACGAGTCTGTAGGTGAATGTCCTAAAAATTGTATTACCAGAAGTGGCTATCTAAGCTGTGAGTATGAACATGTGCACGTGTGCTCGGCTGAATGAATAAAGTGAATGCAGGACGGGGTGATTTTTTATTGTTGTAATTGGGCACCCATTTTGCTATCTTAACTTTCTGTATGCAAGTATTGCTAATCATATTTCCCTTAAAATAGAGCAGAGATATCAAGTCTGTCCATACCTTAAGAAGGGGAAATATTAGACCTAATCCTATGTATCCTTGTTTCCTTGGGGCTATCACTTTCTTCCAACAGGACTGTGGGCATACCTCGAGGGATAAGATCTAACTGTGGGTCTATCATGCCAGTAGCAATTCCTTGATTTTTTTATAACTATTTGTATATGTTTTGATGTAATTTCTAGGTGTTGTGCAGAAATTTTAGATGATAAATAAAATTTCTCTTGAAATTAAGCAGCGTGTTGGTCATCTCGTTCTAGAATATTTATATAATCATTTGTTATAGTTTTCCCACGTCTGTACGTCCAACTGTCATCATATATATATATATATATATATATATATATATATATATATATATATATATATATATATATATATATATATATATACAGTAGAACTCCATTTATCCGAACCCCAATTATCCGAACATCCAATTATCCGAACACTTTTTCAAAAAAAAAAAATCAGGAGCCACCAGTCATGTTAGACTACATTTCTGAATCTTTTGATGCGGCAAGCTTCAAATGTGTGCGAACAATTTGTAGAGGATATGATGGGCTAATGGTCGGTCGCTTACGTACAAGAAGTCAGTTAGATCATAAAGTCAGTTAATATCTGGTTTACCAATCCAGTGTACGTGTGCGTTCTTGGCAGAACACTGGCTAAACAGACAGTTCAACTTAAAATAATTGTGTCTGCTACTACAGCAGAATAATTTTAGTGTACAAGTATTTCTCTGTGCGATATAGCATCTTCCAGTAGGCCTAAAGCATATAAAAGGAACCGCAATGTTTTGTAAATTGAAACGAAAACAGAAATTATCAAGAGACTAGGAAAAGGTGAAACTGTGTCTTCACTTGCGAGGATTTTCATTGTTGGGAAAGCTACCGTCTCTGACATCAAAAGTAACAAGGATAAAATTATGAGTTTTTGCATCGAAATTGGATAGTGAAAATGGGTCGAAGAAACGTAAAACCATGAGAAATGCGAAAGATTTGAAATTGGAAGAGGCTTTGTATATATGGTTTGTGCAAAGAAGAAGCAAAGGGGAACCTGTCTCTGGCTCTCTATTGTGTGAAAAGGCACTTCAGTTCAACAATCAACTTGAGGTCCTCCTGACTTTAAGGCTAGCCAGGGATGGTTAAGAAACTTTAAATCTCGTCATGGCATACGAGAATTGGAGATTCAAGGGGAATCTTTATCTAGCGATGCAACTGCCGCTGAAAATTTTAAAGAAACACTCTTGGCTTTTTTATAAGAAGGTTATTCACTCGATGATGTGTATAATGCCGATGAGACTGGCTTATACTGGAAATCATTGCCTCAAAAATCACTTGCATCTCAGCACGAAGCATCTGCCCCTGGGTTTAAAAAGTGCAATTTTGGTAGCCGCGAATGCCAGTGGAAGTCATCGTTCACCGGTGCGGTGCTAATGATCAGCGAAGCCAAAAAAAAACCACGTTGTTTAAAGAATGTGACATGTCTCCCATTGTGCCACAAAGCACAGAAGAGTGCTTGGATGAATAGTGAAATATTTCTTGATTGGTATACAAATCAGTTCATCCCAAATGTGAAGAGGCTGAGAGAACAAGAAAAGAAAACTGGAAACGAATTTCTTCTACTGGACAATGCATCATCTCATCCAGAGACGGATACATTGAATGCAGTTGATGCAAATTTTAAAGTAATTTTTCTGCCTCTCAATGTAACAGCACTGATTCAACCAATGGATCAGGGTGTTATAGCAAAGCTTAAAAAGATGTACAAGAAGGAAGTCCTGCGTCGTTTATTGTTGGCTGAAGATGAAGAAAGTGTGGTAGCGTTTTCCAAAAAGCTTAATCTCAAAGATTGCTGCTATATGTTAGCTGATGCTTGGACCACCCTGTCACAAGATAATCTCAACAAGGCTTGGAATAGATTGCTTGGGAAAAAGGAGGAAATGAAACTACTGCAGTGGACACAAATGATGATTGTATAAATGAAGTTGTGGAACTGTTTCAAGCAATGCCCGGATTTTCGGACTGTGACAAAGATGATGCACACATGTGGCTAGAAGATGATAATGATTCTGGTTTTCAGTTTTTGAATGACGAAGAAATGTTGTTTTTGTGCAAGAAGAAAAAAAATGCATGTGGTGACCAGTGATAAAGACTCCTCAGAAGTACATGATGTACTTGTAGATTATGAAGAAAACCCAAAGCGTCGACCAAGTCCTGAAGAGGCCTTTATAGCACTAGAAACAGCGATGGCTTGGTACGAGCAAGAAGATGACAGCTGTCCTACACAGCCTCTGCTGTTGAAGAGAATGCGGGACTTAGCACCCAAAAGGAGACTATCCAGTTTGGTGCAAAAGAGGATTCCTCATTATTTTAAATAGTGGGCTACATCTGTGCAAGTACATGTATACGTAAGTTGCGCCTGGTTTTGAATCGTTTGTAATGTTATTTTGAAAACATTTCTCTTTCTTAAAAAATAATAATTAATACAAGTAGTACATGCACTGCAATGTAATGAAAGATTTTGGTGATACAGTGATCTAATACAGTGTGGGTATTATTATTACAGCACAATTAAATATGTTTTATAGTGTATTTTTCTTGTGATGGTTAATTATTTTTAGAAATATGTGTACATGTACTCGATACATTATGTAATCCAATTATCCGAACATTTGATTATCCGAACGATGCTCGGTCCCATGGGGTTCGGATAAATGGAGTTCTACTGTATGTGTGTGTGTGTGTGTGTGTGTGTGTGTGTGTGTGTGTGTGTGTGTGTGTGTGTGTGTGTGTGTGTGTGTGTGTGTGTGTGTGTGTGTGTGTGTGTGTGTGTGTGTGTGTGTGTGTGTGTGTGTGTGTTTAGACTGTCTGACTCCTCGAAAGCTGTCGTAGAAGATAGGTGAGAGAGAGAAGATTTCTCGATCTCAGAGACAGCCTCTTAATCACATTCTACCATCTCACTAGTGAAATCTATTGCTATTACTACTTCTCACTGTGACTATCACTTATTCTAATCTATTCAGAAGGGACCAACCCAAGTCTTAATTCCCCTATCAAAAATCTACGACATTTAGTAAATTCAAGATAATAAAATCTGATTTCCGATATCTAAATATCGTATCTCCTCCCACCCCCGCCCCCCTCCACTCAGTCCAAATATAGTAAATCAAAACTGTAAAATTGTGAGAATGTATGTGTGTGTGCCCTCCCCTTTCCACGCAAAAATACCAATTTAAATTTTTTTAAAAATAATAAAAAAAATTATAATTATTACTGAAAAAAAATAAAGTAATTCATAACTGCCCTGTTGTTAACAAGGTGAAAAGGGAGTGAGACCACTAAATGTAAATACCTAAGAACTTTAGTAGATGGTCTGCTATAATTGTATATTTTATTCTTTAATCCGTAAATTATCCGCGGGCACACACAATAAACCCTCCATCACACACCAATCTCACTGTAGCAGTGCGGCATTGGGTGCCCCGCCCGGTATAACTGCTTCTGATGATCACCCTTCTGACGATCAGATTGCCTCCTGTTGTATCGTTCTGTATAGAGTTTCCTATCATATCAAGCTATAAGAAGGCTTTTGACAGAGTCCATCATGAAAAAATAATTAAATGCCTCGAAGACATAGGTATTGATGGAAAAGATATAAGAATACTCAGTAACCCTTATTGGGAGCAAACTGCCTCAGTAAGATCTGGAAGGAATTATTCACCATACATAGACATAAAAAGAGGTGTCAGACAAGGTTGTGTGCTGTCCCCCTGCCTATTTAATCTATACACCGAAAAAATTTTCAAACAGATACAGGAAATACCAGGACTGAACATCAGTGGAAGGTCAATAAACAACCTTAGATATGCAGATGATGTTGTTAGCTGAAAGCGAACAGGAGTTACAAGAACTAGTGAAGCAAGTGAACAGTATAAGTCATGAATATGGATTGGACATTAATATTGAGAAAACAAAACCTATGATAATTAGCAAAACAGACGATAAGCCCACATTAAAGATAAGCATAAATGGGAAAATCCTAGAACAAGTCAAGAGCTACGTATATCTTGGTCATATAATAACAGAAGATGGCAGATGTGAAACAGAAATCAAGAAGAGAATAGGAATGGCCAGAGCTACATTCAACAACATGAAACATATACTGACATCTAAACAGTTATCTCACAAATTACAACTGAGAATCATAATGTGTTATATATATATTCTGCATTTATGTATGGTGTAGAAACATGGACGATGAATAAGCATTTGGAACAAAGAATTGAGGCTTTTGAAATGTGGATACATAGAAAAATGGGGCGTATCTCGTGGAGAGAGAAGAAAACAAATAAGGAGGTCCTAGAAAATCTAGGTATGAAAAGAGAACTAATGAGGGAGATCAAAGTTCGGCGGCTAAAATATTTTGGCCACATAAAAAGGCATAACACCTTGGAGAAGACCATAATAGAAGGGAGAGTTGAAGGCAAACGTGCAAGGGGAAGACAGCGCTATAAGTTGGAAGATAACATCAAGAGATGGACAGGAAAGAGTCTATCAGAGTGCACCACCAAGACAAGAGATAGAAGACGTTGGAGATCCATTACAGCCAACCTTCGTTGTGGAGATGGCAACTGATGATGATTATATCAAGACAATGACGATTCTTGATTTACCGATTTGGCTACAATTTTTCGGCTGGTATTAACATGTAAACCTGAAATATCCCAACTCAAAGAAATAACGTTTAATTTCTCTATCATCCAGAGGGAAAAAAACTGAAAAATCTGGCATGCGAGGATGGACGCGCAAAACGAAATGGGATATGGAAATTTTCTGGGACGGCTCAGAAATAACGTAGCTCTTCTATTTCTTTCACCCCTCGCGACCCTAATCAAGATAAGACGTTCTGAAAATAAAAGTGGACACAAATACTTAGTGTATTCAGCATGGCTGGATAATATTGCAGAGACCTAGATACGTCTCTTTTTTTTTTCTTTTTATTTGTGTGTGTGTGTGCATTATGGGCTGACGTATACTTTTTCGCACGTGACGTGAATTTTAATTCATTCATTGCCTTTCATGTTTCTTCTTCTTCTTCTTCTTCTTCTTCTTCTTCTTCTTCTTCTTCTTCTTCTTCTTCATAGAAACTGCTTCAACATGACTGTGCAACGGACAATAAAAAGGTGGCTTCCCATAGACTTCAGTAGATCTGTGTGAGGCTGACTCCAATAGTTTTTGAATAAAAAGTTTGGTTTGGTTTGAAGGACTATCCCCCTTGCACACAAACAACTCCATCAGTGTTCCGATAACCTCCCTTAGATTACACAAGGAGGATCTCAGCACAGTGCACGAACTCCGTAGCACCGACAAGAATTCCAAGGTCTGTATATAGGAATCACGCATTCTTTAAATATTTTTGTGGTGGGTATGTTTCCTAATTTTTAAATTTAAATGTGAGTACAATAAAAATTCTAACTCACAAAGGCAATGGGTTTGTGGGGTTGCTTGCATACTTCTCTCAACATCTACTGGCTCCCTCTCATCTGTTTATCAACGTATTTTTTTTTTTTTTTTTTTTGCGCTCCGTACAGAGCGTGTGTTACCGGGGCCCGAAACGGGAGCAAAGAATAGTAACACTGTACCCTACCAGGCATGTCGTAAAAGCGGCTAAGGAGGGTTGGGCATGGGGCTGGTTACCCCATCCCGTAAAAAACTTTTTTTCCACAAAAACTTCAACAGAGCACGTTGCCATAACTACAGCTGGTCCCCTTGCAAGAAGCCTGCACCAAGCCAAGTAGTCACGTGATCTTGCAGCGGTGGTTTCTGTGGTAATTTATTTGACATGATGAGGTTGCCAGTCCCATGGACAGTTTCATATTAGTAGCCTTTTACGACATGCTAATCTATACACGTTAACAAAATGTCATCTTACAATCTTTCTTATTTATGACAAAAAAGGCGATATAACTCTTCCCAACATTCTATGTGAGCACTATTTTGCAGTTATTTCTCTTTTATCAATCACAGATTCTGCTTCTTCTTTGATCCTTAGCCGCCGACCGTCAGCAGTTAGTGACCATCACGCCTAGTGGCGTCTTGTAGGGCAACAACAAATTTATTCCACTTCGCTCGGTCGTCGGCCATCCTTCGTACAGTGCCCCAGCTCTGGTTCATTCTTTGCATCTCAGCCTCCACAGTCCTCCAGCAGGTTGTTTTTGGTCGGCCTCTCTTTCGTTTTCCTTCAGGGGTCCAAAGCATAGCTGTTCTTGTGATGGCATCGGGGTCTCTTCTGAGGACATGGCCAACCCAGCTCCAGCGTCTGCCAGCTATGATGGTGTGCATGTCCTCTTGCTTGCTCCGAGTAAGCAGATCTTGGTTGGTGATGGTATTCGGCCAAAAGATTCGGTAAATTTTTCTTAGTCATGTTGTGTGAATGTGTGCTTTCTGTGCTTCTCTATGGTGCGGAATGCTGGAGAGTTACAGAGAAGGAAATGTCGAAATTGTCCTCTTTTCACACAACATGATCACAGATTCGACAAGTATTATTCAGACCTAGAGCTCTTTTATATTTGGACATTCGGAATAATATAACTGACTGGGTTGAATGGGACGCGCCTCACCAAAACGAGGCAAAAATATTTTTTTTTTAAAACAACAAATAACTATATTCTCATTTTGTCTTGCATCTGTTACGGGGGTCAACGAGACCGGTCATCGGCAAAATCAAGATCATTTGGTCATTTTGTCAGTGTACTGTACCCCTTTTCTATTGGCTGATGCTCATTTCGTAATCCAATCAATAGCCATGGAGAAGAGACACTGTGATAAAATGCATCCCTGCGGCTCTCCATTCCTTATCTCTTAGGGTTCTTAAAGTTGGATTTCTGGAAGAATTCTGCATTTCAATAGCATACTTACTTTAGTTAAATGTATTTTATTTGCTGTATATTTATTACGTTCTCTGTCCATTGTTATACTGCATATCTTTTTTAGCGCTCTGTATCATGTAAAAACCTCTTGCCCACTGAAATGCTTTGATGGAAAGTCAACTCAGTAATATTATGCCGGGTCGGCCGAGGCCCGGATTAACAACGACCGCGCTCTCATTGCCCCTTGAGAGTGTTAAGTCAGCAAATGGGGTACAAACACCTGTTTTGAAACTTTCTTGAGAAAGTTTTGTTGTTGGAACTTGGAATGTACGCACGCTATATGCGTGTGGAAAAGTCAGAGAACTAACACATGAACTCGTTAGATACTCGTGGGACATCCTGGGCCTAGCAGAAGTCAGATGGACAGGATTAGGTGAATCAATAACGGATGATGGTCACAAAATTTGGTTTAGTGGAGATGAGTCCAAACATCAGCATGGAGTAGTTTTTATTGTACATAAAGATAGATTGAACTCTGTCATCAGCTGCTTCCCAGTAAATAGCAGGCTTATCACCATACGTATTGCAGCACATCCAAAGAACATCTCCATCATACAGGTATATGCCCCCACTACTGACTATGAGGATGCTGCAATTGATACATTTTATGAAAATCTGGATGAAACAATTAAGAAAATTCCAAATAAAGATCTTCTCATCGTGCTAGGTGATTGGAATGCTAAAATAGGGCCAGATGCATACGGTCAGTGGGCTGGCACAGTGGACAAATTTGGGACAGGAGAAACCAACGATCGAGGACTAAGGCTACTAGAATTTGCCAGCAACTATAAACTAACCCTTGCAAATACATTATTTCCACATAAGCTATCAAGAAGAACAATGTGGCATGCCCCGAAAACTGAGATATATGACCAAATTGATTTTATTCTTGTATCCAAAAGATTCAAGTCCAGTATTAATAAAGCCAAGACTAGGACTTTTCCTGGCGCCGACATTTGTAGTGATCACGACATGGTATTGATGACGCTCAAGCTTAAACTCAAAAAGAATTATAATCAAAACAGATGTTCTCAGTTAAGATTCAATTTAGACAAACTGAAAGATCCAGAAATCGCGGGAATCTTTGAGGCAACTGTTGGAGGTAAATTTGCAGCTCTCAACTTTCTGGAGGATGATATCAACTCAATCACAGAGAACATGGAAGACGTGCTCATTGAATCAGCAACATAAATACTTGGCAAAAGAAAGAAAATAAACAAACCATGGGTTGCAGATGACATTCTGAAGTTATGTGATACACGGCTTGAAATGAAAAAGGTTAAGAAAGAGGTTCCTAAAGCAGCATGGTAATACAGTATGTTGAATAATAATATTAGAAAGAAAATGAAACAGGCCAAAGAAAAATGGGTAGCTGATCAATGTGAGTCCATTAATACGGAGCTAATGAAAGGTAACAGCAAGGCAGCTTTCGACACATTAAGAAGAATATCAAAACCCCAACAGCCCAGGGTAACTGTCTTAGAAGATAGCAATGGGGCTCTGCTCAATGAAAAAACAGCTGTAATGAGAAGGTGGACAGAATATTGTAAAGAATTACATAACTGTAAACTCGACGCTGACTATAGCATATTACTTACTTACTTAGTCGTTCCCCTTCTACCGTGAGGTGTAGAGGTTTGGAAGAGAGAGCGCCAGACTATCTTATCGGCTGTCTTCCTCCTGGCCTGGTTCCATTCTAGTCCTCTCACATACAAACATACCTAGACTATTGTTCCACAATCTGGGATGGTTGTTCCATATCCAACACAAAAAGGCTTCATTCACTTCAGAAACGTGCAGTGCGCCTAGTTGCTGATAAACACCAAACACATTGTATGGATCTATATAACTATCTTAAAATATTACCCCTTAGAAAGCGCTTCCTATTTAACAAAGCTAAATTCGCTCACAAAATCTTGTCACATAATGCTCCAACGTATCTGTGGCCACTTTTAAAATTCAATGAAAAACGTAGTCAGCGCTTAAACCAGTTACAGGTACCCAAGCCGAGGCTAGATTTGTACAAGAAGAGCTTGGCTTACTCAGCTGCTCATCTTTGAAACAATCTTCCACATGACCTGAAAAACATGCTCAGTCCCTACTCATATAATCGTAGACTGTTCAAATACATTATGAGTGCGGATTATTTGCCGCCCTAAGGGATTATGTTTCGAATTATTATCTAACATACTGTATGGAGGGTCTGATGATCTAGTTTTTCATTTTAATATACCTTACTTCTTAATTGTAATCAGATACTGTAAATGTATGCTTTTATACTACTTATAATGTTGCATCGCCATTGAACTAATACCTTAAGTATGTTGGAGAAGGTCTGGATACCTAGCAATAAAGATGAGTAAGAGGAAGGGCAAAATGCAAGACGGGCCTATATGTACGATTCTCATCTATCAGTCAATACCCTTTACCTCCCTAAGGAGCATAGGTCATAACGCTGGATCTCGTGTAGTGAAGGCATCGACAATTCACTCCCTGTGGCAGTATCTGCTTGGGACTCAAAGCTGCTCACCTGTGGGAACATTTTCCGCATGCGCTGACAACACATGAAGTCCCAGGTAATTCAGCAGATTTCCAAAATGTCACGAGTTCTTATTATATGCCACCATAATCTGATTACGTTTCAAATTATGTCTAATTTACTGTATGAATGGTTTAGATTGTGTTTATTAGTTGTTGTATTTTTTATTTATTTATTTTTTTAAGGTATTAATTTTTGTTAGTTTATTTTAATTAATAATTTTTTATTCCCCCCCCCCCCCTTAAATTTGATTATGTCTGGATGTTACAAATGTATGTTATTATTTTACCTCGATAATGTTGTATGCTTAAATAATGCTAAAAAAATACATGTGCTATTGAAAGGATACTAGATGACAGGAGAGAAAGGGGAATGTAAGACGGGCCTGCGGTATGAAATTGATTGTTGCCCACCCAACAGAGAGAAGAAGGAGTCTGCAGCTGGTGGGATTTTAGCCTGTCGTATTGGTCGGTTGCAGAACGGGCCCTGCGTGCCCAATTCTTAACCCTTTGAAAATAAAGTTCGTTCGTTCGTTCAAAGATTGTCTAATGTTGCCCTCCCAGCGGACTCTGGGTCGTCCTGGGGGTCTGGATCCCTGGCTCTTTGTTTCCCATGCTTGTCGTGGTAGCCGATCTTCTCCCATTCTGCAGACATGGCCAAACCATCTTAGATGGGACTGTTCTACTTGGGTCTGCAGCTGGTGGGATTTTAGGCCTTGACGTATCGTCTGGTTGCGGACCATGTCTCTTCTTGTTACTTCAACCACCTTCCTCAGATACCTCATTTCTGAGGTTTGGATCTGGCTTTTGTGGGTTGTAGTCATTGCCCATGACTCGCATCCATATGTCAAGACTGAGACATAGGTGGAGCGGTATACTGCCATCTTCGTTTTCATACCAACCTCTCTCTTGCTGAGGAATCCTCGATTTATGGCCTGAAAAAGTCTCCCAGCTGCTGCTTTTCGAGTGGCCAACTCTTCTTTGATGCCTCCCTTTCGGTCTATAATAGCTCCGAGGTATTTAAAGTGGTCGACCCGCTCCAGGACCTGTTCTCCCAGCTTAATCTGATGTTTTCTTTCTTCTCGTGATATCACCATGGATTTTGTTTTAGAGCTCCTTATGACCATCCCTCTCTTCCTTCCAGACTTGCAGGTTGGATTGGAGATGTGCCTCTGATTTAGCAATCAGGGCAACATCATCAGCAAATGCCAGCTCTGAAATACAGACCTGTCTTATCTTCCAGTACCCCACTGAATACTTTCTTATTCTCTCCTTACATGCCTTGATGACATCGTCCATGAGAAGTATGAAAAGATAAGGTGACAGGATTTCACCTTGTCTTACACCAGTGGTGGTCCTGAACTCTTCTGACTTATGGTTTGCTGTCCTAACATAATTTCTGCAAGACTTGTAGAAGCTCTGTATATCATGAATCAGAGGTGCTGGAATGTTCTTCCTTGCCAAACAGTCCCAAAGTTTGCTCCAGGGGACCCTGTCAAACGCCTTTTCCAGATCTATGAAACAAAGATGGATCTCACTCTTATACTCAAGGGCCTTTTCACTCAGCTGTCTGAGTGTGAAGATGAGGTCTTGAGTACTTCGGTTTGCTCGGAATCCGCACTGGACCTCATTCTAGAGTAGATTTTAAGTATTTAAACCAATAAAACGGTATTGAATCAGTTTTACAAATAACGGTTCACAAAAAACAAGGGACGTTTCGGGTTTTACCCTTCATCAGCCACAGTTACAAACAGGTGACAAGGACAAGAATTACATATAGGTACTACAAAAACATACGATGATGAGAAATATACAACAAATGGGCGATACAAGCAGATTGAAAAAGTAAACAACAACAGTGATGAGAGAAAAAAAGAACAATAATAATACCAAAAAATCGTAAAATCTAAAAGAAATACCGAAACAAGAAAGTAAATAATCAACGAAACGAAAAAAAAAGAGAATTAACAAAACTTTGGAACAAGTAAAAGTTTACTGAGTTATTTAGAGTAGATTTTACCAGGGACACTGAGAAGAGATATGCCTCTATGGTTTCCACATTGTCGATTGTCATCCTTTTTGAAAATTGGTGTTATGATGGCAATCTCCCAATCCTTTGGTATGGTCTTGTTGCACCACGCTGCCTGTAGGACCCTTAAGAGTAATAGGTCGCCTGATGCTCCCATTTCTGGTGTTATAACATCATGCCCTGCTGCTTTGCCCATCTTGATTTTCTCCAGTGCTGCCTTCAGTTGTTCCATCTTTATGTCATCTTCACCATCATTGGTTTTCTCTTCTGTGCTAGTGGTTATCATTTATGATGCTTCACCATGCTCACCATCCAGGAGTTCTGAGAAATATTCTTTCCATCTTTCCATTAATTCCTTCGCGGCAGTAAGCAATTTGCCTTGCTTGTTCTTTATAAATTTGAGAGGGCACTGTTTTTCCGTCCTCGTGTTCTTTAGGGTCTTATAGAACAATTTCTGGTTTTCTTGCGCATCTTTTTCTAGCTTTTCTCCAAATTCTTCCCAGGACTTCTGTTTTGCTGCTAGCACCTTGTTCTTTGCTTCTGTTCTGAGTGTCACATATTCTCTATATTTCTCCATTTGTCCTGTTCTATAGCATATTAAACAACATTAAGTGTGAAAACAGGGAACTCGGAAATGCAGCAATATTACGGGAAGAAGTGGAAGAGGCTGTATGTTCGATGAAAGGAGGGATGTCACCGGATGTGGATAATATTCCAGCAGAGCTCTTGAAATATGGAGGACCAGATATAGTAAAAATCATGACAATTTGCCAGAAGATATGGAGTACAAAAAAATGGCCAAAACAGTGGACGCAGTCATTAGTAATACCACTTCCAAAGAGAGGAAATCTAATAATGTTACAGAACCATTAGCATTATTAGTCATCCAAGTAAGGTGATGTTAAGGATACTTTTGAACAGAATAAAACATAAATGAGAAGAAATCTTGTCAGAGGAACAGGCTGGCTTTAGACCAAAAAGAAGTACCTCAGAACAAATCTTCAATATTAGATTACTGATCGAAAAACATCTCCAGCATCAACGCGATTTATACCATAACTTCATCGATTTCACAAAAGCCTTCAATCGAGTCTGGCATGAAGGCTTATGGCAAATAATGAGAAAATTCAATTTTGATACCAACATCATAGACAGGGCCGTAGATAGGACTTAATAAAGGGGGGGGGGGGGGAGTTTAATTTTTAAAAAATTTTTAATCCACTATTTTGGCATCGGTACAGTATAATTTCCCCCCCCCCCTCTTTCCGTATCTACGGCCCTATTCATAGATATCATCGAAGCACTATACAAAGACGCAAGCAGTGCTGTTTTTGCAAGCAATGACATTGGAGAATGTTTCAAAACAACTGTAGGAGTTCGTCAGGGTGTATCCTGTCCCCAGTGCTCTTTAATATATATCTAGAACATTTTATGCAGGAGGTGCTCTACGATTATAAAACAACCATATCGATTGGAGGCCGGCCTCTTTGCAATCTACACTTTGCTGATGATATCAATCTTATAGCTGGAACAGAATCAGAACTTCAAGACCTTACCTCTAGACTGGAGAAAGTAACAAGAACTTATGGGATGGAAATTAATATAGAAAAAAGCGAGATATTGGTGAAAAGCCATAAGAAACATGTTCCGACCAACATTACGTTAAATGGGCGAACGTTAGAAGAAGTTAACACCTTTAAATATCCGGGGTCCACTATATGTAGTGATGGAAGATCAAGTAAAGAAATCAAGACAAGACTTGAGATGGCCTCAGCTGCCATGACAAGGCTGAATGTGATCTGGAAAAGTAACATCAGTTTTCCTGTGAAGATCAAATTATACAAATCTCTTGTATTATCTATTCTCTTGTATGGGTGTGAGGGCTGGACACTCACTGCAGATACAGAGCGAAGGATTCAGGCTTTCGAGTATAAATGTTATAGAAGAATTTTGCGCATTTGCTATAAAGAGGACAAAACAAATGTCTATGTTAGAGAGAAAATAAACACGTTTGCAGGCCACCAAGAACCACTTTTATCAGTAGTGAAACGTCGAAAGCTTGCCTGGTTTTGGCATGTAACTCGTCATGACTCCCTTTCGAAAACGATCCTCCAGGGAACAGTCGAAGGTAAATGGAGAAGAGGAAGGCAAAGAAAATCCTGGGCTGATAACATCAAAGAATGGGCAGGGCACGGTTTTTCCACACTTCTACGCATTGCTGAGGATAGAGAACAGTGGAGGACCCTGTCTGCTGATGCTTCCACCATGGCACCACTACGACCCATGATGAATTACGGGTTGAGATGATGATCATGTATAATATTGTTTTTGTAGATCATGTTTAATATTGCACATCTTTGCAGTATATCCTGTATTGTAACAGATATATTCTGGATCCGTGTTATATTGTGCAATGTGTATCTATATTGTATTTTTATATCATGTATCTTGTTTTATACCGTTTACACTATATGTATATTTATATTATCTTCCCTTATAGGCCTGCTGTTTCTTGGTTTTATACTGTTTAAGGCACACAATGTTTTGTATTGGTTACCTTGTTTTCTGCTTACATCCTATAATTATTCTTATACCAATTACCTTATTTTACAAAGATATCAAACCAAAATTTTCAGCTTGAGAACAGGTCACTCCTACACTAAATGGCCACAGAAACAGAATATATTCACAAAATATAGCAAAGTGTAGAAACTGCCCAAACCCGTTGGAGACAGTAGAACACCATCTACTACAGTGCCCTGCACTCCAGGGAATGAGACAGCTCCTACCACACAACCCATCCATAGACAATACGCTTTATAGCAGCCCAGAACAACTTATATGAACTGCTCAGTACCACATAATGGCATCAAGGTCACCAAGATCTGACGCTCATTGATAGTGCATCAAAGTCAAGTCAAGTCATCTTATTGTACAATGTGTGTCCTACATATTTATATTATGTTGTTTACATTTGTCAATCTGGGAAAGTGAAAAGATAAGAGACTTCATTATACTTTATGAGGTGGAGTGACCAGTTTTCTTCCTTGCTGCCTTTGCCTTCTATAACTAAATAGTAGAGTCATGTACCCATTTTCAACTGGTTAGACTGCATTGCCACACTACCAGGTTTCTATCCTGGAAACTTTGCTGTTAGAGATAAGCGCTCTATCCACTTAGCCAATCAGATGCTCAGGATATACAGTATTACTGAGTAATGGTGGATATACATTAGAAGATAGGACGAAAGCTAAGATGAACAAAAGTCAATAGCAAGTTTTCAAACAAATAACAGAATACATTTAGTTATAGTAATAAAGAATATTATCAAAATTTTATTTCAGCACAAGACAGTAAAACTGATATAGATAACAGCCAAATTGGCAACATGGATACTGACCAGATGTCATGGTCTGCAACAAACTATTCCAAATTTACAGTTAAAATTAGATAATAAATAAAGCACAAATAAAAATGTTACTGTTGAGGTAGATATTAAAATATTATTTACAGTTAACACAATAGTCCCGCAGGTATAATACTTTAGCATATAATCATTTAACCGATAAAATTATCAGAAAGTATAATCAGTATGTATAACATTACATGTATAAATATGCAATCATCAGTTTCCGTTTTGCTCCATATGGAGCATGCAACCAACACTGCAGCTGGCCCCTTGCAAAAAGTCTGCTCAAAGCACTTGTATGCTCTTGCAGCAGTGGGTACTGTAGCAATTTGTTTTACATGATGAAGTTGCCAGCCTCCATGTTCAACCTCATATTGGTCGCCTGTACGACATGCCTGAGTGTGCAGTGCTTCTATTCATTCTTTGTCTCATCAAAGACACACTAGAACTTACTTACTTACTCAATCGTTTCCCTTCTTCAGAGAGGTCACCTTAGAACTTACTTACTTACTCAGTCGTTTCCCTTCTTCAGAGAGGTCACACTAGAACATACTTAGTCGTTTCCCTTCTTCAGAGAGGTCACACTAGAACTTACTTACTTACTTAGTCGTTTCCCTTCTTCAGAGAGGTCACACTAGAACTACACAGGGCAAATAAGTAATAATGCTTTTAAGATTAAATCCACCAATTATTTTTTCAATCTTACATTCTACATGCAATCAAACAGCAAAATAATACTGCAAAATTATTACCCCTCGTTAAAACATGATAATGCCACATTATAAATATATAAACCTGCAGTTTTATGATTTATGTGTAAACCTGCAACATTGCAATTTACACACAGCGTACACATATATCTTATTTATACATAAGCTTCACCAATCACGATTAATTTAAAATGCATGAAAGTGGGCCTGAAATAAAAAATATCGGTGGGAAGCAACAGTTCCAGTCATATACTTAAGTGGGAAAAAAATTGGCGAATGATAATAATAAAGAAGATGATCATATTTAAAGCATCTCCATTAAATGAGTCTTATGCCAGTTTGCCTACCTTTAAGAAAATCAAAAATATATGGGGAGTTTTTAATTGTTATTGTATTATTTTAGTGGCAAAGAAAGATGGAAGCTACCTCAGCTTAATCCAAGTATAACTTTTGAAGAAACAAGGAGTTTTATCAGAAGCAGACGCAGGAACAAATGGGAAGCAGAGCATCCAGGTCACCAAAAAAATGATGCATATTATCAGCTCAGCAGAAGTGAACAAGTGGCAATCTTCAGACTCTGCATGGGCCACAACAGATTGGGATACCATCTATTCAACAAGCTAAAGATAGGAACTACCAAGGAGTGTAAATGTGGCACCAATAAAATGACTGCTGAACATCTGCTTCAAAGATGCCCAACATATGAGGAACAGAGAAAGTACATATGGCCGTCATCAGTACCATTCATGGAAAAGCTCTATAGAGATAGAAATAGCTTCAAGCTGAACACTGCTTTCTTTGAACATATTCCAGTTGATGTCTGAGAGTGTACGAAGAAGTATTATTCTAGTAGCATTTTATTAATTTGTTTAAATGTATCTTTATTCACTATTTGAAATAGTGGAAAATGAAAAATATTAACGTCTCACTTTATTTACAACATTTGAAATAATAAGACTCCAAAAAAAAAATCGAAAATTTTGGAAAGAATGGTAGATCTTTAAAAACTTGCCAGCTGTATGTCTGACCACATGGTGTGTTATTTTAAACATGAAACAGTATCATCTTTTGTCAGAAATACCCACCACCTTTGGTCAGTATTGGTGTGCCATGTGCATCAGAAACCCTGCAAGTGATTTACTTGCCTACCGTGCTGTTATTTTAACATCTGATGTGTTATTATAACTTAAAATCTATTTTACATTCCATAACAATGCAATCAACGTCTTCATTACAAGTGATGTTGCTAGTGATTGTTGTTGTTGTTATTGTTGTTATCAATCTTGTGGCGTTTGGACTCTCCTTCTTTAGCCCAATGCCAAGTAGTTAGTGGTATTTGCATGTGTCCGCAAGTTGTTCTTTTGCTCCATGCCAGCATCACAATGCCATGATGACAAAATCAAAATTATTTAGTGCTAGCAATCAAAATTACACTTGAAAATCACTAGCTTTGGAACAGAAATTAGATGTGTTGCATCTCATGCTCTAACAGTGTCGCCAAACTACCATTATGATATAATAACTTTATTTAAAAAATGAAGACATCATTATTTAATAACACCGCCATCATTAAATGCTTAAATACACTACAATGGTTGAAAATGTATGAGCTCTGAGAACTTGCAAACAGCTATCCCTCCCCCCCCCCCCCCCCCCCCCCCCCCCCCCCCCCCCCCACCCCCCCCCCCCCACCCCTACGCCTCCCCCCCCCCCCCCCCCCCCCCCCCCCCCCCCCCCCGTTATATTTACCCCTAAGCAAAAACTAGTCTTGAATTATGCAAAGTCTTCAAGAATGCGTGCTTCCCTCGCATAAAATCGTAGGGTTAATGTTACATGCACTAGTAACAATCTAAATATATTTCAAGTGTATGTGCCAGTGAGGACTCTTTAGATGTATCACAAAGATATTAAACTTTAAATACGTTCTTAGAGTTTGACATTACTAACATGCTCTGCTCAAATATATATAACATTGAATTTTTTCCCCTTCTCCACCAAACTGACAGATTTTTATAAATTTGTTTAGCAATACGAGTTTTTAAATGATTAAATTTCTTATGCTAATATAGTACAGGGTGTTCCACGAAAAAGCGGCCCCATTCAAAAAGTGAAAGTAGCCAGATTTTTCAGCATTTTTCAATGTTTACAAAAATGTCGATTATAAAAGGTTCTAAGTAGTACTAGATTGACCTAAATTATTGTCCGTGATTGGACCGTGAGTATTTGAAAACCATCGTGTGTATTTAAATAAACTGTCTATCACAATGCCGTTTTCACTGCAAGAAAGGATAGCTATTGTTGAGAATTATATCCGTACGGGATCGCTAGGACTACTTGGCCATTCACACTACTTCCGACACAATACGTCATCATTCCATGACGTCACGGGCCGCTTTTTCGTGGAACACCCTGTATATACCAAAATATTAGCACAAGTATCAATTGTGCGGATGCTTCACTTGTACAATTTCATAATTTATATTTTTTTTTAAATATCCCACTTATGCAATAATATATACATTTATATAATTCAGTAGTTTATACATATGAAAGCTTAATAATTTACAAATGTCATGATTTCATTAAAAAAATGTGAGTTGCAAATTATTTAGGTTCATGACATACAGCATCCAACAACAACAACAAAAACCTAATATCTAAACAAAATAAAATAAAACATGTTAGTCTTTCCTGGCGCACTAACAAGCATCATTAGGTTCATGGAATATTGCCATAACAAAGTATTCAGATTTCATGTACATTCATTATATAACCCACTCACTCATTAAATAATGATTACTCCCTATTGCACAACTTATGAACAACCGTGAAGTTTTTACTCCTTCTTATTCTTTTCTTCAACATTTGATACATTTATGAAATAAATTATTTATCCATTTTGTTGACTTCAGATTTAAATATGATATACATAAAATAACAATAATACCAGTTTCATATACCGTATTGGCTTTTGATTGGACATCATGAACTGGCCAGAACATAGTAAATTTATAAAATTAGCAGCCAAAAATATAAATGGCCATTCACAACACAGGTCAAAGCCAAATATTTTATTGGACAAGTTATCAGGAAAAAAAATCTGTAAAATATGAATGCAGTCTAGCAGGTCAGTTCCCTGACATTATGTACACTGATCCTACATCTGCAGGCTAAGTCAAGGCACTGTCTTCAGCCAATCAGGACTTTGGTTATCCCCAGTAACTATTGGATGATTACTGGTTAAATAATTAGCAGGATACGCTCACTGATGCCTGTGATCATGTGAAGTTTTTCTCGGGGTACCAATCTGCCTGTTGAAACAACAAATAAATAATATTTAAATATCCAACTTTCTACAACATGATTTTTAAAATTAAAAGTAAAAAAGAAAAACTGTATTACTAGGCAGGGTTGTGGAGTTAATGTCTGAGTCAGGAGGCAGAAACGTGGTGTATGTAGTTTTGTGCAGAGTTGGAGTTGGTTACAAGTGATGTCTCCAATGGTTACTTCGACTCCTGTCAAAATTTAAAATTCCAAAATACTGGGGAAAAAATAAGGATATATCTTTTCTATAAACCCCTTCTCATCAGAGTTGGAGCAGTATTTATTAAATTACTGATGTTAGAGTCAGAGTCAAACAAATTCTTTTCAGACTCCACAACCCTGTATTTCCTGCTATATAAAGAAGCACTCAAAAATTTAGCAAGATTTTTTTTAAAAACAGAAATACTTTTGAGGAATTTATTTATTACTTGACACTTACAATTTTGCTTTTATCCTGTTTTAAACAAAAGCATTTCATAAACTACGAACAATGTTCTACAGGCAAAACTTGACTTTAAAGGCTGCAGCAACAGTGGTCCGATAATTA